>CM039471.1:27674703-27745320 GCA_022433065.1 Begonia loranthoides
AAATAAAACAGCAGATCAATTTCCATAAGGGAGTCCAACACTGCTACAAAAAAGCATCCGAATCCACAGGTTTTTGATTCCAACAAATCATCCAAACCATGATCAAAATGACAAGAATAGAATACCCACATCAAAAATTGAAAATACGGAGAAAGAAGTTCTCACCATAAAGATCCGAGGCAACAATTCTACCCTCTCCTGCTTCTTCTTCTTCTACTCTGTCTCTCATGATCTCTTGATCTATCTCGCAGAGGCGGCCTCCCCCTTCACAGTATTTATATACAAAATACAAAATTTTGAATGTTGTAACAATTATTCAAGCTGTCCCATGATTTCAGCCATAATCTTCGGCGACAATCGTTCATTCAATCCTTCCATCTGGATCGAGCTTCATCTCATTCAGATTTTAGACTCAACAATGGGCTGGACCCTAGCCTTGGGCTGGTCCAGCTCAATCCTACAACCTCCAGTCCAAGAATCGACCCCGCCGATTAGTCCAACTGCCAAACACCAAGCACCAATCGGGAATCATCACCGACCGTCCTTGCCAGCATACAAGCACTGGATCGTGAAGGGGAAGGAAAAATCGTTTACACTTACCACCAAACGTCGTCAGAAATGCAGCTCGTGGAGCTCCGATTCGTCCCACAAGAAGGCTGACAAATCTGACCTAGCTGTAACCCACGACGTCGCTCCACAGCCGCACGTCGCCACTGGACAACGCCGCCCTACAACGTTGCAGCAGCCGTCCCGCACTCGCGCTCGTCGTTCACTGTCCTAGACCCGAGCTCGCCCTCCCTGAGTTGTCGATCTCTCCCTCTCGACTCACACTCTCTCAATTTTGTTCTTCAGCAACCAATTCCCCCTTTCTAAATTCCCATTTGTTTTTAATTTAGTTAATTAATTAATTTTCTTTTAATTATTTAATTTCAATTAATTCATTATATTGTTACTACGTTAATTTGAATCCCGTTTTCACTCAATTATAGTCCTCTTTAATAATTTAATTAAATCATTCCTTTAATTAATTTATTCTTAACCCAAATCCAAATTGTCAATTATTCCAAGAATCGTTTGATGATGATTGACGATTACGTCTATGGGTAATACCCCGTTAATTATCCAACTAACCCAAAAATCTTCAATTGTCCTTATTAAATTCTAATATAAAAGTTCGGGGTATTACAGATGCCTTGAGTCGAAATCCTCAGGGATCACTAGCTCGTTGGTTTTAGATGAGTGGAAACGATCTATAGTTTTTGGAGAATACAGTTTGCAGTGCTATGAGTTAGATGATACTGCATGTGCGTATAATGTGGTTGTCACACCATCTTTGCTCTAGAGGACAAAGCAATTACATCAATAGGATGATTTGATTAAAAAGGAAGTTAAATAGCTTCAAAATAAAGAGTAGTTGGATGAGGTGTGGGTCATTGTAGATCGTTTGATAAGTTGCTTACTTTATTCTGATCTAATGTTCTGCCCATTACCATTGATGAAATTGGTTTATGATGTTTGGATTCCTATTTTTATGTTGGATTTTGGTTCGATAATGGGATTTGTTTGGGGTTGTTGCTTGCCATTGTTAGCTGTGAATATGATAAATTGTTGTTTGAAGGAAAATTTTGGATACTCTTTAATTGTTGTCTGAGGTCCGATAAATAGTCTGTTATGCTTCGATTGCACAAAGTGTTGTGCTAAATTGATTTTAGTTCCTGTTTTGGTTACAGTTTCACTAGGGAAATTGTTGTGGATTTGTGGCCATCTTCATTGGTGAACTTGGAAATTTTAGTTTGGTCTCTGTTTGTGTTGCTACGATTTAGATAACATTATGAAGGTTGTCCTACGTAAACAGTATCTGTTTGTACTCTAGGTTGTTGAGGAAACTTGAAAGTTTTAATATACTCGCTGTTGATTTGTTAGGACCTGAGTGGGGATAGTTTTTGTTGCTATCGGTTGAGAAGTATTGTTCAAAGGGATTGTACTACAGTCTTTACAGAATAACAATTGGGAATCTGTTTCATGATTATAAGCCTATTAAGGATCAATTATTGTTGAGATGATACTTTGTTCTGTTCATTGTTGGTGTGATGTTGAGGTTTGGTTTTATAATTGTCTGTTTATGCTGGAGAATGAGACCAGAGTTAGTTATTGCTGTTGGTGTAAATATTGTACATTGTTTTGATGGTCACATGATTAGGATGGATTTTTCTTTGTTGAAGTTGAGTGCCTCTACGTTGATAACATTGTTCGTCTCCATGACAACCCTTCGAGTATTGTTTTAGATCGCGATCCAAGATTCACGTTCAAGTTTTGGAGGTCTTCGTAGAAGACTTTGGGGGCAGAGTTGAACCTTATTACTACCCATCATCCTTGGACAGATGAACAATCAGAGAAGTTCGAGTGCTCTGACGCAAGGAAAGTCCTTTGGTCCACGTGCTGTGAAAGAATCACACTGAGAGGGAAGCAACTTGGGAAACTGAGTCGGACATGATACACAGGTATTTGTATCTCTTGGATATGAAAAGGGTTTTATTTTAAATTTCGGGACGAAATTTCTTTTAAGGAGGTTAAGATGTAAAACCCGTGAAATTTTTAATAAGAAATTCTACGTGCAAATTTTTTTGTGTTGGAACGAGTCATACATGGGATGTTTGACTTGATTTGTCGCATAGCGACGTATGTAATTTTGGTCCATTAGTCAAATTGGTGGAATTAGAAATTTCCAAATGGAGAATTCAGAGCTAAAATTTGAGTTCTAACGTTGTCGGACGAAGTTCGAAACAAATCAAAAATTGGAGTAAATTAGTCAAGGTGTGACGTTTATATTTATATAAACATGAAAATGTTGGATAAAAGTATAAGTGAAATCTTATAGGATTAAAGGAATAAATGAATTGAGGATTTAAAAATAAAGAAAATATTATAAATAAAAGGAAAATGAAGAAATGTTTAAAAGAGGAGAAATGATAAAGAATCGTGAATGTCATTTTTTGGGAGAAGAAAAAATGAAGTGGGAGAATTAAAGAAAAAAGAAATTTATTAAATGAGAAAGGATAAGAAAGTAATTAACTTAGAAGGGAAAGAATAGGGTTTGAAAGAAGAGAGCATCGCGCCGCCAGGGTTGGAGAAGAATTAAAAGATAAAAAAAATGAATTAAATTGAACAAGGAGAGAGAGGAAAGTAGGGAGGCTTTCAAAGAGAAGAAAATTAGGGCTTTTCATCTTTCCCCATTCCAGCCTCCAGCCGAGAGAAATCAAAAGGGAGAGAGAGACGCCAACCAGGCAATTTTTGCAAGAGAGAGGGAGACCCGCGGCTGGACGATGATGGTTGACGTCGTCTGAGGTGTTCCGAGTGGCAGCCGGCAGGAATCGAGCGACTCCTTCGACGGCGAAACGGCACCTCGCGAGCGCCGTTCGGGAAGGGAAAACGTTCCGAGCTCGACGTTGGCCGGAGCAAGGACAGACAACCTCGGACGGTTCGTGCGCTCTGTCCAGCGGCGAGCATTCCGACCACCGGCGACAGGAGCTCCACCTCGTCAACCTTCCGATTTTCGGCGAGCGAAAATAGAACACTCGATTTTGTTCTGATTGGGTGAGCGATTTTCATTTGAGCTTTTGTTTTAATAATGGATTTCAGATTTGATGTTGTTTTGGTTGTTGGAAATCTTGGTGAAGAACTGTGGATATAAGGATTGCTGCTCTGTCTGATGTCTGATTTCTATTTGTGGATAAGTAGTGCAGTGTTATTTTGGTCTGTTGAGTGTGGGATGTTTAGTTGAATTCTTGCTTCGGTTAACATGACGAGACCGCCGTCGAGGAGGGTGGCTTTGCGTGGTCTGGACCTAGAGGGGACCATTTCGTTGTTGAGGGATCTCATTTTAATTGGCTACGGGTCAGTTTTCTGATTTTAAATCCCTAAATTTACGCAGATCTGTGATATTGTGGACGAGTACGGATGTACTAGTCTCATCTGCATGTGTAAAATTCCTGAGGCTGACTTGTGCTTACGGATGAGAAACAGCGTCCTCACCTTGTCTGTACCATCTGCAGATGATATTTAGACGTGGTTTGGCATCCGCATGTAGCATCTGCATGCATCCGAATCTGTCCATAAATTGGACAGATTCAAATCGGATGTGGCCCATCACGTCTGCACTCATTTGCATGCATTCGAAAGTGTCCATAATTTGGACAGATTCAATTCGGACGTGATCAACATTCATCTGCATTTGTCCGGACTCGTCTGAAACTCCACGACACAGGAGGAGTCAGGACGCGAAATTGCGTCATGAGTTGTCCCAAGGCTCAGGGGCGACGTGCAATGCACTTGCGGACGACATGCCTCGTCCGTATGTCATCCGCATGCGTCCAAAACTCCATAATCCAGCATTTACTGCACGTTTTTCCTACTTAACTTCCATCCCATAACACTTTCCCCATAAATACATGTCATAATATAACATATATAAATACACAATGTAATATTCTAATTACTCAATTCTTTAATTACATCACGTAAAAGGAGAAAAACATTACCAGGAATACCTCCTTGACTTAATGATCCGAAACGTCCTAGGTAATACCCCGATTACTTTCTAATTATTCTTATTAAATCTCGATATAAAAAGTAGGGATATTACACATGGAGTGATTGTCGATCGACTGCCATCATCGACCGGTGTGACATGAAGTAGTTTTTTGAATGGTTGGCAGTCGATCGCCCAAAGGGAAATGATTGTCCAGCTCGATCGTCCGTCAATTTATGATGGTGATCTGGAAAGTTTAACAGACGTCTGAAGATGAAATGGTTCATCGTCTGAAGCTTTTGGATGATGGAACGTCCATACCTATGGTTTTTTTGTCTTCAGTGGGTTGCTAAAGGGGCTCTGGTGAGTGGCCTATAAATAGAAGCAAAGGGAATGAGGATTGAGAGAGAAGGGAAACCCTGCAGAAACTCTGCCACAATGTTGATAGAAGTCTTGATTCTGAAGTGCGTGAGGTTTGGTGAGGCTTGGTGTGAGCACCTATGCTTCTAGAGTTTTGGTTTTTGAGAGGGAATATAGAAATAGAAATTGTGAGTTTAGATAGAGATAGGAACTGTGTGTTGCTGTAAGGTTTTGGAGTGAAGAAATTACAGGAAGGGAAGTTGTGATTTTGAGAGATGGAAACTGTATGGGTGTCGAATTACTGTTGTGGTTTCGTACATGTGAAGGGAGTGGGAGTTTGATAGATGCGGCTGTGAGAAGTTTTAAGAGAAAGAAAACTAATGGTAAGACTTGTCTTCTTGTCTTAAATTTGGGTATTGCATTGCATGCATGGGTAAGCCGATTTACTTCAGTTGTTGCTTGGGAATGATATGAATGATATTGGTTGAGAATTTAATTTCTGCTTAAGAAGTATAGATACGATGGATTACTCTCTGCATGATAAAATATATTGAATCTGTTGATAAATTATTGTTTGAATTGGTGTTGTTG
Organism: Begonia loranthoides; assembly: GCA_022433065.1. NCBI lineage: Eukaryota > Viridiplantae > Streptophyta > Magnoliopsida > Cucurbitales > Begoniaceae > Begonia > Begonia loranthoides. Next base: position 27,680,183 of record CM039471.1, read on the forward strand.
AAGAACTAATGCTCGTCAGTGTATTTTGTATTATTGAAATGTGGATTTGAGTGTTAGAATCTATTGATTTCTGGTTTTTCAATGGAAGTAACGAAGGCTATGTTTATAATTGGAAAACTTGCCTTAGTCATTGTTGAATAATTTGTTAAGTTGACCTGATAGGATTGGGTAATAAATTACACTCCGATGCTTGATATATTGTTCTATTAGAAATATAAGGAAAATATACACTAATGAGAAATTAATCTATCAAGATAGGATTGATTATTATTCCATTGATGTTGAGTTTGTTAAATTGTTATGATTGATGAATAGGATTGGTGAAGAAGAAACTTAAGTGGTAACACGTTAAAGCTAAGGACTCTATGTAAGTAGTGTTGCATGTGTTTTTTCCGAAAGGGCCTACATCACGGGAATTAGGGGGTGTTTGTTTTATGCTTGTTTACTAGAAATATAGGTTATGTTATATTTGGGAGATGTACTGTTAAATGATTGTTTGTATGAATTGTATGTTGATTAGATTTAAGTTCACTTATTTAGTTAGGAAATTCTGCACGTTTTGAGGATACGATAACAGACACGATAGATAGAATTGAATGCTTGCACCATTATTCCTATGATACCCAAAATGAAAATGTAGCAGAATTAAACGTAATAAACAAGCTCGTTTGGGTGAGTTCAGAAACTGAAGAGGTTGCTCTCATCCAACGGGTGGGTGAGTTTGAAAACTGAAGAGGTTGCTCTCACCCCAAACTGTAATAAACATGAAAACAAGCTCGTTGGGTGAGTTCAAAAGTTGAAGATGTTGCTCTCATCTAACGAGTGGGTGAGTTCGGAAACTAAAGAAGTTGCTCTTACCCCAAACTGTAATAAACATGAAAACAAGTTAGTTGGGTGATTTCGGAAACTGAAGAGGCTGCTCTCACCCAAATGTGAATAAACATAAAGATGGTAATAAAAGAGATATTTAAAGGAAATAAAATACAGACAAAGGAAAACTCAATAGTAAAGGAAAACTCAACAGTAAAAGACGGATAAATAAAACATAAAACTGTATGTGCTTGAATAGCATTGCATGAGCACGTTTTATTTTTATACTGCTTACTGATCGTTAGGCTCATAGTTAAGTCGTGTGATGTAGGTATGCATGGATTGGAGGATAGATGCAGTTAGTGAGGCATTTGTACGTTGCAGGCTTGGCGGCTGGTTAGGCTAAAAAATTAAAGGAGAAATGTAATGATTGACAATAACATTTTTTTAGAAAAGTAAACATTTATTATAGTATTCATTTTATTAAGAAGGTTTTCAATTTGTGTTTAATTCTTTTGGTATTGTAAGTATAAGTCTTTCGCTATTGTAAATGTTTTAAAGCTTTAAAGTGTAACACCCTGACTTTTTATGGGAATTTAATAAATATAATTAAAGCGTAATTTGGGAATAGTCGGATTTATTGACTAATTATCGGGGTGTTATTGAGGACATATTCGTAGGACTATAAATTAAGGAATAAATAAAATAAATTAGAATTAAAATATATATTAATTTAATAAATTAAATTATCGTGTTAGGATAAATAATTTAGATTAAATAAGATTTATGGAATAAATTGAATTACCTTGTGAATGAAATTTTATAAGTAAATTATTGGAATTAATTGGATTTATTTTAAGAAAAAAAAATAATGAAACATTTAATAATAATAACAAAGAAATTAGGTTTAAACTTAAAGAAAAGAATATGAAATTAGATGAAATCAAATGAGATAGAGGTGAGAGGCTCATTCGGTTTTAGGGGTGGGAATCGGTTCAGGCTGAACCGGGTAACCAAATCGAACCGAGCAAAATTGATCGGATCGGTTCGGTTTAAATAAGGGCAAAATTCAATTTTGAACCGAATCGAATCGAACCATCATATTTCGGTTTGGTTGTCGATTCTATGAAGTGAAAACCATAATAAACCGATCCGAACCGTTATCTCTCACTATTAAAATCTCGAGCCTTGCACCTGTTGGTTTGTCATACTCTCTCACTACTAGAAACCCTGGAACTCTCCCACTACCAGACAACTTGGAACTTCGTCGGGGACTGAAAGTATCGACCTTTGAGTCGAGACCTCGGAAAAGTGTCCATACTCCCTCCCTTCTCCCCGAAAATGCGTATCTACTCAGTATTCTCTCCCTTTATCTCTTCTCCCTCGTCCCTTCACTTCTTTAAGTCCAAGTTGTCTCTCCTCCCACAGATCTTGAGTTCTGCAGCAAAAATTTCAGATCGGAGACCTGTAAACATGATTTCAGATCAGAGATCTTGAGTCCCTTCATTTTTCATTTTATTTGTGCTTTTAATTTTCTTCACTTGGTGGTAGGTGGTGTACAGCTAATAGCTTTAGAGCTTGTCCCCCTAAATAATGGTCTTCATTTTTTTATGTCCAAGTCTTCTCCCCTCTCACAAGATCTGCTCTCAATAATTTGAGATTGGAGCTCATTTTTCTTTTCCTTCCTCGTCATCTTCTTTGAAAGTTTCCAATGAGGATCCAACCCAGGTAATAGATTTCTGTTTCTTCTCCGTTCAACCAAAATATCTCATTCTTAAAATTAATGTTTGTTTATTGTGATAATGATTCAATATAAATATTTTATTTTGATGAACTCATAAAATTTACAGACTGCAGATTTGATGAAAAGAAGATTCATTGTCTTTGTTTGTTCAAACAAAATCTCTTTCTTTTCATATTCTTTCTGGATCCAACCCATTTTCAATGAAAGTTGATTTCGTCTAAAACATTCAAATTTAAGTTTTGCAATACGGGTTTTGCATTTTATTTAGTGATAGAATTATGGGATTTATGAAATGGCTATTTATTTTCTAGACAGATAGCAATGTTGAAGTGAGGTGATTGTTGAATTAAGTTGAGGAGTGAAGTTGAACATCATGCTTAATAAATTGATGACTCTGTGAATTGGGAACTTTGTGAATGATGATTTGTTCAATACTTTGAATGGTTGTAGCATCTGCATATTCATTTTTAAGTATTTTTATTACATTAAACATAGAAAATTTAAATGATGAACTGACTTAATGAAAAACCGAATACCTGATTTTCGATCTTATATAAAAATCGAAAACCAAACCGAGAACCGAATAAACCCAAACCGAGACCCTCAGTTTTCTTTTGGTTCGCTGTGTGGTTCGGTTCATTTTCAGTCTCTAAAAAATAAAACTGAACCTAATAGGTTCGGTCCAAATTTAAGCAAAAACCAAACCGAACCGAACCATTTCCACCCCTATTCGGTTTATGGTTTTAAAAAGGAAATTGGAAAATTAGGTTAAGTGTTAATTGATTTTAAAAGGGAAGAAATTAGAGAGAGAGAGGGGGCGACTATTTTGGATCTGAAAAATAGAAATGAGGAAGAGAGCGAGAGGCTGCGATTGAGAGAAATCCGAGAAAGGAGATAGGTGAAGGAGAAGGAGAGGCGATCGGGAGAGGGGGCGACGAGTTGACGGCGGGGCTGCGATCCGACGATGCGTGACGACCGGCGACTGCGAGGGGACGAATGACGCTCGAGCTCGGGTTCGTCTCGGTCAGGTGAGTGACGATTTGGAGCTCGGTTCGTCAAAGACAGACGAACGGCAAGCAGTTGCTACGATGTGGGGTTCGATTTACAGGAGCTCCCAGTTTCCACCTCTCGGACCTCCTATGTTCCTCAGAGAGTAATGGCATCATCGAGGCAGATCTGGGGCATTGGTTTTCAGATTCATTTTCTCCAACCCAATTTGACTTCTCGGATTTCTTCAGGTAACGAAATCCTCCTTTTATTATTATTAATTTGTTATTACACTGAGATGGATGCTTTAGGATGTATTTTGGATGATTACAATCTGCCTTTTTACCAATGCCCAGTTGATATTAGATTTGATCACAGTTTTGGATTAGTTTGCTGGACATTCAACCTACTAGTTATTGTGATTATGCAGAAATTGTTCTGAGTTGTTTGGTATTCCAATTGTTAAACAAGTTATGAATTAGGATGGATTATGTTGTTGATGTATGAGTTGTGATACCATTGAGCGAGGTCCTTGAACAATCTGTTGTTTGTAGTCATAACCTATTATCTGTTGATCGATTGGATTTGATGATTGGTCTTATGAAAGAGCATTGTTGTGATCTGTCTTGATGTGCAATGTTAGTTGATAATCTGAAACATATTATTGCACATAGGAGGATGATAAAATTGAATATATGTACAAAGTGCTCTATCATTGGATTGTTGGACATTGATAAATATAGATGTGCTAGGTTATGTGGAAACAAGCCTCGGTAATTGGATTAATTTATTGGAATAAGCTATGTTCTATTAAGTGTCATTAAGTTCCTAGAAATTCTATGTAATTAAGGATAAGGAAGTTTATAAGTCGTGATTTTAATGATAGACGTTTTTAATTATGAAGGTATTGGAAAAAGGAAAGTGGAGGGCAACATTTAAGTGCGAATGCGTGATAAGTTTCGAGGTAAGGATTAAGGATTGTTTTGGCCATTGAGGCCCTACACCACAAGTATGGGTGCGTGAGTTTATGTCAAGTGCTCTGTGATTTTCTTATTCCTAATGTTAGTAACTGTTAGTTGATGGTATTGATAGTTCCTTGGTTGCTCTACTACTATTATTTCCTTGGTTGTTTTACTGTCACGATTCCTTAGATAATATCTTCTCATTGCCTCCTTGTTGTTTGATAGTGTAGCTTCCTTGTTATCAATTATTCTCTTTAATACAAATGTTTAGTTTCGGTGACGAATGCTTAAGGATGAAGGTGAAGAGCATAGAACGGTGAGTGTATGAATGGCGATGAGCATGAATGAATTGAGAAGAGTTCTCTACTGTCTTTTGTTCTTTACTTGTGGTAGTATATATATTCGTCGTATTAAATTTCCATCAATTCTATTTAAGAGCATGATAGATTCTTACTTCGTTCTAGCATGATTCCTTCATTCAGCTTGTGCATATTCTGCTATATACAGTTGAACAGGTTTATTGATTAATTGAGCATGTTTGTTGACCAATCAAGCATAATTGTAATAAATTCTTGATGCATGAAAATGAACTAGGGAATGAACTAGACTTTTGATAGCATGTCTAAAATTGTAAGCATGTTTAATTAACCAACTTGAGTAGCATGTTTAATCAATAGATTTAAGTTATGTCATGTTTATTTATCAATTGTAGCTAACTAATCTTGAGCATGCAAATAGTTAGAGAAATAATAGTATGTGATACTTAACTAATAACCTGGTTAACTAAATTGCGAATTGATAGTAATATGCGTAAGTTAAGTTACATGAATATGTTTAATTAGCATGCAATTAACTAGAATGAACATGTTAATCAACTATGGTAAATTGTTAGAATATCGTAATCTTTATTCGAGCATGTAAATTGACTAGAATGACCAATTATAACCTTGAGCATGTAAATTAATTAGATGATAATTATAATTCCTCTTGAGTATGTTAATTTAATTATGCTTACTTCTATGTGTATGTCACTTGTGATCAGTCATATCTCCTTTATTATTGTGATTTATATGTATATCCAGACATGTTCCCAGTTAGTTCTATAATTGTTTCCCTTGTTATGCTGAACGCTATTGGGTGTTCCAACGTTATTGCTTGCCTCTGTGTGCTTGTCCTGTTATTGTGGCTTCTTTTATATGCTTTCTTAATTCAGTTATTTTCTTTTATATGCGCACTTCAATTTTATTAACGATGTCTTACTTTACAATTACTTTCTTAATGCGCACTTCAATTACATAATCGATGTCATTATTAGAGAGTAGAACAATAAAGAAGAGAAAAAGGGAATGAATGAAATGTGGAAGAGTTAAGAGTTTCATTGACTAAGTGAATGGATGTTTTGTTAATTGTTTTCTTGTATTGCTTACGGTTCTAGGTCTTTAGCATGTTAATTTCTATTAAACCAAGACATGAATAGTTAAGTGGAATACAAGTATAAAAATCAATGTGGGAGCGTTTTAATTTAATAGGATAATGTATTAGAATAATGACTTAGTGATATAAACGTAAGAATCATGTAAATGGATCAGGAAGTTAGCTAGGATAATTAGTATGATAATTTCTGTAATTTAATATTATGAATGCTTCTTGTTGTGCATTGTTCTAGTATCGGTAGTCTTCATTGTATTGCGTTTCAATTCCTATTATTCAGTTACTTCCTTTTACCTGTACTTTCAACTCTATGTGGTTCTATTATAGTTTGTTTTCAATTACTTATGTGCGCCCTTTAATTGTTAAAGTTATGTTATATGCATCATGCATCATGTTAGGTTGAGAATGTATGTTCATGCATCATGGAATAGAAACAAAGTAGGGAGTACTCCCACGGGTGGTGCTCACATGCATGGTGAGGAAAGTAAAATGTTAATGAAAAGACAAAGGAAATGAATGAAAAGAAAAGGGAGTTAGGAGGCGGATAGGTAGCGGTCCTAGTCTGATAATTAGGAAATGCCCCTACCATATCGGGAACAGGACCTAGTTATCCACAGGAGGTTAGGTCCGACCCACTATACCATCCCATACGGGTTCTTCTAATCTCCAGCTCGAAGTACGAGTAAAGAAAGAAAGAAAGAAAGAAAGAAAGAAAGAACAAGGAACGTAACGAAAGAATTGGTGTGGGTGGTCCCCATTCCAAATGAACTAAAGAGAGTCATAAGCATAATGCATTTTCCTTTTTCCTTACTAAGTCTTTTTAGACTTACAGTTGCTTGTGGTGTAGATGTAGGTACTATGATGTAGAAGAATGCACGGACTAGGAGTAGCGAAAGATAAAGAACAAACAATAGCAAGCAGAGATGATGGATTTGCATGTTCGAAGAATGCTCACGGCTGGCCAGACATAAAGAGGGTAAAAGAAAAACTGTTTTAATTATGTTAAGTTGTAATAAATTGTATTTAAATGTTTTTTTTTCATTAGTTAAATTGTATTCAAGCTTCGGCAAACGTTTTACATCCATGGTTTTTATTTTAACGCTTCCGCATAAGTTTTACAAAAATGGAATTTTATAATGAGTTTTATGAACGGTTGGTAGCGATCCGGTTTAGACGCACTCTGAATTGTTTTAAAGAAAATTTTCAAATTTTCACGTATTTTAAAAGATTTACGAAAATTCGGGTCGTTACATATAGTATGGCATGTTTTCAGCAATAAATGGTTTAATAAAAAAGAGTTTATTTATGCTCTTCTTATATAAGCTAGTTTTCAAATGAAAAGTCTTCCGCTGCGATTTTGAAAGAAAAAGTCTTCAAAATTATAAGTTTTAAATTGTAAGAATAACCAGAATGTTACAAGAACTAACTCTCAAGAGACAGACTCTCGCATCCCAGCAAGGGAATGATTTAATCTTGAGTTTCCCGATTAGAATTCGAACTACCTCCCCAACCCCCAATTCCCATTACATTTATTAATTCCGGTCTCTCCCGTGCAATGTCTCTCCCATGAAATGTGAATACCAATCCAAACATCGCATCACCCTTATGTCTATTGTCATGATCCATGACAATGCTTTACAATATTAATCACAAATATATATATATCAATATCATTTAACTGAAAAGGAAACATATTCAATAGTCTAGCATGGAATGATAGTGCAGCATAACTGGAGGAATAACAATATAACATGAAGTATTCAATGGTCTAGCATGGAATGATAATGCAATATAACAGGAAGTAATATTCAACAGTCACCCACAATCCAACATAATCATTTTAGAGCAATTGAGTGATTGAAATAGGCAACTAATATACGAGAGTTAAACTAACATCTAATATTCTAGTTAACAAGCCAAAGAGCAATATTGCTTAAATTTACAGATTATGTATCAAGTAACAGAGAGAGTTAACCATTCACAGAGTAATGTTTCTAGTCAACAAACCAAGTAGGAGGCCAATAGGTAAAAGCAACATTTAACAGAATGTCTACTAACAATATTTATTTCAGCATTTTAGTGTTCTAGGAAAGCAATAAAATGTATATTAGCAACCAAGAGAAAAATCAACAATGAGCAACTAATAACTCTAAATATAGTAGAGAGTAATATCAACTAATCTACAAAATTATGCGTTAATTAACTAGAAGTTATCCAGGCAGAAGCAACATCAAACCATTCACTGAAGATATATTCAGTCAATAATACAAGAGACCCTGCTTTGTGGTGTAGGCCTCCTCTAGCCACGACTTGTCTACTTCTTACCTTAGTAAGAATATCAAGCAGTGAAACTCCAGAGAACTCACGACGCGACTTCCTCACCCACGAACAGTAGCAGCTAAAATCCAAGTCCCTCATTGCTTCTCCTTCACACACGGACACTCTCTATTTCTCTGTCGATGCACTCTGTAAAGAAGAAAGTAACCAGAAGCCTTCACACGACCTACCTATTATAAGCATGGAGAAGCTGCTTAGAGAAGTGGTTATTGATTGACAATTACTCGAATCAAGGGAGGGGGTCCAATATCGCAACGCCATGTGAAAAATCCTTATCGTAACGGGAGAGTCACGGGGAAATCATCTGGAGAAACATGAAATGAGCGCGAGGGACGTCCATTCCTACAAGTGACGTCCTTTTTCTCACATGTTCATGCAACATCCGTTATTCCATCTTTAACGACCATTAGCCCCTTCGCTGTAAGAGACGTCCGATCCACAAAAAAGAGCGTCCATTGCCTTCACATTTTAGGTGTCCGTCCTTTTGTCTGTCAACTCCTTTGACATGAGGGACGTCCATTCCTCAATGCGGGATGTCCGTTCCTTCTTAAAAGTCTTTCCTATTCATTCCAAATGACGCTGTCCCACTTAAATCTTAACACCGTTCCCTTTATTTCTATTTCAGACGTCCTTTGTCTACAAAGGACGTCCCTTCCTTCCCATTTCCTTTTTAGTTCCAAATGATGCCGTCCAACTTAATACTAACGCCGTCTTCTACTCTTTCATTTAGGACGTCCCACTTTCCATTAGGAACGTCCCTCGCTTCCTAAAACGACAACGTATTCTTTTAATTCCATAATGTTGGAACGTCCATTTTCCCTTAGGGACGTCTCACGCTTCAAAACGGTGTCGTTTTCTACTTACTCTTAATAAACAACACGACCTCCTTATTACGCCAAACATTCGCCTTCAACAAGAGACGTCCGTTCCTCTATATATGTCATCCATTCTTCACATCTATCGTCCATCCTCCATAAAGGACGTCTCTTCCTCTTCTTTTCGCCACTATTTTGCCACTGCTACATTTAATCCTTCACAATCTACACTTAAATCCTTCCTTCTCATCACTGCTCTTCTCTCTCCTCCATTGTTCTCTTTATTAGTTTAATACTTCCTTTAATTAATCACCTTAATTAATCTCACAATATTTTTTCATAAGTTTTCATGGTATAATATTGAGTGTAATATGCGCTATTACGAGACATAAAAATATTCATTCAGTAAAGTCCTTTAAATTATACAAAGAGAGATTTATTCAGGTATTACAATCAGACCTTCATTAAAGATCTTTGCTAAGTGATGTTTTCATATTTTGGCATTTGGCTGCATCATGAAGTGTTAAGATAAGGAAGAATTTTGATGATATGTTGTGATGCCTACGGGTTGTGGTTTGAGGATAAGATTATTGTTGTCGCTAAACTGTGTTCTACGATGTGTTTTGACAATTATTATTAATTCTTTATTAGAAACATGTGATGGTACAATAAAAAAAGGTGATTTTTTGACTGTTTTCATGCATGTTTGATATACTGTTGGATGACATGTTACGTCTTATTGATTCGAGGATATGCCTACTGTTATGCTATGTGTTTTGTGTTTGTTATTTGATTAATATTAATAAAGGAGACATTGATTGAGGATTTGTTTACTGATACTGTGTAGTACTTTATGCATGTTAAACTTATGTTACATGCAAGTAAGTTTCATGCATTCATTTAAGAAAGACAAGATTTAATAAACGTAAAGTCGTTGTTGGCAAGGGTCAAGTTGGCTATCCTGCATGATGTGGACCTAATGGTGTCACTCTCTCCCCTAGACTAAATTACCCATAACGATTGGACTGTAAAGTGAAAGAAAAAAAAAATTGATTGAAAAAGACACGGTTTTTACATGCTGCATCTCATAGTCATGTTTTTTGTTATAATATCTTATTGAGCGTTAGACTCATAGGTGAACTTTGTGATGTAGATAATGATGGAATTATTTAGAAACATGACGATATGAACAATTAATAGTGCTGTGGAAGAGGAATTCTCATGGGTGAAGCTAAAGCGTTATTGAAGGAAAGTTGAGTCGTGGTTGAGGATTGAAAAAAATGAGGATTTTTATAACGTGTTATGAAGCCTTTTTATTAAAAGCTATATTTATTATTGTTATGATTTAAATAAAAATATTTTATAAATGCTTATGTTTATTTAAATAATGGATTTTACTACGTTTTACTTTAAATGAGATTTCGTTGAGACTTCCGCTGCACGATTTTAAAAAGATACAAAAGAATATTTAATTAATGTTAAGTTCTACTAAACTTAGATTTTAAAAGAGATTTATTTTAAAGACTTTCACTGTGTATGGCTTTAAAAGCACGATTTTTATGTATGATGTATTTTTTTAAAAAGATAGCAAGAAAAGAGTTTTAATACTACAGGGCGTTACAATCTGCCACAACATTCACTTACCAAAATGGTAATCTAAAATAATATCACCTTCCATATATTTTTTCTGATCTACTCAATCGGAGACTGGAACTACACTTCGTAAATAAATATTTCTAACTCTTATGGTCCAAAAAAAATTCTAAACTTCACATCATAAAATAGTTTCATCAAGTTTTATTGCAAAAATAAAATTTTTGTCAACTCGAGCTCATGAGCTAGGTTCATTTGGCATTGACTAACATGACTTATATGTATTAACTTTATCATTCCACATCATTACGCATTCAGATCAAACTCTTAATTCATCAACATAATCAGAACATAGTAAACATGCATATGGTATTGCTAAAAATAGCGCAGTAGCCAATTTAAACTCCAACTCCTCATAAATCAACAAATGGTTTCCCCTTTCAATCAAACTTGATGTTTCTCTTATGGACTTGCATAACGATACAAAAAATAGATGAAATACTTGCGATGAAACAACATCACAATTATCCAAACTAAAGAAATTCTAAATCCCCAGTAATGCTCCTTGATAATTTCAATATAACATAGTCACCATTTAAATTGAAACCAATGAGGTATTGACTCCCAAAGTCAATATGTCTGAAAATTTTGACTTAACATTCAATAGTTTCATCCATTTACTATAACAACCCAGATTCTCTTAAAACAATTAAAATGCGTAAAAATTTGATATTTCTTTTTGAGACAAATCAGAGTGCGTAAATTCGAATCGCTATTAACTCTTTCTTAAAATCTGTCATGAAAACCAAGTTAAATATGCGAAAGAGTAAATACTGTAAGGAAAAATCATCTGTTTCAAAGTCTTGTGGAAGCGTTATAAAATAATCCTTTGTAAATCATTACGGAAGTGTAAGAAATCTTTCAAAAGAAATACTGAGTCATTCAAACTTTACGTTTATTAAATAAAACTTGACAATTAACTTCATTAATTCATAACCATTTACTTTCCTTTAACTTCGTTGATTCATAACCGTTTACTTTCCTTTAACTTCGTTGATTCATAACCGTTTACTTTCCTTTGTCTGTGCTTTGCCAGCCTGAGTCTCCTGCGTGTGAAATCATCCATCTCTGCCTCATTACGTGTTTGTCATCTACTTCTTATCTGTTCATCGTTTTACCTACACCACAAGTAAGGACGTGAGCTTACGCCCAGTAAGGAGATGGGGGAAAACAATTATGCATTTCTCTCTTTAGTTCTTCTTGGAATGGGGGCCACCCAAACCAACTTCTTTCATTACGTTCATTTTCTTCGTTCATTCTTAACTCGTACATCGAGCTGGAGATTGAAGGGATGGCATAGCTGTACGGATTCTAACCTCCTGTGTGCATACTAGTCCCTTTCCCGACTTGGTAAGGGTGTATCCTAGCAGCTAGGCTAGATCCGGACTACCTATCTTCCCCAACTCCCTATTCTTTTCCTTCCGGCGTATCCCGCCTTCTAGGTTTTTTCTCTGTCAGGCGAAACCTGCCTTTAGAGTTCTTTCTTTTTCCTCTAGTGTATCCCGCCTTTGGCGTTTTCCTTCTTTCTGGCGTATCCCACCTTTAGAGTTTCTTCCTTCATGACGTATCCCGTCAAGAAGGTTTCTTCAGTGATGAACGTATCCCGTACACCCGAACATTCTTATTCGTATCATTTTACCTCACTCATGCATGTGGGTACCATCCTGAAGGTTACCCCCTATTTGGTTTCTATTGTCATGAAACATTATAACGTATGAAAATGGAAACACACATTGAAGTAGAAGTATTGTAATTAAAAGTGCACATAATGATAATAAAGGATACATATATAAGAAGGAAAATAAGTACAACATTGAATTGAACAATAAAGGTATACGAACAAGGAAAATATACTACAAGAAATACTTTAACAAACCTAGGCTTTAACATACTTAGGCACCAGATAACCTTATCCTAATTCGCAACGTATATTATATATTTCATTTAACTTCTTAGTTATCTTACATGCTTCCTATAGTTACATTTTTTCAATCTAGGTGATCTTTCGGATTAGTTATCCTAGGCGGTTCACATGCTTTTATTCTATTGAACAATAAGGCGCTTGTAACAATAAGGTGCTTGTAAAACATACATTTGATTGCATCATCTAAATGGTTTAAACATGTTCTGATCAATCATTACTAACCATATGCACTTAAGTAATTACTTCAATTTCTCATGCTCTCTTGGGTGATAGGCGTATCCCGCCTATCCTGAACATTATTTTCCTTTGCATTTGTTCCCTTTCTGGCGTATCCTGCCTTCAAGGGTCCTTTATCTCCTTTTCAGACTTTCTGTTGTGCCATCTTTTACTTATCATGTTTCCATGCTTCAATCTCAATCATTATAGTATTCTAATAACAATTAAAATCATCATAGAACAATTCATTCAGCAGGAAAATGTACGACCTACAATAAGGAAATAACAGAAACTATTATGAACATCTAGCAGCAGGAACTATGCGTTCAACATTCTTCTTTTCATACATTTGAATGTTCTGCCTCCTTAGACTTTGGCATTCATTATTTCTCTCTGTTTACTAAACATTAATATTGCTAGAAACAAGGCATGTCTACCACAGCAAGGAAACAGCTCGACTCATAACTAAAATGCACATAACAGATCAAGGATATACGACAGGAGATTATTTAGGGAACTACCATCTAACCAACAACTACTTTGTACCATCGGTGATCATTTTAGGACAGTTCACTTTCATACTTTCAGCCACTTTCATACCTTACATAATACCTTATTATTTACTTTGTTCACTTTCGTACCATCGTTCCTTCGTTTGGTTAGACATTTTCATCACATAATATAACATAAAACAAAGCTGACATCACAGGAAGCTATCACAGATTCACAACAATTTCTACAGAATATCAACGACTATCAACATCCATTTTAGAGCACTAACTCTACTCACACACACATTACTTGGGTGTAGGGCACAAGGCCAAGAAAACCCATTTCCTTACTTCGATGCTTTAACGTGCATTAGCGTTTAGCCGTTATTCTTCTTCTCTTCTTCATTGTACCTTCACAATTTAATAACTTTTAATTACTAATCAAATCAATTAATTATTCGTCGTCTTTTTCTATCTTTAATTCTTATATGTCGCTTACTAGAGTTTCCTAAACAAAACGATTTCGTTAATTATAACTGGGCTTAATCAATCAAGAACGTCTAGAAACTAAGCTTAACGTATAGCGAAAATCAACAAGACTCTATCCATAAATTATTGGCCCGTAAACCAAAGCCCAATAACAATATCTGAATCGAGTTATAAACTATTTTACCCAATTAATTCCTGCTTTTACTAAATTAAACCAACATATTCTTCATTAACATGGTCAGGCTTTCGAAATACCAACAGAGCATTATCAAATAAACTCTACATTAAACCACCATAACCAACATCCAAAAGATCCATACTCTCAAAGAAATAGATCTAGACAATAACCAACAGCTTATCATATCTAATTAGATCATCCAACATGATAACCATAAGCATATTAGAGAACTACATTTACTTATCTTTCTTCCTTACTAACAGAATGTATCTTTTTCAATTAACACAAAATCTTTCACAAGTTCAAGAAGTAGCACAATAATAAGGGTTTTAAACACTTAGTTTAACCATTCTCAACCCAGAATCACAGGCTTCACAAGGAAATAACGATAGTAGCTGAACAATTATCAATAGAGTAATTAACTTCCAAAATGAAGATCCAACATATCCATCCAACCATCAAAGAGTATTGACCTAAATCTAATAGTTTAACGCTTTCATCAATCCAATTCATTAGTAAATTACTAAAATCCATATGCTTATCATCCAACAACACTCGTTGTGTCCAGAACAAAAATCACACGTCACAGACAACAACCAAAATAATAGAGTCTCACCATCCCTTCTCGACCATCACCAGAAAACAGGGGATCTAGAGCAGCTCCAACCTTCCTCCTCAGCTCACCCGAGACTCCTCCACTCACTCGAGAGCTGAAAGCTCTCTGCCAATTTATTACATAGCCAAAGACAGTACCAAAGACATGGATTAAATCTCCAGCTGCCTTGGCAACAAGTCATGATGCATGGAGTAATTGCCAGAAATCATTGGGGGGAATACGCCAAAATGTATGATGGGCTGTCGACAGAATAATTGACTCGGTTCAATTCAGAACCAACATGACCGAACCACACTGTTTCAGCCCCAAACATCGAAATCCCTGTTCAATTCACAACAAGAAATCCAATGCAACAGCCCCCAATGACAGAGAATCAACCATGACTAACCTCAATGAACGCACAATTTTCGTTCTCCGCCGGCGAAACATCAATCCCGAGCCCTTCGCCGTCCCGCAACCCGATAATCCCAAGCGTCACTAGACGACGCGCACACCGCGATGGAGCCCCGGCCAAGGTCGAGCTCTCCTTCGCCGTCCGACTCCAGCCCGTGCCGCACATCGCCGTCTTTCTCGTCGTCGCGGGCAAACTCCCGATCGCCGACTCGTCGCCTCTTTTCCTCTCCTGTTCTCTCTCTCTGTCGAAACAATGGCTGAACAGCCAATTGTTTTTCTTTCTAGTTTTCTTTTTATTTATTTTTATTTTATTTCTTCTTTAACTAAAAACAAAAACCCACTTAATTAATTATCCTTAATTATAATTAATTTCTCTATTACATTTTAATTCCAACTAATACAATAAATCTCATTTTAATTTAAATCATCTTTTCACCCAATTAAGTTTTCTTTTAATAATTTAATAAAATCTTTCATTCAATTAAATTGTTCTTAACCTAATTGCAATTTCTGATTTATTTCAAATATCGATCAATGATAATTGATGATTACGTCTATGGTAAAACCTCGATAATTTTTCAATTAATTCAAATACCCTTAATTACTTTTCGATTATTCTTATTCAATTCCAATATAAAAATTCAGGATGTTGCATTTACACTTTGCTTACAACTGATGATCTTTAAAAGTTGGCAACAAATTCTTTAGACATTCCTTATACTCATCATGAGTATCACTATATCCATTATGAAGTGATACTTTAACAAAATAACCCTTTAAGACCTGAAGTTTCACTTCACCATATTCATAACACTAGCAAGTCACACAAAATGTCAAAACCTCAAACTTGAAACATCCATAAAAAACTTCAAAAAGTTGACCGTATCAACATCTCTTTAGCATATTTTAATTGATGATAGTTTAATTTGGAATCATTTATGCTAAAATGTATTGTTCAATCTAACTGATTGAACATGACATTATTCCTTAACAATCATTTCCAAACAAGTATCAATGTTGATATCCCTCATATGGACATATTATAAATAAAGATCATTATACAACAAATTATTCTCCTTCTATCAAGAATTATCAACTCCACCTAAATCATTGTGTATGAAACAATAGAAACCAAAGCAGTGTTGTGACAAAATATATACATAATTCAAACTCATAGTAGGGTGATAAACGTAGCAGATCTTCAAGAAAAACATCAAGATACACAGTCTTAATTGAAAAGACTAGATCCTACCAACTAGCTCGTAGTCACCATTAATAGAAAACATACCACCATAATGCTCTAGTCTCTACGACTGCACTGACAAATCTTAAATGTGAGAACATCCTTTGAAATAGCTACTTGCTCACTCACAACTGAAGAGTCACACTCTTCATACAACAATTAAATTTGGTTTTAACTCACTCAACTAATCAAAATTCAAAATTGCATGTAAGCTAACTATAAGCAAAACCAAATGCTCATTGTTTACTCATGCCCAAAAATCTTATGGTATCATAATGCACTAAATGTGTAACATCACATTATCAACTCTTAATGCTTTTCAACAAAGGTAGAAGTTAAAATTTTCTTACCACAAATCTCATATGAATTACCTTATCCAATCTAATCATAGGTATTAAAACACCCACTTTTTATACACATCCAAAAAACTTTTACCTCATCCTAGTCATTGTCCAATGACTAGATTGCTTCTTGTCAAAAATTTACTCCACTTACTAAAACTGGTCCTTAAAAATGTTATAGGAAATCACCAAATTTTCTTGAAGTGAAGCTGAACATCGTTTGACTAAAAATAACGCTAAAGCCTCCAATGCTTCTCAAACTTACAGCTCTATCAATCGTGACTAATCATCTTAGTATCATATGCTGATTCCACAACTTGGCATGATCTCTCAGAAATTGAGAATTTCTTGTAAACCAAATCATAATTCTTACCAATCATGGTATATCTACATCTCATGTTACAAACTGAACTTTTTCCTCACTTCTATCAATTCCATCCTTTCAGCTAACCAATCAACTCTCAAGAATTTTCCATCTTTACCTTATAAGAAAATATAGTGGAGTCAATCCCATGAAAGCCCACATGGCATTGGTTTTTAACTTCTTTACAATCTCATCCTAAGTGGTTTAGAAACAAGCTATGATTAAGGAACTCACCATTAAAGTCAGCCTTCCACTTGAATGACTCTAGTCCTTAGTCTAATATTCCCAACCATTTATGTAAAAACTTACACTAACACCAAAATGAACAAAACAAGGCCTATTCAACAACCTCTACCAGTAGTTCCTAAACCAAGGAAACATACACAATTTATCGCTAAACCAAATTCTATGATCGTAAGGTCCTAACTGAAACTGAAAAATTCCAAACAAAACAAGGCAAGTCCTTCTAAGGTAAGTTTCTTGTGTTTGAACTTCACATGCTAACACACAACCCATAAGAGTTCACAGACTCATACATTTAGAAAGATTACTTCTAGCACTTTTACAAATCGTACTCCCTACCACTTGTAAATTTTTTACCACTCCGAATTACTGGTGTACGCTTAGGGAAATATTATCATCCCCTAGGGAACAACATCAAGGTGTCTTCCTAATTGCACCTTGATCGAAATCAATTTTAGTACTTTGTCCTTAGACACAGTAATTTCATATCTTATAAATCACTACATTATCTATCTTATTGATGTCATTTTTAAAGATGTCAACCTGACTTTGATACCAAAATTTTGTTATGCTCCAAGGGGACTCGAGATAGAAAGGGAACGACCTGATCCAAAAATGAATCGAGTCACCTGACCTTTTAAACTTAATTACTTAATAAGTAATGGAAGACTTAAACGAGAAATTAAATAGTTAGGACCCAAACAAAGTGGGGTAAAATATAGGTCTAATAGTGACATCATATAAGGTAGTAATGTAAGTCCATAAACTAAATGTGCAAGAATTAAATGAGAAGATACAACATAAACTAAACAATAATTAACAAAGTCAAACCTTATGCGAAAACTCACTCGTAACAATAAATTAACTAGAAGTACATGTCAAGCTCATTCCTACATTTGGAACTAGGGATCTTCCTAGCTAAAGCCTAAAAATAAAATTTGTTAGGGTGAGTTGACTAAATTTAGTAGAGATAGAATTTCATATTCAGTGTAGAGATAATAAAATATGCGAGTATGCTAAGATCAAACTGCATCTGAGTATAAAACATACAGTTGAGTAAGTTTAGAAACAATCCACTATAGTGTGAAACAAAATAGAAAATAATCCACTATTGTACAAAATTTAAGTGAAAATGGAGTCATTCACATGCTCTGAGCACACTCTTACTTCAGCAACAACCATAATAACGTCAATACTTAGCGATCGCAATAGCCACAAATAACTCTAATTAGGTTTAGGATTTTGCAACTAGGGACACGACATATACGACTATCACATTACTCTAGTTAACATCAATCAAACACTTCCTCCAACTGTTGAATATGCATAGATAAACAAGACCCCCACATAGGTCGATCAAACTTGGCTCACATGACTAGATTGATCAATGAAGATAATATGCATGTTTGAAATAAATATATGTCCAGTAAAAATATATATGTAATATGAAAATCGATGAACCATAATGATGGTCAAGACTTTTTACATGAGAAAACATCTCAAAACAGAATTTAAGAAAAAGGATGCAATGTTGGACATGAAAGTAAACCCTTACCTCAAACGGGCCTACCAATAACCAAGTCAAAGCCCAAGCTCGTGAGAATTCAACTAGTACAAATGTCTTGCTAATCCGTTAGATCTATCAAAGTACACGTATTCAAATCAATTTACTTTTCTAAACCTTTGAAGGTTTGTTGAAACTCATAGATGGTATAGGAAGCAACTCAGGGAACTTACGAAACAATGTCCAAAAATTTTCAACTTTTATATTCTAGTCTGAACGACCTCAAAGAAGTCCAGTTAACTTGACAGATCGTCCTTGAAAGCAGTTTGGTCGATTGAAAATTGGGTCCCATCATCTGATCCTAATCTGGACGTCCATACTTCAAATGCCATAAATCTAGTTGACCTTGGACTGGGTTTGGTTGACCGTGGACTAGGTCCAGACATCCAATCCTAATTTAGTTGATTAACAATATACTAGGTCAAATCAACAATATTATTTCCTCCCTATATAATGACAATTTCAAGACCAAATATCGAATCTTTATTGATTAATTCAATATTCTAATTTTTCCAACACAAAATCCAAATTTCAACCAATGACAAAAAGGGAATCGAGTTTCTACCTTTTTTATATGACCAAAATCCCAAGTACTCAAATCTCAAATTAGAATAGTTCAACCTGATTTACCGAATGAATTCCTAGATCAAAAAGTTTCATTAGAACTTTGATTTCCTCTAGAAACTTCAATAAAAGAGAGGAGAAATTGCTTACCAGAATCTTCTCTACTGGGGACCCTAAGCACACTACAAAATTCTCTTTAATCACACTCTTCTTACTCGTCCAAAACATTTCAAGTGTGCATAATGAAAAATAGGAAAGGGGTATTTAATTGATAGAAATAGGGAGAGGAATAGGGAAAATATCTCCTTATTTCTGTAACTGCCCCACTAAAAGGGGTAATTCAAAATTAAAAAATATCTTACCCTTTTCCTAAAAAACAATTGCAACCATTACAATAGTTGCCTTAAATTGTTCAAGAAATTGGATTTCATCCTCAAGTTTTATGATTGAAAGATACTTGTTTATGTTCTAAGAGCATGCTTGCGGTAATGATGAAGGATTTCTCATTGAAGTGATGTTTATACACCTAATATCTGTTTGGTTCAAAATTGAGAAAATCTTAGTAGTTTCGGTTTTGATAGCACCGACCTACATTAATGATTTTCAATTTAAAAACCATTTTAGTATGTTTTAATAAACACTTTTATGGAACTATGGACATTAGAATCAAGGCATTTGGACATGTATGACGAAAGTTATGAACTTTGGAAGTTGAAGGTAAATAGTAAGATAAAAACTAGATATTGGACATAGGGCACATTTTGTTTGGAATGTTTTACTTGAGACACAATTAGTTATCTTTCTAAGCTAATTTTATATGTTATCTTTCTAAGCTAATTTTATATGTTAACATCTAAGGAAATTATATGTTCAATAATCGCTTGAATTAGACAAGTGTACAAAAAGATATGCACATGTGAGATATATGTATGTTATGGTACTAATATAAAGATTATCATGTTATAGGTTCTCCAACTCAAACAGATAAATTGGATAATTGCTAGTACTTGTCTAAGACTCCAAAATAAGTGATGGTTACATGTATTTGGCTTAACAGCCTACATCATAAGATACTAAGATGTTCTTAATTGTTAGTATGCTATGATGGTTATGATAATATGTTGTTCTAGAATATGTTGCATTCTTTTGATAAAGTTTCCTATTAATATAAAAATTTTCAAAAGCAAGTGCAAATAAATAAATAGATAGATGAGAATGTTGGGGCCTTTCATGTGTTTTATGTTTTGGTGCAAATCAACATTGATAAGTATTCAAATGAATTAAAGAAAAGTCAAACTTTATGGAGGAGGATGACTAAGAATTCAACAGATTAAATGAGATATTTATCTCATTTAAAATTTCAAGCTATGATAAAGTGAGTTTAAAATGCTTTAAAGTATGTTTCATCGGCTTTTAAAATAATTTAAGAAGGCGAAGCCAACAATAAATCACTTTAGAAGAGAAGACCCAATGAATTAAAAGAGATCGGGTTAGATATATTATCTCATTTAAAAGTGGTAACAAGAAGATATAATTGGATTTAAAATACTAAATAGATGACGATGGAAGATGAAAAAAAGTTTTATGTGGAAGATTGGAGGAGCCAAAATTTACGAGAGACAAAAAAATCACATTTTTCTGGATATGTCGAGGAGCAAAAATTTATGAAGACAAAAGATTGCAGAGAAAAAATACTAGACCCACCTACAACATCGATTTGTGGATTTGACGCATCACATGAATGGATTATGGCGAGTATATTAGGTGACGCCAGATTTGTTTTCTTGTTTATCTTTTCTTATTTATTCTTCCTAATCGTTTTTGTGATCATTCCATTCATATATGTCTATTTTTAGTTTTATTTCAATTTCTTTGCATATTTTTATTTCCGTTATAGACTAATTGTCTTGTTTAAATTCAATGGAATCGATACAATTAGTTTGATTTAAAATTTTCTCTTTTCAATATCATTGTTCTTAAATTGATTTTTTTTATCCTACTTGTTTAGGTTTTGATTGATTAATCATTAATTGAAATATATTAGAATTCTAATTGATTTGGGAAAAAAGAAATTAGAGTTGGAATTGGATAAAACAACACACGTAATGTAACATCCCATTTTCGTTTATGCATTTTCATATATTCATAAAAATTTGAACATTTTTAAACCCATTTAAAATATATTTAAAAGAAAAACATAAGAGTACATTACGCGAAATAAAAAATTTTAAATTGTTTTTGCGAAAACAACATATACTTAAAAACCATAAATAGAGTTTTTTTTTATGCAATTTAAACAACTTTAATTCTTTTGAGCTATAACCCCCGAGGTCGATCCGCGCATGGTAACATAAGCTTGCATCGCATCATACTTCTTCTACATTCATCTTATTTAGATCACAATCGATACCTATATCACAGGAGGAATAATGAGCCTATTTCCTAGAAAGGAATATAAATGAAATGCAGATGCCATATCTATAACAACTCTACATGCATAAGTTTGATATATCCGTAAGCTGGGTGATAGCAACCTCTTTAGTCTCCGAACTCATCACGTGAATTCGTTTTTACGTGAGAGCAAACTCTTCAGTTTTCGAACTCACTAAAAATGAATCCACTTACATTTACATTTATTTACTTTTGGGTGAGAGCAACTTCTTCAGTCTCCGAACTCACCCACTCGTTGAGTGAGAGCAACCTCTTAAGTCTCCGAACCCACTCAAATGAGTTGTTTTCTACGTGAGAGCAACCTCTCAAGTCTCCCAACCAACATAAAAAATGCTATTTTATTATCTTCATTATTAATTCCGTGCAACGCATGATATGCCATCTTAAGACATGTCTATAAGAATGTCACACAGTAGTTCATATATCACAAACAATTTTACAAACAACTATCAATTAATGAGCAGGAATCATACATTAATTATAATTTAACACTAAACATGCTTTCACTAACATATTATTTCCAACATATTGTTTAATAGTAAAGATACTAACCTAAAGCAACGATCGTTTTTTATATGCATTTAAGACACATACTATTTAGAAAGTTTAATCATGCTGTTAATCTAAATTTTCTATATTCATACTACGCATCTAGACATCAAAATTTGCAATTTAACATAACTAATAAATTTCTATATATCTTAATTTATGCAGGGAATATCAACTTAAGCAAAATATCTATTGATAGTTTATTAACAGAGGAAAACTAGCCTATTTAACGTCTAGATTAATATCAAAGGGACACCCCAAATTTAACAACCAAATAATAGGGAAGTTAGTCATGAAAGACACATTATCTACGTATAAACTCATATCACGGATGATTTCCTGCAGACCTCCTCCTACCATTAAATTCACAAAACTTAAGCAAATATAGAGCATAGGAACAACGAGATCATCACAAACATTAACTTGCAGAGAATAACAAGGAAAAATAGTCGCGAAACATTACAGAGAATACTAACATGCAACCCATTTCTTCCTCACCACTGAACATCGACATATCATATCATTGTCATCAAAGCTATTGGCAAACTAATAATAGGGAACAACATGAAAAGAAGACCATCGTCGAAGACATAAATATTACAGAGATCTTATCAATGAAAACATGTCGAGAAACCCTGGGCAATGATTCTATCACTGAAACAAAATTCCTCACAAAACAAACAACGAGTAAAATAGCAAAACCACACAGCAAACATCATATTATTGATAATTTGATTTACACATAAAATAGGAATATATCTATGAGTCATCCACAATCATTAGAAAAGTCATGTTCTTAATGAAATTGTTTGATTAGTTTCTCATAAGAGTATAGGGAAAACAATTGAACTACTATTTTTATAAAATTTTAGAAGAATTCTATAAATATTTTCGAATACTTGGTTGATTCAATGCATGAATAATGATTTTAAAAAGAGGATTGGAAAATTAAATTAATTTTTGATGAGAAATTGAAATTCTATTTTTTTTTGGATAAATTAAACCTTAAATTTTTTTTAGTTTTATTGCTTTTATTAAATCTGAAAAATAAAAAAAAAAGTAATTTTAGTCGCTTGGTTAGTTTAGATCTAAAAAATAATTTTTTGTTTAATTAAATAACCCTAAGGTAATCAGTTTCCATACTTAATGAAATTAAAAATTCAATTCTTTGTGGGACAATATCTGATTATTAAAATCTTGTTACTTACTCCATCAATATGTGTGCTTGCATAGTTAAAATTGTCAACAAAAAGTTTTTTGCTCATTGTATATAAAGTTCAATTATGTTGTTGTGGCCATTGATGAGCCAAAAGATTTGGCCACTATAGTGATGGACTCTAGGTCCATCTATAAAGACAAAGCCCCAAGGTATCATCAACTCATAAACTTCCAACCATTTGGAAGGTAAGTCATCAAATGCCCAAATATATAGCTATCAACCCAAGAAAGTCAAAAAGGGCCCACGCCCCTAAGGCTATAGAAAGAAGCCAAAGAAGACATGTTTGAAGGGCAAGAAAGACAAAGGAAGAAGAGATAAATAAACCTTCCTTAATCTACGAAGAGCAAGTGGAGAAAGGGAACCGATAGATACATGGATTTGGCAACCATCCAAGTGACAATTTTTAAAGGAAAGTACATGCCAAAAGTCACCATTTCGTGGAGCCAAAGCCAGCTAGGAGTTACTAATATATTAGCTTTAGAGAGTTACTAAATTTCTTGTTTACATCGGCTAATTAGAACAGAATACGTAGTGTGTTTTCCATTTTATTGTTTCATATTTTATGCTTTGTAATTGGCTATATAAAGCCCCATAGTGCCTATGTTTTAGACATTGAAGTTTGACTACAAAAAGATCTTGATTTATTTTGAAATAGGAGTGATTCATTTTTCAAACACTTTGGTGAGATGCATCCAAAGTTATCCTTGTGTGAGTAGCATCACAAGATTAGGCTCACTTGGAATTGAGTGAGTTCTCTTATTGGCATCCATGGTGTAACGATTTTTCTTGCATTTAAAATTGCGTGAAATTAAAAACCTTTTCTTTTCTTTTGTGAAACAGTGGAAGGCTTTCCTTTTATAAAACCATTTAAAGATAATAAGTAAAATCATTTTCTTAAAACCCTTTTTACAAATCACAGCGTTGAAATTACAATAAAGAACTCTTTTACATTATCTTTACAAAACATTTCTCATTTAAATCCATTAGCCTAGTCAGCCACAAGATTCGCACATGCAAACCCTTCATCAACTGCTCCTTAACTTGTGCTCGTATATGTACCTACATCACAAGACACAACTAATGAGCCTAAGACTCAGTAAGTAATATAAAATAAAACTTGAACATGCTATTACAACTTTTAAAACCCTTTGCAATTATCCATTTTCATTTTCTTTTATCTTTTACTTTTCAGTCTCTTATTTGTTTTGATTTCTATACCCATATCCGTGTCTGTATCCGTGTCTTTATCTGTTTTCATTTTCGTTCTTGTTCTCGTATTTGTATCTGTTTCCATATCTATTTCCATTTATATTTTCCGTATCCGTTTCCATTTCTATTTCTGTTTCCGTGTTTGTTTCCATTTCTGGTTTTGTTTTCGTTTTCGTTTCCTTTATTGTTTTCTTGATCTTTACTTTACTTTATCTTGAAAGGCGTTGCAGATGTCTAAACTTGACAAGGAGGAGCAGCTAACTCAACCTTACATCCCCGAACGACCCCTTTGCATTTATCTTTATCTTAATCTTGACTTTACTTTATCTTGACAGTGTTAGAGATGTCTAAACTTGATGAGGATAAGCGACCAACCAAACTTCACATCTGGTCACATCCATTTTCGTTCATTTCTTTACGTTTCATAACTATTTTGTTTCTTTTTCATTTCCTTTTCAAAACCATACATGGAAACCATTTTTGTATCTTTTGAAAACCATGATGTGTGTCATACTCATGAAACTCTCGCTGGTTCTTTTTCTAGCCTTGGACAGTCTCTGACTAAATACCCTTACCTGCCGCATTTGAAACGTTGCCCGGTACCAACTCTACACTCACCGTAATGGTTTTTTTTTAAATTTAAGACACACTACAACTTGAGGGGTTCCAACCAGAGTAGTGTCTGATTCATTTCTGGGCCGCTTGTCTTTTTTCGTACTTCTCTTCATTGCTAAGCGCCCTTTTCACTCCTCTTTCTTCCACCTACTCATCTACTAACGGTTGAGTTCGATCATTCTTCTTGAACTTTTGATCTACTTCCCATTGTCTACTAACTCAATTTTTAGTTTCTTCAATCGCCAAAGGTTTAGACACTATCTTTGGATATGGCACGTCTTTAGTACCATAAATTATTATACCTTGATATAGTTCCGCTCTTAGTCCATAAATGAACTGATATACCTTGAGGCTATTTGTAGCCACCATATGATTGGCAAATTGGGATTGTAACATCTCGATATTTTTAATCATCGGGATATTACAGAACGTGTTCTGAGCATTAAGTCTAAGGGTATTTTTCACCCGTACATGCGATGTCATGGTGATGATAGGGTAGTTAGGATATTACATTTCGCATGGTTACGTGTTATTTAACGACATGTAATAGGGGGAAGTGTTACAGGATAGAAGTTAGGTGAGAAAATGTGAGGAAAGTGCTGACTGTGCACTTTGGGATGACTCGGGATGCCGTTTTCACATCCTCAAAGTCGTCCCCTTCCTTTATTGAAGCTTCGGATGAGAATGCAGACGCAACCCAGGCCTTACGGATGCCAATAGTCACGTCCAAATTGAATCTGTCCAAAACTGCACAGATTCGGACGATGCAGACGAGTGCGGAGGAGGTGAGGCCTCATCCGCAACGACTCTGTCTGATTTTAGGGACAATTTGGATGCCAGCGAACGCCACATGCGGATGCTGAATGGCGTCCGAACCCCGTGTGCGGACAGTATGGAAAGGGGATGAGGACGCCATCTCTCGTCCCCAGCCAATGAGATTTGATCTTGCGGACGGATGCGAATGAGCACGGTGTGTCCACAATCGTCCGAATCAGCCTAGATCAGCGCCTGCACAGACTTAAAATCAAAGAGAGAACGACGTATAACCAATAGAATGCAACCTCCCCGACACAAAATCTTCCCCCAGACCCCGCGTGGCCGACACCCTGCTTCCACTCGTGTGGCTGTCTCCCTCTCTCTCCTAGGTAAAGCCCCATCTCTCCCTCCTTCTCATCATTTTGATTCCATCTTCAGCCTTTCCTCCTTTCCCTACGAGAGAGAGCTCTCCCTCTCTAATGAGTGAACTGCCGTGAGTGAGTGATGGAGTATGTTGAGTGTGTTATGAGTTGTGAGCTAAGAGTGAGTGTGTGATGGAACGTAATGGAGCTGATGAAGCTGGAGCTGTTCCCTACCATTTGTGAGAGCTATTGGAGCTGCTGTCCACCATGGAGTTAGCTGTCCTTGTTGTGTTTTTCGTGTGGTAAGATATTGGGTGTGTCTTGGCTTGAGGAAGCCCTACACCGCAAGTAACGTGTGCGTGAGTGGTAGAGTCCATATGTTTTCTATGTTTGATTATGCCTTAGTTGCTATATCTGTATGTTTCTATGCTTGTGGTTGTATGTTTGGATGCTGTGTATCTTTGTGCTGGTTGTGCAGAACACTTTGATATTTTCTCTGTTGATATTTCGATTTCTTGATGCTGTATATTGTTCATTAAAGGGGCATGTTTCATCGTTCTAAATAATATTCTCTATACTATTGACTGCTATCAAATTCATGGCATAGAAACTTGTCCTGTTAATTGTTTTATTAGTCAATTAGAAATTTCGCTTCACCATTCCATTCGATATTACTGCTGTTTTAGTTGTTTAGGAAAGCATGAACCTCTGTTTTGTTCATCATTGTCCATTACCGTCCTTAGTCATTCCAATAGTATGTTTCACCATTTTAATTTGATGACATTTGTTGCTAATCATAGTTGATTGAGAGGCCGGTTTAATGCTTACTTACTGCTGTATTTTAGTCGCTTGGGAAGCACGTTCTGCTGCTCCACTTTCCATAATTTTTCGCTGCCATGCTAGTCGATTTAGGAGCATGTTTTGCTGCATTAATCGGACGTAATTTGCTGCTGTTTCTTTTGTGTAAAAGCAAATAAATAAGCTAATTAATACAAGCATGTTAATGAATATATGTTATAAACTTCTTTAGTATGTTATTGTCCCTTGATGTGTTGTCTTGATTTATGTATTGTTTTATTTGTCGTCGTGCACTTTCATGTCCGTATGGTTGCTACCTCTCTTCGTATGTTGTATATGCTTTTAGGGTAGAAAGTTAGACTTTCATGTTGCCATGTGATATGTCCATCATCGTTAGCTCTATTGCTTTGTTAGCCATCTTTTAGTTTTGTGTTGCTTTGTTGGTAGCTCTGCTTATAATAATAGTTTAGTTGCCTTGTAGGTATAAGTTGGTTGGTGATCAGCCTATGAATTAACTAATTTAGCGTGTTGAGATTAACTTAACTAATAAGCATGTATCGGTATAAGCATGTTAATTGATAGCTTAACTAATTTACTAGTTATTGATTAAATTGTTAAAAGCTGTTAATCAATCCTTTGATGTAATTAACTAGTATCTCAAGCATGTGATCAATTTAGCGTGTCTCTTTATTATTAGTTAGTGTTAGCCTATATGATTTTTTATATGTTTTCTATTGATATGTTACTTTGCATAATTCTTGTTATGAATAAACCCCTTGACCATGCTATCTAAAATGAGTAGTTGTAACTAGTATAATTAACTAATGTGTTGAGCACGTTAACCTTATTGTTAATTTATCAAGCATGTTAACCTAAATAATCTAGCTAACTTAAGCAAGATAATAATTATAAGCATGTTAATAAAATAGGATATAGACCTTTCAAGCATGTTATCATTAATTAATGCATTGTTTGTTTATAGATCGGTTTGTACGGTCGAGCATGCTTATGTTCATTATGGTTGCTCTATGAACTCTCTTGTATGCGCCCTTAGTTAATCTTTGAATATGCTATTAGGATAGTTCCTTGTATGTGCCTTTAGGATAGTCTGATATCGCTAGAAACAATTAGGACATCACCACGGAGTGATCATACGCCTTGAGTGAGAAAAAGAATTACCATTCCCTCATCGGGATCACAAGACTAATTAACGTAATTAACTAGAAACTGTAGGATTCCCCAAACTCCACGCTCCATATACGAGCTATTCCTAAAACATGTAACTGTTCTTAATATACATAATTAAAGGATTGGTTTGGGGCGGATCCATTCCAGAGAATTAAAAAGCGACATTTCATATGCATAGACCCATTTTCTTACTGGGCCTTTAGGCTCATGTCTTACTTGCGGTGTAGGTACACATGACGCATAGAGTCTTTGAGCAAGGATGAAGAAGTCGATGAGGGATTTCCACGAGCGACCTTACGGCTGGCCAGGCTACGAGAAGTTAAAGACACATTAAGTTATAATTAATTTAAATTAAGTTTTCTCTTCTTAAATTGTAATTTAATGCCTAGTTTATTTCCTTTAAATTCTTTACGCTTCCGCAGTATTTTAAAATGCATGATTTTAACACTTCCGCATACGTATTATTTCTGCAACGAAGTAAGTGTTTCTAACGGCCCGGCTTGCACTCTGATATTTCTTTCATAAATTTAAAGTGTTTTTCAAAGGGATTTACGAAGAAAAATTCGGGTCGTTACAGGGATAGTGTTTTGAACTTTCATATATACTCCGCAACAGTGGTAGTCTGGTAGAGGTGTATAAACTCAACCAATTTTTGAGTTCGAACCGTTTGGTTGAAGTACTTATCATAGAAAACGTCTTTGAACTCTTCCCAAGTCATCACTTTTGTATCTTGGGCTGTCTTGATCGTATCCCACCAGAACTTGGCATCTTGGATCAATGGATAGGCAGCGCATAACACTTTTTCCGATTCCTCAATCATTGTGTAATCAAACATATCTTCAAGGGATCTAATCCATTCCTCAGCGTGAGATGGTTCTGTCGTACTTCCATCAAAGCTAGGGGGTTTTAACCATCTGAACCTTTCCCATCTAGCTTTCTCACGTGCCACCACTGGACCAGGATTTCCATTTTCCCTCCTTTATATTAGGCGCTCCACAAGGCTCGTCAAGCGTCCTATTGCACCTTCTTGTTCCACCTGATTATTCTCATTTCTCGACCACTAGGTCTATTCCTCGCACCATTATTGCCATGTGCACGTCCTCTTCTTCTTCGTCCTCTAGCCATGATATCCTTTCAATTGCAAAAAAAAATAAAACATTTGAATTAAAAATCAATTCTATTAACCATACTTACAATTGATGGAGTATTCCCACGTCGAAGCTTGTGCTGGTAGGCAGTCTATAGAATCGTTTTTAAAACCCGAGCGCTCTGATATCAACTGTAATGATCCGATTTTCTTGCATTTAAAATTACGTGAAATTTAAAACTTTTTCTTTTCTTTTGTGAAATAGCGGAAGACTTTTCTTTTATAAAACCATTTAAAGATAATAAGTAAAATCTTTTTCTTAAAACCCTTTTTATATATCGCAGCGGAAGCATAGAACATACCATTTGAAATTACAATGAATAACTCTTTTAGATTATCTTTACAAAACCTTTCTCTTTTAAATCCATTAGCCTAGCCAGCCACAAGATCTGCACATGCAAACCCTTCATCAACTGCTCCTTAACCTGTGCTGGTACGTGTACCTACATCACAAGACTTAAGTAATGATCCTAAGGCTCAATAAGGGTTATAAAATAAACCGTGAACATGATATTACAACTTTTAAAACCATATGCTATTATTATCCATTTTCCTTTCTCTTTTATGTTTTAGTCTCATATTTGTTTTAGTTTTCGTACCTATATCTGTGTCCATATCTATTTTCATTTTCGTTGCTGTTCCAATTTCTGTACCGTATTCGTTTTCGTTTCTAGAAATCCATTTTCGTTTTTGTTTCCATTTCTGTTTTCATTTTCGTTTCCATTTCCTTTACCATTTTCTTGATCTTTAGTTTACTTTATTTTTACTTTATTTTGTAAGGCGTTAGAGATGTCTAAACTTGATGAGGAGCAGCCAACTCAACCTCACATCTACGAACAACCCTGTACATTTATCTTTATCTTAACCTTGACTTTATTTTATTTTAATGAAATTAGAGAAGTCTAAACTTGACGAGGATAAGCCGCCAACTCAACCTCACATCTCGTCACCCTCGTTTATGTTCATTTCTTTACATTTCATAACCGTTTTGTTTCTTTTTCGTTTCATTTTCAAAACCATGCATGAAAACCATTTTCGTATCTTTTGAAAACCATGATGGGTGTCATGCTCATGAATGCTTACAGTGTCTATCATATCATTACTATAATCTCTAAACATGCTCATCTATTAAACATATCATTAAAAGAACCTAGTTCTAATAAACACTCAACAAGCAGCAGTACAATTCAAGAAACATGCTCAATATCTAGCTATTCTAATAAAGCAGTAAACAACCATATTATTCTTCTAAAGCAGTAAACAGTCAACATACAATCATAATTCTTGCGATATAGGGTCTGAAGACTAAAACACGTGCGTATCTCTTACCTGGAAGCTTTAATGCGTATCAGCACTTAATCGTTATCCTTCTTAATACCTTCAAAATAAATAGTGTCTAATCATTAGCTTCATTTCTTTAACAATCATTCACCAACAACCAGAGACCTTAATCAACTTCATCTACCATCTTCTTTCTTGATATATTTTAATCTAAACATCTACAACTAATCAGAAGCAATAATCCACACATATGGAAGTTAAAGTCTAGTGGCATATAAAATCACATATTAAAATCCTCAAGAGGTCAGCCCCCACAGAACAACCCAAATCGACTGACCAGTAACAACAATAAGAAATCAAATATCAACATACTCCTAATGCTTCAGTAGTTGAACAGGGGATCAATCCATAACAAAGTACTCATCTAACATGTAGAACTGAGCCTCAACAACATAACAACACTCCATCAATGTCACCAAGTAACATAGAGAGTATAACATCAATCAATATTTACCTCCTACCGTGCATTCCCATAAAATCATGAGAGGATGTAGAGTATCTGAAGGCTTAAGCAGACCCGAGAGGACCTACTCCAGAGACCCTCCAGCACCAACTTCTCAATCTCGACTGAACCAACCCAAGGAAACAAAGAACAACCCAAGGAGATGAGCTCCCTCTCTCACTCAGCTTCTTTCTCTTCGCGGCCTTCAACATGGATAATAACATAACTCAAATAATTCATAATATCAATCTCAACACATTTCATGCAACAACAACAAACAGAGACTTACCCAAGAAGGCCTCTTTACTGCTCTCTCTTGCCTTCTTTGTCTTCACTGAAATCTCTCGCTAGAGAGTATTCTCCTTTCTCCTTCACTTTCTCTTCTCACGGTTTGGCACCACAATTCCTCTAGAGAATTTCTCTTCTCCCCTCGCACGCACTTTGTCTGTCTGTCTTTCTCACATAAGACTTCCCATATAAGCTCCATTAATCCCAAGCACCACACCAAACACCCATCACAAAATGCCATTTGTAAAGGAAATGAATCATAGCTAAGTTCACGCCTTGGGATTTTCAATTATATTCTTGGGCCGCTAAACCGTGTGGGAGTAGATGGTGGATCTACATTTCCATTGCTGCAAGGGATGTCAAGTTCTCATATGCAGCATCCATTATTCCGCTTTTTAACATCCGTCAACCTCTAAGAGATGTTCGTCAACTTCTATGCCATGAGCGACGTCCGTTCCTCAATGAGGGGTGTTTGTTGCCTTCACATTTTAGACGTCCGTCAACCTCTAAGAGACGTCTGTCAACTTCTTCGCCATGAGGGATGTCTATTACTCAATGAGGGTCGTCTGTTCTTTCTTAAAAGCCTTTTGCTATTCATTTCAAATGACGCCGTTCCACTTAAATCTTAGTATCGTTTCTTTTATTTCTATTTCGGACGTCCTTTGTCCATAAAGGATGTCCCTTCCTTCCTATTTCCTTCTTCGTTCCAAACGATGTCGTCCCACTTAATACTATTGCCTTCTTCTATTATTTCGTTTCGAACGTTCCACTTTCCATTAGGGACATCCCTCGCTTCCTAAAACGACAACATATTCTTTTAATTCCTCAATGATGGAACGTCCGTTTTCCCTTAGGGATGTCCCACACATCAAAATAGTGTCATTTTCTACTTACTCTTAACAAATGACGCCATCCCCTTATTACGGCAAACATTCTCCTTCAACAAGAGACGTCCGTTCTTCCATATTCGTCGTCCGTTCTTCACATCTGTCATCAGTTCCTCCATAAAGGATGTCTCTTCCTCATCTTTTTGCCACTGCTACATTTAATTCTCCACAATCTACACTTAAATTCTTCATTCATATCACTGCTCTTCTTTCTCCTCCATTGTTCTCTTAATTAGTTTAATACTTCCTTTAATTAATCACCTTAATTAATCCCACAAAATTTCTTCATAAGTTTTCATAGTATAATATCGAGTGTAATATGCGCTATTATAAGACATATTTCTTTGTCCAAAAATTTTCATTCTGTAAGATCTTTTAAATTGTGCAAAGAGGAATTTATCTGGGTATTACATTCCTCATTCCTTATATAAATTTCATCCTTGAAATTTGCTCAGCATAATTACTTTCTTGATCTAACAACCAATATAGCAACTACCATTCTTAACCTAAAAGTACCTGAAATAACTTCTTGTCTTATACCTTTACCTGATACTTCTAAAGAATTTTGCTACATCTGTCTTCGCATTCCATAACGACTTAATGAAACGCTAAATCACACATTCAGGTCCTCCGACTTTTATCTACATTCGTTGCAACAATAGAGCCTTCATTCAAATTTCTCTCCTTTCATCCACTAGTGAGTGGCAAATCATTGCAATAGGAGCTACATTATTGTGTCTGACACATCTTTTAACCTGGCAATACACCTTTCTCATCTATATATTCTCACATCCGAAGAGAAAACTTACAGAAACTTGTACTCATTTCATTTCCTTAACGTTTGGATATATCAAAATATCAATTTTGTATACGACACCACATTGCGTCTTCCATGATAGGAAACACATTTAATGCAACCATTTTCTGTTTCTTAAGCCAAAACCAGACAATCATTCACAAAATGACCACCCATGTTACCCTCAAAACATCATTTTGAATCAGCAAGACATCTTCCCAACCGATTTCTCTTACACTTTGACATTGCTTAGCTCTTGAAAATGCAACATTTTCTCTCCAAATTGATGCATCTCCTTGCATACCTCTCTCATTTCCATGTGATTCACCTTCAACAAAAGTGATGTGCACCAAGTCACAAGAGTTTCAAAAGAAACAATCTGAAATTGTATGTACCAATATTCTGCCCACCAATCTTCAAATATGAATATCTTCAGAATCATAAAGAACTAAATGCTGGAACTTTGAGGATCTTTTAACAACACTTATAGAATGCACATATAAAAAATTTAGCTTCAAACCCCATCAGAATCAACAGTTATAACCAATTAAAGATAACCCTTGGAATTAGGGTTTCCCTGGGTAGATCTGGCGACTCAAATTCAAATGCCTAGAACTCAATGAGCATATAGCCTTTAAGCACCAAATTTGGAGGATAAAACAACGACAATTTGGTGAATAATTCTGCCAAAGATGAGTGCAAAAGAATGAACTTAAAGGCGCCAAAAACAGACACAAATTACAAGTCAGAAACAGAAGTATCACAGAAACAGTTTCTCGGCTAGCTTTGCTTCTTCCAATCACAACTCTTTTATCAATAATCTTTAACCATAAATGACCCTAAAAATCACGAATATGCAGAGAACAATAAGAAGTCCAAGAACACCAAGAACACCTTCGAAATAGCAGCAAGAAAAACAGAAAAGAAACCCAAGGAGTCCGCACACCTCCAATGGGAGAGGGGGCGACTATACTTGGCCTTATCGAACGGATGGGCACTCTCCAAGGGGGTTGGAGCTTCTTCTACCTCCACTCCACAATAGACCACAACAAGATAAGAGTGGTTTGGAAGAGGTATCAGCCACTCAAATCGATCAAGAAGCAGCAAGAAGATCAAGTTGAAGCAAATGGGAGAAACGGCTGAGAGGAGGGGAGAGCTCCGCGGTCTTCACACCAAAGACAGAATTAGGTTTTGTCAAATCTTCAAAAATTCCTTCAACAATGCATTAGGGGGAAACTAAATACCCCCTAATGACCTTACAAATCTTAAAAGACAAAAATGCCCTTGACAAATAAAAACTAGGGCAAGAAGGCTCGGTTTACATGCAAACCGAGCACCTCCAAACCTACA
This sequence comes from Begonia loranthoides, assembly GCA_022433065.1. Lineage (NCBI taxonomy): Eukaryota > Viridiplantae > Streptophyta > Magnoliopsida > Cucurbitales > Begoniaceae > Begonia > Begonia loranthoides. The sequence goes on from CM039471.1 coordinate 27,714,946, forward strand.
AGCATAAATTGAAAAAAAAATTCACCAAAAATAATTCCCAAGAAAATAACCAGCAACAAATATCCAAAAATGATAGATTTAACATAGAATAACATTAAAATGGCTCTCAAATAACCTTGAGAGCCTTGACTCCCGAAAACTCCTCCAAGCCAGAACAAAACGGATCTAGCTGATTAGGGTTTGCAGGGCTCCACATGAGAAAAAGGTAGGGAGCTTCTTCATCTTCATGTGTTGGCTTGTCCATAAAGTCTAATGCATTAATTTCCCCTTCAAAAAATAAAAACTTATTAGATAAAAAAGGAGCATCATGGCTCAGCTCCGATGGTAGGGTCTTGGGACACATAAAAAAGGGTTCCATCCATCCACTTTTTGTTTGTTGACATTTCATCATTCAACTTAATCCAAAAAGGAACAAAGCATCTTCATTCAAACGCAATTAAAATAACTTGTACATGCATTACTCATATCTATATACAAGTACATCCAAGAAGAAATTTATAGGAACAACACTTAAATTATATCGTTAATGCTTTTGCAAACCAAAATACTGATCCAATATACAACACAACAAAACAATATACATACACAACACATTTCACCTCCCCACTCATTACGACCCCATAGATCCACTTTTCACTTACATCCTTCATGATCGAAGTTACCTTTGTGAAACCCTTGTTGGTTCTTTTTCTAGCCTTGGTCAGTCTCTACTAAATGCCCTTGCCTGCCTCACTTGAAATCTTGCCCAGTACCAACTCTACACTCAGTAATGGTTTCTCTAAAATTTAGAACACATTCCTGCTTGAGGGGTTCCAACTAGAGTAGTATCTGATTTATTTCTTGCCTGCTTGTCATTTGTGTACTGCTCTTCATTGCTAAGCGCCCTTTTCACTCCTCTTTCTTCCATTTACTCGTCCACTAACGGTTGAGTCCAATTATTCTTCATGAACTTCTGATCTACTTCCCATTGTCTGTTAACTCGATTTTCAGCTTCTTCTATTGCCAAAGCTTTAGACATTATCTTTAGATATGGCACATCTTCAGTAGGATAAATTATTATAGCTCGATATATTTTTGCTCTTCGTCCTTGAACGAACTGATATACCTTGAGACTATTTGTATCCACCATATGTTTGGCAAACTGGGATAGCACTTTGAACTTCTGTATATACTCTACAATGGTGGTAGTCTGGCAGAGGTGTATAAACTCTACCAATTTCTGAGCTCGAACCATTTGGTTGAAGTACTTATCATAGAAAACGTCTTTGAACTCTTCCCAAGTCATCACTCTTGTATTTTGGGTTGTCTTGATCGTATCCCACCGAAACCTAGCATCTCGGATCAATAGATGGGCAGCGCATGACACTTTTTTCGATTCCTCGATCATTGCGTATTCAAACATATCTTCAAGGGATGTAATCCTTTCCTCAGGCCACGTACTTTCATCAAAGCTAGGTGGTTTTAACCATCTGAACCTTTCCCATCCAACTTTCTCACATGCCATCACTAGACTAGGATGCCACCACTAGACTAGGATTTCCATTTTCCCTCCTTTCTATTAGGCGTTCCACAAGGCTGTCAAGCGGCCTATTGCACCTTCTTTTTCCTCATGATTATTCACATTCCCTCAACCACCAAGTCTATTCCTTGCACCATTATTGCCACACATCCTCTTCTTCTTCGTCCTCTAGCCATAATATCCTTTCCATTGCAAACAAAATAAAACATTTGAATTAAAAAGCAAATTCTATTAACATACTTACAATTGATGGAGTATTTCCATATCAAAGCTTGTGCTGGTAAGCACTCTACAAAATCATTTTTAAAACCCAGGTGCTCTGATACCAACTGTAATGACCTGATTTTTCAAGCATTTAAAATTGCGTGAAATTTAAAACTTTTTCTTTTCTTTTGTGAAATAGCGAAAGACTTTTATTTTATAAAACCATTTAAAGATAATAAGTAAAATCTTTTTTTCTTAAAACCCTTTTTACAAATCACAGCAGAAGGATAGAACATACCATTTGAAATTACAATGAATAACTTTTTTTACATTATCTTTACAAAACCTTTCTCTTTTAAATCCATTAGCCTAGCCATCTACAAGATCCGCACGTGCAAACCCTTCATCAACTGCTCTTTAACCTATGCTCGTACATGTACCAACATCATAAGACTTAACTAAGGAGCATAAGGCTCAGTAAGTTATATAAAATAAAACGTGAACTTGCTGCCATTACAACTTTTAAAATCATATGCAGTATCCATTTTCATTTTGCTTTCTGTTTTATGTTTTATTCTCTTATTTTTTTTAGTTTCTGTACCATATCCGTGTCCATATCTGTTTCTGTTTTTGTTTCTATTCTCGTTTCCATATCTGTATCCATTTTCGTATCTATTCTCGTTTCCATAATTCTATTTCCATTTCTATTTTTGTATCCATTTCCGTTTCCATTTTCAGAAATCCATTTCCATTTCTATTTTCATATCCATTTCTGTTTTCGGTTCTGTTTCTGTTTCTGTTTTCGTTTATATTTCTATTTCCTTTATCATTTTCTTAATCTTTGCTTTACTTGATCTTTAATTTACTTTATCTTGAAAGGTGTTGGAGATGTCTAAATTTGATGACGAGGAGTAGCCAACTCAACCTCACATTCCTGAACAACCCCTTTACATTTATCTTTATCTTAATCTTGACTTTACTTTATCTTGACGGCGTTAGAGATGTCTAAACTTGTCGAGGATGAACGGCCAACCTAACCTAACATCTCCCACCCATTTACGTTCATTTCTTTACATTTCATAACCATTTCCTTTCTTTTTTGTTTCCTTTCAAAACCATCCATGAAAACCCTTTTCGTATCTTTTGAAAACCATGATGGGTGTCATGCTTGTGAATGCATGCAGTGTCTATCATATCATTACTATAATCTCTAAACATGCTCATCTATTAAACATATCATTAAAAGCAGGCCTGACGGTATATGAAAAAGACGGCGGTCAATCATGAGGAACTTGCACTTGGCAGAGATTGACCAATTTCTGAAGGTGGCAGATCGACCTGTACTGGTGGTCGAGTAGAGAGTTGACCTCAAAAAGGGCAATGGTGACTGATTAAGGAATCGGTTGAGCTGGCAGTCGAGCTAATCGACCGGTCCTTGGTTTCCTTATTTTGGCCACAACTTACTTTTGGAAAGTCCAACTATGGAAGTTTGGAAGAATACATCGTTATTTTAGGAACGAGGGACGTCCCTAATGGAAAGTGAGACGTCTGAAACGAAAGAATAGAAAATGGCATTAGTACTAAGTGGGACAACATCGTTTGGAATGAAGAAGGAAATGGGAAGGAAAGGACGTCCTTTGTGGACAAAGGACATCCAAAATAAAAATAAAGGGAACAACGTTAGGATTTAAGTGGGACGGCGTCATTTAGAACGAATAAGAAAGGATTTTAAGAAAGAATTGATGCCCATCATTGAGGAACGGACGTCCCTCATGGCGAAGAAGTTGACAAACGTCTCTTAGAGGTTGACAAATATATAAAATGTGAAGGCAACGGACGCCCCTCATTGAGGAACAGATATCAGTAATGGCGAAGAAGTTGAAGGATGTCTCTTAGAGGTTGACAGACGTTAAAATGTGGAATAATGAATGTTGCATATGAGAATCGGAGGTCCCTTGCAGCGATGAAAATGTAGATCCACCATCCCCTCCCATGTGGTTCAGCAGCCCAAGAAGATAATTGAAAATCCCAATGCATGAACTTAGTAGTGATTTCTCCATGAAATTTCCTTTATAGATGGCATTTTGTGATGGGTGTTTGGTGTGGTGCTTGGGATTAAAAGAGCTTATATAGGAAGTCTTCTATGAGAAAGAAAGAAAGACAAACAGAGTGCGTACGAGAGGAGAGGAGAAATGCTCTGGAGGAGTTGTGGTGCCAAACTGTTAGAAGAGAAAATGAGGGAGAAGGGTTGTGAGAAAGGAGAATGCTATGTAGCGAGAGATTTCAGTGAATACAGAGAAGGCAAGATAGAGAGCACTGAAGAGGACTTCTTCAATAAGTCTCTATTTGTTGTTGCTCTATGAAATGTGTTGAGATTGATATGATATTATGAATTATTTGAGTTATGTTATTATCCATGTTGAAGGCCGCAAAGAGAAAGAAGCTGAGTGAGAGAGGGAGCTCATCTCCTTGGGTTGTTCTCTGTTTCCTTGGGTTGGTTTCATCGAGATTGTTAAGCTGGTGATGGAGGGTCTCTGGAGCAGGTCCTCTCGGGTGTGCTGAGGCCTTCAGATACTCTACATCCTTTCATGATTTTATGGGAATGTATGATATGAGGTAAATGTTGATGGATGTTATACTCTTTGTGTTACTTGGTGACGTTTATGTAGTGTTTATATGTTGTTGAGACTCAGTTCTGCATGTTAGATGAGTACTTTGTTATGGAAATTGATCTCCTGTTTAATTACTGAAGCATTAATATAAGTATGTTGATATTTGATTTCCTGTTATTGTTACTGCTTGGTTGATTTGGGTTGTTCTGTGGGGGCTACCTCTCTTGAGGATTTTAATATGTGATTTTATATGTCACTAGACTTTAACTGCCATATGTGTGGATTATTGCTTCTGATTAGTTGTAGATGTTTAGACTAAAATGTATCAAGAAAGAAGATGGTAGATGAAGTCGGTTAAGGTCTCTGGTTGTTGGTGAATGGTTGTCAAAGAAACGAAGCTAATGATTAAATGCTATTTATTTTGAAGGTATTAAGAAGGATAAGATTAAGTGCTGATACGCGTTAAAGTTTTGAGGTAAGAGATATGGAAGTGTTTTGGTCTTCGGACCCTAAATCGTAAAAATTAGGATTGTATGCTGACTTTTACTACTTTAGTAGAATAATAAGGTTGTTTATTGCCTTATTAGAATAGCCAGATATTGAGCATGTTTCGTGAATTGTACTGCTGCTTACTGGGTGATTATTAGAATTAGGTTCTACTTCTTCAAACATATTTTACAAGTTATTTTTTTATCCCTTCCGTTGGTGCATCATTTGGTATCAAAGCTAAAATGTTTCCTAATTACATTCCTCTTTTCTTAATGATGACACGAGGAGCAACAAAAGTGGCACACAAAGAGGAGGCAAATCCAAGCATTGTTCAGAACACCGAACCACCAACATACAGAGCTGAGTCAAGCATGCACGGCAAAATAGATGAGCTTTGATCCATGTTCCAACAATTCATGAGTTCTCAAAGTCAACAAAGAGGGAGTCTTCATTCAACAAGACCAAAGGTGCAGCATATTTATTTAGATAGTGACGAGGAGTTCATAAAGGAAGAAACCGAGTATGGGGAGGTCCTCAACCATAGAAGGAGACCAACACAAAGAGATGACTCCGAGCTTATCAAGGTATCCATACCTTTGTTCAATGGATCTAGCAACGACACCAACTATATTGTTTGGATGGAAAAGGTCTAAAGAATATTCAAGTGTTACAACTTCTCAGAGTGGAAAAAGATTCTACTAGCAACACTAGAGTTCACGGGGTATGCTAGTCTTTGGTGGCACAACACGCAATCAAAGAGACGATAAGAGGGAGAGAACATCCGAACTTGGTAACTATTAAAGAGGCTCATGAGTAAGAGGTTCATTCCAAGTCACTACAAGCAAGAACTATACTATCAATTGCAAGGCCCCAAGCAAGGTTCCTTAACCATCAAAGAGTATGTTTCTAAGTTTGAAACCTTCAAGACAAGGCGCAATTTGCTAGAGCCGGAAGAACAAACAATTGCAAGGTTCATCCAAGGACTTCACTATGACATTGGAGACATTATTGAGCTACAATCTTACAACACCTTTGAGGATGTGATCAAGTTGGCTCTAAAGGTTGAAAGGCAAACGAATAGGAAACAGAAATAGAGGGTTAGCCGATCCCCTCAAAGAAATACAAGCTTCTCCAAACCACCACTTAACCTTGATGACAAAGGTCTAAACATGAGAGGTGCTACTACTATGCCAAGTGATGACAAGAATCTACCCCACGAAAGCACCAAAGCCAAAGACAAAAGAAATCAAGTGTTTCAAATGTCTTAAGAGAAGGCACTAATGAGTTTGAAAGTGAGGATGAAAGTGAAGCACAAGAAGCACATGAGGAGGAAGCACAAGTGGAGACTTTATATGCTCAAGAGGGTCCCCTCCTTATGGTCATTCGAAGAGCACTTACTACCAAGGCAAACATCAACGATTGTCAAAGAGAGAACATCTTCCATGGCCGTTGCAAAGTCTAGGAATAAGTTTGCTCTTTAATTATTGATGGAGGAAGTTGTGCCAATGGGGTTTCTACGGATCTAGACAGTAAATTGGGGATAGAAACAACCTTGCATCTGACAACTTACAAGCTAAGTTGGTTGAACAACAAAAAAGACATCAAGGTTAGTAAGCAAGCACCTATTGAGTTCTTTATAGAAAGTTTCTCGGATAAAGTAATATATGATGTGGTTCCTATGAGTGCAAGTTATCAACTATTGGGAAGGCCATGGCAATATGATTGAAAGACTATGCATTATGGCTTTACAAATGGCTACACATTGAAGCTCAACGATAAGACAAACAATTTAGCCCCACTCCCACCAGAGCAAGTAGCCAAAGACTACGAGTCAATAAAGGAAAGTAGGTTTATTCTTGTCAAAGAAAGAGTTGTGAAAAGTTATAAAGAGAAAGGATTCAATAATATTGATAATGTACTGCGACAAGCTAGTGGAGATGGGAAAGATACCTGAATCGGTCCTCACTCTTTTAGAAAATTATCAAGATGTATTCCTCGAAGATCTTCCGCAAGGACTTCTACCAAATAGAGGAATTGAGCACAAAATTGGTGCTAGTCTCCCAAACTAGCCCTCTTACAGACTAAATCTGGAAGAAGCTAAAGAACTACACAAGCAAGTAATCGAGCTATTGGATAAAGGCTTTATAAGAGAATCTCTAAGTCCATGTGCCATGCTAACCCTGCTCGTACCAAAGAAGGATGGAAGCATGAGGACGTGCGTGGATAGTCGGGTCATTAATCAAATCACTAACAAATATCAGTTTCTAATACCACGACTCAAAGACATGTTAGATGAACTAAGTGAGCCCTCATTATTCTCGAGAATCGACTTAAAGAGCAGATACCATCAAATTAGAATGAGGGAAGAAGATGAATGGAAAACAACTTTCAATACTAAGAATGAGCTTTATGAATGGATGGCCATGCCCTTCATGCTATCTAATGTGCCAAGCACATTCATGTGAGTCATGCACCACATGCTCAAAGACTTCCTAGGGAAGTTCGTGGTGGTATATTTTGACAACATCTTGGTCTATAGTAAGACTTTATCTTCACACATTGAACATCTTCGAAATATTTTTAAAATCCTTTGATCCACCAAGTTCTATGGCAACTTAAATAAGTGTTCATTCACACAATAAAAGGTCTATTTTTTGGGCTTCATCATCTCTAAACATTGAATGGAAGTGACAACTCAAAGATCAAGGCTATCCAAGAATGGCCTACACCTACAAACGTCACTAAGGTGCGAAGCTTCCATAAACTAACTTTCTTTTATAGAAGGTTTATTTAAGACTTCACCACCATCATGACCCCCATCACAGATTGAACAAAAAAGGGGAAAGAGTTCTCTTGGAATCATGCATGTCAAAGAAGCTTCAAAGAAATCAAGGAAAAATTATTCAATGTGTAATACCCCAAAAACAAGTTTAGTAAACGTAATACGTTTGGTATAAATGGTGATGATTATTGAAGTGGATTTAAGATTTATTAGATGATTTTACAGTCAATTGGGATGATATTAAAATTTGGCTAAGTGAGAATTTTTGTTAAGGATTTAATTATAAGTTGCTAAGGGAATGGGGAAAGCAGTGCAGATTTAACAGAAGGAAAAGGTCGATCAAGAGATTGACCTAGAAAATAATAGAAGGAAATGGTCGACCATAGAAATGGTAGATTCATTGCAAAGTTTGGTGATGAAGCTATCAGACGACCAAATGGTTGACCGTTAAAATGATAGTGGCTATCATATTTGGCATGCAGTGTTGTTCTGGTCGATCAAGTGATTGACCAGGAAAGTTGAGTGGTGGTTGATCATGTGATCGATCGACTCCATGGAAAATTGCATAAATTGTGTTTTAAGCCTTGTTTGGTGGTCGAGCATGGAAGTGATCGACTGGCACCAAAGGAATTGTAAATCCTGAGGCTGTGTTTTTTGGGATTTCTCTGTCTGTCCCTCCTTTACAAATGGCGGTATAGATGAAGGGCTATGTGAGATATTTTTGGAATTTGAGGAAGGCTTCTAGGAGAAGCTTCACTAGAAAGATAAGAGGTCGAGAGAGAAAGAGAAAGAGGAAAAGAGAGAAAGAAGAAGAGAGAAAGAGAGAGAGAGAGAGAGACCGAGAGAAAGAGAGAGAGAAGGAGAGGTTTTGTAGAGAGGAAAGCTTCTATGGAAGTTCTGGAGTGAGAGGGGAAGAGGAAGGGTGAAAAAGTGAGAGAAAGTGATAGAAGAAGAAGAAGAAGAAAGAAGAAAGAAGAAGGGGAGGAGGATCGGTTCTACTGGGTTTCTCTCGGGTGTGCTTCAGGTATGAAGAACTCCTTTGTTACTATTTATGGATTTTATGGGAATAAGGTAGAAGATAAAAGAGCGAAGGATGTTCTCTGTTTATTTGCAGCTTTAATAAACATGCTCCGTTGGTTGAAGATTTTATGTTGTCTATTGTATACGAATATGATAATCAGTGAAGTGAAGAAAATGTTGAGTTTAAGGTTCAGTAAGTTGAGGTTGCTCTTTTATTGGTTAGTTATTATGCACTTTTAGGATATTGTTATTGGATGTTGAGGAATATATGTAGTGCCCCAGGGGTGGGTGCTACAATCCCACATCGACTTGGGGAAAGTAGATTTACTGAGATATAAGTGGATGTTGACCATGACATAGTATGACGCGTTCTAGAGGACCAATGGGTTAAGTCTGGCTCTGGGAGCAAAGCCTTGAGGTGGGGCAGGAGGTGTTCCCTACTAAAGCGAACAATATCAGGTGGGCTTGAGCCCAAGTTGACGCGTTTTGTGGATCATTAGGAAAAACTTGGCACAAGAACAAACCCGAGTGTAACGCCCCAATAATTTAAAACCATTTTTCCTTATTTTAAAAATACGTCGTATAAAATTTTTCGTTTAAATTGTTCATCGTTCAAAATTCACTTGAATGAGATACGTATCAGAGTAAAACATGTGGAATAATATTAGAGATTGAAAACATAGTTTCAATTGTTTAGCAAAAGTCCCAAAGTCCCTGAATACAATTGTTCTTAATATTCAAAACACTACTACTATCAAATTACCAAAATACCAGTAAGTCCCAAATCACATGAACCATACCCAGCAGGTCAAATCGGTTGATAACACAAGGGGTCATCTTGGAACGACTCTTTCTCAATTGGTACGTCATCATCGTTATAAAGATCACCTACATTACGGGGTAAACAATGAGCCTAAAGCCTAGCAAGAATCATAATTTAAATGCAATGTAGATGAATCTGTGATCACACAATGCATTATAGAAGAGAACCATATCTCTTCTGGAAGTTAGGGTGGAATACTCCCTAGGGCCATGTGGCTGAACCATTTCACTCCGGCAGGGAGATATATCCATCGGGGGTGTTCTACATGCCGATATCCTCACTTTTGTTAAAGACGTTGGGGGTTTCAAAACAGGGGAAGTGTGAACCCTAGATTCCATGTAGCTAACCCTCTTTTCACACTGCTCCCTACGTGGGAGTATCCTACCGTATGGAAAGTCACCAAATCACCCGTACCCTCACATGCCTATTTACGTATATTAGGTATGACACACAATATGTAAACAATTTTATAATTCCTAAGATGATGCATGAGTGCTACAAAATAAAACATAGAATTAACGCCCAAGAGAAACTTAATCATTCCAAATATGATATACAAATAAGAGCACAATTTAAAGACACTACAACTATCGTTATTTTATCCGGGTAACTAATTTAGTGTAATAACAAAAGGACAAGGCATTACAAGTTTGAGGCATCTTTTAACCATTAAGAGCAAGGAAAGACATATTCAGATTCAAATCAAGAATAGAGTTTAACTTCATCCTTATTCAACTATCCAATATTGTTTTCCTCAGATTTAATTCAAGGGATTAAATCACTAAGCATACTCAAAACGAATGTAACCAATAGTGAGCATAGGAGCAGCTTACTATACTTAGATCTACAACGAGCAATTTGTGAGTCATAGATGACAACAATTCAAAACTCCAAAGTTAGACCCAAGTATAGAAATCTAAAGACAAGATTTAACCATATCACAATCCAAAATTTCGTGTAAACAAAGGTTAATACTATAGCTACTCACACTTGATAGTATCTAACATTTATATCAAGTAGTTTATACTTTCTATTTAGTCACAATCACGTTGGCAATGATTTTTAGCAATGGACAGTCTAAGTTTCCAACAATTCACCAAGTTTAGATTTCATCATAATAGCTATCAATTTCTACTAATCATGCTTTTCATCCGATTAACAAATTCACACAAAACCCGTAATGTAAGGCCTCTTTTGGCCAACCAAAATTCTAATCCTTACCTCCAATTTCCAACAGCAAAATCACAACAAAGTAGCAGCCAAGGTGTTTCCTAGTTTCTTCAAACTTCCAAATTTCCTTCATAAATACGACATTAGAGATCAATACTCTTAACCAACTTGGTCTAAACTATTGAAGGTCCAACCATAAATTTAAAATCACCACTTACCTTCACGGTGGACAGACTTCACAGAGTCCTTGGAGAAGCACACAAATCATCCAATTAAACACACAGTCTCCCACATTCATTCACCAACTTGTTTCCTACTCACAGAGCAGTATAATCACTCTTTACTAACCACATAGATGTTTTCAGAATGACACAATGGAGAGAGGACTCACCTCATATAGAAAAAGGAGAGAGAGAGAGCTGCAGGGAATAGGATAAGCTTCAGAAGAGGTGCTGCTAATTTCCCAACCTAAGATGAGGTGGTCCATTGAGGAATACCCACGTGGAAAGCTTCCACACCTATAGGGGAGGACTGGACGTCGCAGCAGGGAAGTTTGGGGAGAGAGTTTGTTGAGTGGTTTACGAAATCGGAAGAGAGAGAAGAAGAAATATAAATAGGTTTCGCAGATTTTTTGACTTTTCAGATGAGATAAGTCATCCGAAATTGATTTCGGACAAGAGAGACGCGTCCAAAAACTCACCAAAATTGGTACATATTCGTTTTCTCCTCGTCCGTGTCGTCCGCCCCAGATTTGGACGAGACAGACGCGTTCAAAATGTCCCCAAAATTGTACAGATTCATTTCTTCCACATCCGCGCCGTCCGGACCTCGTCCGAAAATGCACCTGTACACGTTTTTCTTAAATTTCACACATAGATTATTTTCTAATACCAACCCTATACTTTGCAAGCATAATTTAATGCGTACCACCACGTAACATGATATAATATTCATATATATTACTTATACAAATTTAATACATCCATAAAACGGGGAAAATATTTTTGGAGTATTACACCGAGAGGGCAGGGGAACAATATCATACTGGGCGTGGTGATTACCCACTTATGATCAATATGGTATCAAAGCCAATCTGTAATACACCGATTTCCCGTAGCGGAATTAAGTAAGGATAATTATGAAAAATTTAAATTAGAGAATAAGATCGGATAATTTAAATTGGACCTATAATAATCGTTAAGCGATATTTGGAATAAGTCGGGAGTTGGAATTGGATCGATTAATGTACGGTACGTATATTTGACACACACACGCACGCGCGCGCGCACACACACACACACATATATTTATATATTAATTAAATAGATGAGGTTAAATTAAAACGAAGGAATAAATAAAAGTAAAGGATTTAAAATGAAAAGGAAGAAGGGTTAAACCGGTTCAGGGTTCAGCCTTTGAACCAGTCTGGTTTTGAAAATAAGAGGGGAAGAGGTTAAGAATGTCGTGGCCAAAATTTTAGAGAGAGGGAGAAGAGAGAACTCGAGAGTGGACTTTGCAACAGGGGAGAGCTCTAGCGGGCAATCTTCTCTTGCGATGCGGCGAGGCGGGCGCAACAGGAGAGTGTTCGGCATCGCTGGGTATGGGCGAGTTGAGTCATTGCCGACTGGCTTCGTGAACTGCGGGGCTAGGGCTCGGAACAACCGGACTAATGGGATGGAACGAGTGAAGCTCCTGGTAGTTGGGATTTGCATCGCCTAACCAAGGCAAGTATTGGCGAAGCTGAAGGAGGTTATGAAGTGGGCATTTAGTGGTAGAGTCTTCTCCAGTGACAAGAAGATGTAAGTCCTCTGTGTCTTGATTCTCGGCCTCCAATGCTAAGCACTGTGATTCCTTGTCTCTGATTTTGGATGTTGAATTCAGTGTTGAGAATGGGTTGTGTTTTGGGTTGCTATATGATGAATTATGATTGCTGGAAGGGCCGGTTGTGAGTGGCGTGAAGGGCAGTGGCGAAAAAGCCTGAGGAGAAGGAGAAGGAGGGTTCTTCTCCCTGGTTTCCTCCGGTCTTCAGGTGAGGAAATGTTGCCCGATTGATTCATTTCGATTCCTTATTTTAGTTATGCCTCATTAGCTATTGTGAGGGAATAATGCTCTACTATTTGGGTTGTATCTGTTATTTGATTACTGATTGGGTAGACTTTATAGACGAGCTTTACTCTGATGAAAATGGTCTTGTTCTTTGGTTTTGTTCTGCCCGAGTGTCCTTGTTGAGATTTAGTGTTCTATTGATGAATTCCAGTTCAGCCTTTGGATTTCTGCTGTCAGACGTTAATGGATATTCATAAACCCTGTTGCTTTTAGTACTGTTCTGTTATTCAATTTTTGCTTCCTGGATATTGTGAAGATTTCTGTTAAAGAAGAGAAATTGCTTTGGTTGCTTTATTGTTTAGTTCTATTTTAGAATATAATATTGGAAGAAGGTTCTGTAATTTTAGTCTCTGGTTGAGTTAATTATGATTGAAGTTAGAAAGTGGAACTGTGAAATAGAGGGTGGTGAATTATACTCGGTTGTTAGAAAATAGGTTCCGATTATCATTGAATAGAATTTTAATGGATGTGAATGTTATCAAGTTATGGGTGTGAGAGCTTGGGGTAGTTGATTAATTATTGATGATTCAATGTTATGGAATTGTGAAGGGATTGAAGGTATTGAAGAGTAAGAGCTTAAGTGCTAAAATGCGTGATGGATGCCAGGTAAGTGATACGTATGTGCTTTGGTCTTTGAACCATACATTGTAAGTATTAAGGGTTGTATGCTGATTGTGTATTAGAACTAGGTTCTTTTAAGTTATAGATTTAATATGATAAAGTTATGCTTTGAGGATTATAAGATTTGATAGAAATCATGTTTCATGAATTGTAATGCTGCTTGTTGGGTATTTATTAGAATTAGATTCTTTTAATGATATGATTGATAGATGAGCATGCTTAGAGATTATAGTACAGATATGATAGAATTTATGCATTTACAAGCATTATGCATCAGGTTTTCAAAAGAATACGAAAATGGTTTTCATTCATGGTTTTGAAAAGGAAACAGAAACAGAACGTAAATGAATTAAATAGAATAAATGTAAAAGAGATGATATGAGATGTGGGCTTGTTAGTTGGTCCTTGGTTGGTGTCAAGACTAGCTGGCCAACTGGTGGCTGAGGCTGTTTAAGCGTTATAGCGCACAACTGCTAGTAGGCAGAGGTCGTAGCCCGAGTCGAATGTTGTGCGTCATAGCGTACAACAGCTAGCAGAGCTTTTGGTCGTAGCTAGAGCTGCTTATCCCTAAGGTTGTGTCATTGAGCATTAGAGTGCACAATAGCTATCAGGCGGTTCAGTTGGAGCCAATCCTTTATCACGTAGTGGGTCCTCGGTTGGAGCTAGGATGGACCGACCAATGGTTAGTGAGGTCGTTTAACCATTGGAGCGCACTGCTGCTAGTAAGTGGATGTTGTAGCCCAAGCTGAATGTTGTGTATCGTAGCGTACAATCGCTAGCAGAGCTTTCAGTCGGAGCCAAAGCTGCCATACCAAAGGTGTCGGGTCAAAAAACGATAACAAAAACAGAAAACAAAAAGATAAAGATTAAAACGTAAAAGATAAAAGATAAAGGAAAGACGAAAATAGAAATCGCATACAGATTTTAAAGTGACATAGCATGTGCATTCAGATATTTTATTTATATCACTTACTGAGCGTTAGGCTCATTAGTTTATGTCTTGCGATGTAGGTACATGAACAAAAACAAAAGAACAGATTAAGGAGCAGTTGATGAAGAATTTACACGTGCGGATCTTTTGGCTGACTAGGCTAAAGACATTTAAAGGAAAATGTTTGTAAAAGGATTTGTAAAGATAATGTAAAAGGTTTATTTATTTTATTCTTCAAATGATTGGTTTTATTTATAAAAGCTTTCCGCTGCGATTTGTAAAAGGGTTTTATGAAAGACAAGTATTTCGCTGATTTTATAAAAGAAAATTTTAAATTTTACATGTTTTCAAATGTAAGAAAAATCGGGTCATTACAAAATCCAAGTTTGGTGTGGCCAATGAGGGCATTGGGCCTCTAGAGGTGGGGTGATTGTTGTGCCCAAAGGTGGGTGCTGCAATCCCACATCGACTTGGGGGAAGTAGATTTACTGAGATAAAAATGGGTGGTGACCATGACTTAGTATGGCGCATTCTAGAGGACCAGTGGGTTAAGTTTGGCTCTGGGAACAAAGCTGTGAGGTGGGACTGGAGGTGTTCCCTACTAAAGCGAACAATATCATGTGGGCTTGAGCCCAGGTTGACGAGTTTTGTAGATCGATAGGGAAAGCCCGACACAAGAACAAACCCGTGAGGGCTTTAGCCCAAAACAAACAATATTATACTGGGTCTAGTGATTATTCACATATGATCAATATGTGACAACCCAGTTTTACTTTCTTAAAACCTATAATTTAAAAACATTTTTTCTTTGTAAAAATTCGTATAATTTAAAACTTTTTTTTTATAAATATAGCGGAAGACTTTTCTCATAAACTTTTATAAAACACAGCGGAAGACTTTATAATAAATCCAACCATTTGAAAATACAATAATAAACCTTTACAAAACTTTTTTCATTTTCTCTTTACCTTTAGCCTAGCCAGCTACCAAGCCCCCAACCATGAAAATCCTTCATCAACTGCTCCTTTTCTCGTTTCTGTGCATACCTATATTACTAGACTTAAACTATGAGCCTAAGGCTCAGTAAGGGATATAAAATATGCAGATGCTCATGCCATGCAATTTTACAAATTTGTATACAGTTTTCCATTTTCGTTTCTGTAAAGGAACCTATCCTTTTTGTCATTTTCTTTACATTTCATTTTGATTATTGGATAAAGGATACATCTTATGGTCCATGTGGCTTAACTGTCACCCATCCCTACTTGGGATGAGTTGCATCCATTAGGGGTGTCACCACCTATGACTGTCACCAATCTCATCAGTCTAAGCATTGGGGATTTCTAGAATAGAAGAAAGGATACATCCTATGGTCTATGTGGCTTAACCATCACTCCATCCCAACCTAGGAGGAGTTACATCCATTAGGGGTGTCACCACCAAGGACAATCACCAATTTCATGAACCCCTACACGCCCATTTACATTTATTCTATTTACACTGTTCATTTGCCTTTAATGATACAATAGATAATCATACAACCCTAATGAAGGTTGTCCTCTTCGGGTGATCAGCCCTCACGAACACCATACACTTAGTATGTATTAGCATCCATTATACTATTTTTCAAAACCATGCATGAAAATCATATTTGTAACCTTTTAAAACCATGATGCATGAATGCTTGTAAATGCATACAGTTCTATATGCTCATTATCATACAATACTATATCCTCAAAACATGATCCATATCAAATTCTCAACTTCAATCTATAAACACATCTTTAAAAGAACTTAATTATAATAAACACATCATCAAGCAGCAATACATCTTTGAGCAATGACATGATCATAACCTAAAAATCTAGTAAACACAGTCAGCATACAAATCCTAACTATTGCAATGTAGGCTTTTAGGAAAAACACAATCAATATCACTTACCTATTGTCTTCAATGCGATTTACCACAAATTCTCATCCTTCCAAGTATTCTCGTACACCTTCAAATTTAACATAACCTTCATTAATAACTCTTTCATATCTATATATTAAGAATACAACAATCTAACTTTCCTCTAATTCCTCAATCACTCGAACTGTCCACATTTACCTCAACCAATAGAGAACAATTCAATTGTTTATTACATTGCTTTATCTCACATTTACCAAGTAGTATTAATTACAACATCCTTAATAATCTATGGCCAAACATAAAACCCACAACTAACCAACAGAACAACACATCCAAGTATAAATACTTCACGGAACCAGGGGGTAGTAACAACAAGGGACATTATCCAACAATAGAGCACAGATCATACCCAACAATATTATGCATTTTTCATGACAGTGAATGTAAGGAGTATAGACAGTCAACACGACACATTTCATCTGGATTAAACAGAGAGCATAACATCCATAAATATTTTATCTCCTACTGTATATTCTTGTAAAATCTGAGAGCTTCTCCTTTTCCCCCCTTCTTTCACAGCTCCAGACCTCTATAGCCTTAACAATCACTAACCAAAATCACAGAACATCAATCCTAAACACTATCCATAAATAGCCACGCAATAACTTCTTACCAGTGAACCCGAGAATTAGAGGAGGGAACTCATTAGAACTTCCCCCGCAAGCTCTCACCTTCCTCTAGAGAGCTCTCCCTCTCTCTCTCTTTTCCCTCAGCTCTTACTTCTCCTTTTCTCTTTTCTCAGACTTCCTCTTGACTTTTTCTTCTTCTTCTTCAGAAGCTCTCCCTCACTCTGTCTCTTTCTCCCGTTTTCTCTGTCTTTCATATCTATATTTCAATTTCTCCAGCTTCCTACATATGCCTCATTTATCCCTATAATCTCACCTAACTCTCCCTATAAAATGCCATTAGTAAAGTAGGAGTACGTGGAGGAATCACAGAAATCGTTGCCTTGGGATTCACGTTTTATCAAGAAACCGAGTAGAGCTGATCAAGTAACCCAAGCCATTGTCGACTGCAACAACGTTTAAAAACTCAATTTCCTAAAAATCTCGTGGGACCAGTCAATCAGCATTGCCAAAGCATGAAGTCCGGATTGAGCATATGCTCGACCCATGCTCAACCCCTCTGTCGTGAAATCCAATTTTTTCACATCTGCTCGTGTAATATCCTGATTTTTATATCATAATTTAAAAATGATAAATTGAAAAATTATTGGGAATATTCGAATTAGTCGAATAAATTATCGGGATATTACTAAGAACGTAATTGCAAGATATGGATTGAACCGGTTTTTGTTCGGCTCAGTTCGAAATAAATAGGTGACTCAGTTTTAAGTATAAATGAAGAAAAAAAGTAAAGTGAGATTAAAATGTAAGAAAGTAATTAATTAGGAATTTAATGAAGATTTTGTGAAGATTAAATGAGGAATGGATTTACTAATTTTTAATTAAATTAAAAGAAATCGATTTAATTAAAAGGAAAAGAAGAATTTATGAAAGGGGGGAAAGTGAACCGGTTCACCCCTAAACTGGTTTGGTTCGATTGTGAGAAGAAAAATAGATTGGCCTTCGGCCATTTTGTAGGAGAAATAGAGAGACAAATAGGAGAGGCAGAGAAGGTGACGGGCGACGACGGCTCAGGCTCGGGCTCGATGTGCTGGCCGGTGGATGGAGGCTCGTCGTGCAGTGTCGCTAGTGCTCCTCTGCGGTGGTCAGCTTGTCGTGGCTGGGTGAACTGCAGGTTGCTGCGGTTAGGGCTTCGAAATGCAATTCCCGACAATACCACAAAATTCGGCTACGATAAGTCGTAATTTTACAATTCAAATTCTCCTTCATGGCCTTTCGAATGTGATGGTAAATGTTCTGTATTCTCGTCCTTGGCATTTTTGTTGCTCGGCGGTTCGGTGTGGCGATGATCGGGATGAATTGGCGTGATGGCTGGGGTGGATTGGACCGGACCAGAGCTGGCTTCCTCCAGCTCCTCATCAGGCAGACTTTCCATGTGGATGTTGGGCATTGGACCACTTTCCTTGATGTGTGTGATTTATCCTCCAGCGTTGTATCGATGGCAGCCTCCTTTTGACTATATATCATCTAGTGCAGAGGATGTGTTCTACATTATTACAGTGTGTGATGGAGAGAAAAGCTCTCTATGATGGGCCGAGTGAATTTACTAGTGTAGGATGAGAGACAGGGTGGTTGAGGTTGTGAAATTCTTCCCTAGTTGTGCAGTGAAACTGTTTGAAGAATTATGAAGTTGTGGCCGATGGGAAAATGGGATGAAGCTCCCTGCCTTGGTCTTCCTCACGGTTGGGTTGAGCCCCTTAGCTCCTCAAGGTAACCATTTTCCTCTCTGTTGATTTTTTGAAGCATGATTGGTTAATTGATTGGTTAAGTTACCTGTTTGGATTTCATGGAGCCGAGAGCTGAAGGGTGAGCATTTCCTCTGTTGTTCAATCTTGGATTCTGTTTTGGGTGTTAAGTCTATCATTAGTATCAATCTTGTTTTGGATGTTGTCTGGTTAATCTTGAATATGTCCTGCTAGTGGCTGTTGTAGTTTTCTAGACATTGAGTTTGATGAATAATATCTTTGTTGTTGGATTGATATTCTGTAATGTTAATTCGTGCACTTCGTTGGTTGGTTAATTCTGATAGCATAACATGTTGGATAATTATTCTGGATGAATATTCTCTCTTGGTAGTGATAATCTTTGGTGAAAATGTGTGATGTCCATTCTGGAAAGTTAATGTTCTGTTGTTAAGTGTTTAGCTATTGCCTTCATTAAATTGTGAGCCACTGCTTTTAGGATTTTGTAAAGCATGAGTTTAATGGATTAAGCATTTTGTTTGGATGATAAGTAGTGGTTCCGTTGGATTGTCTAGATGAGTTGCTGGATGGAATTGTTAATCTGTCAGTTTGAAAATAATATTAACTGCTTGTTGTAGTAGGAGGCCATTGTTAGTAATTTTGCCCTTATTGCCTTGAGAAGCATGAATTTATCTGAGTGTAATATTCTGTCTATGTAAAGGAATTAGTTATAGAAAGATTTGATATAAAATGGAATTGATTATGTTGTTTGAAGTTGATAAGCGTAAAGATATTGGAAGTGTTATATTTTTGGACATGGTTAAGTGTACTTGGGTTAAGGATTCTAGTGAGTAACAAATGAAAATGTGTTGAGATTAATGAATAAATGTTTTTAATTGTGAAGGTATTAAAGAGGAAGAACTTATGTGCTAAACGCGCTAGAACGTCAGGTAAGTTGATACTTACTGTGTTTTGGTCTCCGGACCCTACATCGCAAGAATTAGGATTGTATGCCGTGTGTTTACTAAATTCATGAACATATTGCATGACATAATTAATATATGTAAATAGGCGTGTGGGGGTTCGGGTGAATTGTGAATTCTCATACGGTAGATTCCTCCCACGTAGGGAGTGGTAGGTTTAGAAGTTAGCTACATGAATTCTAGGGTTCACAATTACCCTGTTCTAAAACCCCCAATGTCTTCAATAAAAGTGAGGATACTTGCTTATGGATACACCCCCGATGGATATATCTCCTCGTCGGAGTGACTGGTTAGGTCACATGACTCTAGGGAGTATTCCACCTTAACTTCCAAAAGAGATACAGTTCTCTTATGTAATGCATCGTATGATCATGCATATCATGTGCATTGTATTTCATTCTATCTCTTACTGAGCGTTAGACTCATTAGCTTAGGTCTTGTGATGTAGGTATCGTACGAGAAACAAGTGAACATGTCAAAGACAGTTGATGAAGGATTTGCACGGGTGGATCTTGTGGCTGCTTGGGCTAAAGAGTTTTAAAAAGGGAATTATTTGAAAAAGAGTTTGTAAATTATTTAATATTCATTAACGTTTTGTTTTAATTCCGTTGTGTTTCATAAAATGATTTTATTACTTCTACTGCAATTTATAAAAAGGTTTTAAGTAAAGAGTTTTAACGATCGGGTTTTATAAAGAACGAATACTCTGATGTTTCTATTAAAAAAAAAGTTTTAAATTTGACGCGATTTTAAAGTAAATAAAAACCGGATCGTTACAGCTCGACCTTTTCCACATGGCAACTTCATTTCACCTCTGCCATTTTCCTTCAATTACTTTTCTCTTCCACGCCACTGCCTTATTAAATCCCTCAATAATTGATACTATAATCCTTAACCAATTCCTCAACAATTTATAATTTACTCTATAATCATTTAATAAATCTTCAACCCCATTTCTTTGATTCTGCCACTTCATTCCGCTTCTATAACTTTTGTGGTTAAGCAGTGCTCAACCGATTCTTTCATCGTTAACCAAAAATGCCACTGTAATATTTAGCGGTCAACTATTTAGTCTACCGATTCCTTCATCGTTGACTAAAAATTTAGTCAACTAATTCCTTCATCGTCAACCAAAAATGCCACTGTAATATTTTTCGGTCGACCAAATCTTAGCTGCTCGATTGCTTCGTTGATCATAGAACTAAGATGCAATCTGTTATATATTTAAGTCAATCAAATCTTAGTTGCTCGATTGCTTCGACCACTGTAGAACTAAGATACAATCTGTAACATATTTCAAACGACCCAACCTGAACTGCTTGACTGCTTTGTCGATCGCAGAACTAAGATGCAATCTGTAAAATATTTTGGTCGATCTTTTCGACTGCATTCACGATTGCTCACTTGACTGCAAAACCTAGGAGCACTTTGTAATATTTTAGCCACTGCCATTCATCTTTGCTACTTAACACTTTCATCCTTCATTAATTTAACAACTTCCTTTACTACTTTCACAATCTTTAAATAATAATTTACCGATTATTCTTACCAATAATCTTACAATAAATCTTAAATCTTCATTTCAATAATTGACACTAATTATACCAAACTTATCACGTTTACTAAGCTTATTTTTGGGGTATTATAATCCATAATAAAATCATCCCAAATTCTCCAATAGTTCGCAATTATTATTATCGAATATTAATATTATCCTCATATGCTTATGATAATCCAAAACTCAAGTATTACAATATGTATATGCTCTGTTAATGGAAGTTTGGTTCCCTGTTTGAGTTACTGCTTGGGTTATGAATTTATGCGGTTGAGGAGTTTGTTCTATATTTTATTACAGTTATGATGAATAGTGTTAAATAATATTGTTACATTAAAATGAAACTCTGTGATTGGTTGTTAGTGGATGGTTATTGATGATTAAATGTTATTGATTTTGAAGATATTGAGAAGAAGAACTTAGGTGCATTGAAGCTTCCAAGTAAGTGATATGATTTGTGTTTAGTCTTTGAGGCCTACATCATAAGAGTTAGGGTTTGTATGCTGACTGTATTTATTAGATGATTAGGTTGTGATCATGTCTTGAGGATGTATTGTTGCTTGCTGTTTGATATTGTGTTTATTAGATTTAAGTTCTTTAAGTTAAGGATATTGATATTGATCATGCTCTGAGGTTTTATTAATGATATACTAGAATTGTATGCATTCACGTGTATTCATGCATCATGTTTTTGAAAATGTTACGAAAATGGTTTTAAGCATGGTTTTTGAAAAGAAAATGGTTTTAAGCATGGTTTTTGAAAAGAAAATGGAAACAAATATGAAATGTGAATAAATGTAAATAGGGGTGACGAGATGTGGGTTCTTGAATTGGTTGCCCCACGTGGGCTATATGGTGCCACTCTCCCCGTCAAGTTTTGACATCTCTAAAGCCTGGATTGGTAATTGAAACTAAAGTCAAGTAAATGGTAAAGTAAAGTCAAGATAATGGTAAAGGAAAATGAAAATAGAAAATTGCATATGTTTTTATAAAAGTTGCATAGCATGTGCATTACATATTTTATATTGCTTACTGAGCCTTAGGCTCATAGTTTAAGTTTTGTGATGTAGGTACTTACAAGATCAAGTTAATGAGCAGTTGATGAATTATTTGCACGAGTAGACTTTGTGGCTGGCTAGGCTAAAGATCAAGTGAAAATGTGAAAGGTTTTGTAAAGTGATTGTTAAATGTATAAAGTGACTATTGTTTTAAGTAAAGCAAACTTTTTCTAAGTTGTTAAGGTTTTTAAAGAAAATAATTTTATTTACCGTATTTACTGTCTTTTAAATGGTTTTATAAATGAAAAGTCTTTCACTACGTAAAAGTTATAATTTTAAGTAATTTTCAAAGATAAATGCCTTTTCAAAATGCCATGTTTTAAGAAAGAAAAACCGAGTCGTTACACAATGCCCCGATCTTCATACTGCCAGATTTTAGCAAAGTATTTGAAATTGAATGTGATGCATCTGAGGTAGGAATTGGAGTAGTACTTATGCAAGAAGGAAAACTTATAGCCTATGTAACGACCCTATTTTTCGTAACCTTTTAAAAATACGATAAAATTTAAAACTTTTATTTAACCACTAAAATCCTCTTTATTTAAAAACTCTTTTACAAAAATATCAGAGTGCGTCTAACCAGACCGATACTAACCATTCATTAAACTCGTTATGAAAATCCAATTAATAAAATGCAGAAGCGTTATAAAATCTTTTGTTTAAAACATAGCGGAAGCATAAATTAATTTTCTTTGAAAATGTAGCGGAAGCATAATTAATTCTTTAAAAACAATTAATAAAATATTACTTTATACTTACAGCTTTTTTATCTTTACTTTAATTAGCCAACCAGTAGCAAGTCTCGTTATCGCAAATCCTTCATCAGCTGCTCCTAAATCTGTTCGTCATTTTCCTACATCGCAAGACATAAGCTATGAGCCTAATGTTCAGTAAGTGATAATACCTATCATAATACTACATGCAGTTTCAGTTTTTGTCTTTTTCTTATCTTTTTATCTTTTACGTTTTAATTATCGTTTTCGTCGTTTTCTTCTTATCTTTTTATCTTTTGTGTTTTAGATCATCATTTTAATTGTTATCTTTCATTGGTCATTCTTTTCATCGTTGACCTCCGATATAGCAGCGATGGCATAATCCGAAAGCCTGCTAATCATTGGCCGTTTGTCCCAGCATAATCCAGGGACATTGCAATAGATACAAGTAGCAATGGTACAAACCGAAAGTTTGCTAGCGACGATGGCATAATCCGAAAGCTTGCTAGCGCCCATGCCACGAAGGCTTAGCCACAAAGGTTTTAATGGCCTCGCGTCATATTGTTGCCTTTTTCTTTTCTTTACTTTAATTGCATTAGTTATTTCTCATTTCTCTTTACTCTTTATAGTTTATTATCCGTTCGTTATCTGTTTCTTTATTCGTCATCTGTTTCTTCATTCGTGATTTGTTCCTCGTTATGCCTTATTATTCGTTCGTTATTTGTATCTGTTTTGTATAATACTCGTGAATGCATACAATTTCTGAAAGCATAAATAAACATCGAAATGTGCTGTAAAAGCAGTAAACAACGAAATGTGTGGTTCAATTGTAAACAACGAAACATGCTATTAAAGCAGTAAACAACTAAATGTACATTTAAAGTTGTAGACATGCTTGGAAAATGGTAAGCAACGAAACATGCTGTTAAAAACTGTAAACAACAAAACATGTTATTAAAGAGATAAACAACAAAACATGCATTTGAAGCTGTAGACATGCTTGGAAAACGGTAAGCAATGAAACATGTGATTAAAACTGTAAACAACGAAGCAAGCTAGGAAAGCAGTAAGCAACGAAACGTGCGATTAAAACTGTAAACAACGAAGCATGCTAGGAAAGCAGTAACCAACGAAACATGCATCTCCTAATCTTGCGATGTAGGGTCCTAAGACCAAAACACATGCATATCACTTACCTCGTTTCTCACCGCGCTCAACGCTTAAAGCTAACTTTTCTTCTTTTTAGTACCTTCACATTTAAAAATATCTAGTCATTACTAAAATCATTTAGTCTACTCATTACTCTTAACATTTTTTCTATCCTACTCCTAGTTACATAATGATCTCCTAACTAAATCCCATTTATTATCATACTTTAGACCCATTTAATAGCCCAATACAAAACCAATAGAATATGACACCACAAGTTGTAGCTTCACAGGACCATTCCAAACAAACGACACGCCAGACATTCAATTCCAACAATATAACACTTCCAATATCTCTATGCTTATCAACTTCCAACAACATAGTCAATTCCATTTATATGAAATCCTTCTCTAACTAATCCCTTTTTATAGACAGAATATTACACCCAGATAAAATCATGCTTCTCAAGGCAATAAAGGCAGAATTACTAACAATAGCCTACTACAACAAGCAGTTAGTATTATTTTCAAATAGACAGATTAACAATTCCATCCAGAAACTCATCTAGACAATCCAACGGAACCACTACTTATCATACAAACAAAATGCTTAATCCATTAAACTCATGCTTCACAAAATTCTAAAAGCAGTAGCTCAAGAATTAATGAAGGCAGTAGCTAAATACTTAACAATAGAACATTGACTTTCCAGAATGGACATCTAACATATTCACCAAAGATTATCACTATCAACAAAGTATACTCATCAAGAATATCAAACCAAACCCAACATATTAAAGTTTCATTAGAAATACTCAGATTTGCAGAACCAATACCAACAATAGATTCATTTCCATCAACTAACAGGAACTAAAAACCATCACAAAACCAGCCATTATCCCTCGGCAGAAACCCACATGAACAACAACCAAAATTTACCATACGCATTAATAGAGGGGAAAACACTAAAATCCTTAGGCAAAACCTCAAGTCTAGAAAGCATAAATAAGTCATTGACAGGATGTCCAATATCAACAGAGAGCAACACACCAACAACAGATTTCATTCCAGAACTCAACACCAAAAAGCAGAATCCAAACCCCAACAGAAGTTCTATAACCACTGAACATCTCAAATTAACTACAACATTCCAAAATACTACTCAACATCAACGTGGGAATTAACATAAAAAATAGAACCAATGATTAATAAACAACAGAGTAGAAAACCTCACCAATAGAATGCACTTCAGTCCTTGGCCTCCTCCTGCTGCAGTTCTTGGACTCTAGAAGGATTACCCAAGAGCAATACCCAGCTTTAGGATGCCTTCAACTTCACAATGAATCGACATAACACATCTCCTTTCCCTCAAGAACTCTTCTGCCATTTTTATTCTCTCTCCAGGAGACAACGTTCTGCTAGCGACAACCAGCCATCGAAAACCTCTTTGAAATTTCCAGAGTGTTCCCCACGTGAGTTGTTGGTTTTGTCATCACCGGTTCAATTCTAACGGCTACCTGGACCCAGACCTTTGGCTGGTCCAGCTCAAACAGTCACTTCGATCGCCCCTGCCACCCGTAACTCGCCAACACCAATCGTTCAGAAATCTGACTCAGCCCACGACCAAACCACATGAAGCCACAATGGAGGAAGAAATTGACTGAACGTACCTCTATCGTCGTCGAAAATCGTACGGCAGAGGTCCGATTCGTCGCTCCTCGCTTGCTATCCACGGCTCGCATGAGAGAACCCCGTCCGAGCCTAAGCCTCCTGCTCCGCCGTTGCCATTCCTTTCGTCGCCGGCTCGCTCGCTCATTCCGATCCCCTCTTGATCTCTCCCTCACTCCCTCTTCTCTTCTCTCTGTCGCGAGGACAAAAGGCCGAAGGCCAAAATAAAACAACAAAATCCCCCCTTTTCTTTTAATTCATGAACCAGACCAGTGTTCATGAACCGGTTCATACCTTCCAAAACACCCGCTAATCTTCTTTCACCCAATTACTCCAATTTATTAAATCCACATTTTAATATAATCACTCACAAAGTAATTAATTAATCGTCTCCTTACCTTTTAATCCCTAATTATTTCTCACTTATTTAATATTAATTATCGTCCAATGAATTTTTTGTAAACTAAAATATAACAAACATGTCCTTGGTAATACTCCGATAATTATCCAATAAATCTGAATATTCCTAATTTCTTTTCAATTATCTTTATTAAATTCTGATATAAAAAGTCATGGTATTACAACCTACTTTAGCGAGAAACAAAAAGGAGTTGCCTTGAATTACTGCACGTATGACAAAGAGTTCTACTCAGTCATAAGAGCACTAGACATATGGTAACACTATCTTATTTTGAAGGAGGTCATCATTCACACCGCCTATGAGGCTCTTAATGATGCAATAGTGGAAGAGGTAAAGAAATAACCTGTAAAATATGTTGTTGAAGTGTTGTTGCAAGCGGTTGAAGAAGTGTTGAATAAAGGAGAATGTTGGAGAAACCAAGTGGGCAACTCCTAGAGGAAATGGTCGACCAAGCGGTTGACCTTAAAATGGTCTAAAATGCGATTAGATTGTCCAAGTAGATTGTCCCGTGTTGGAGGTCGAGAAGAGGGTCGACCGGTTCTTCTTGCCTTAACTTTCTCGCAAATTTAATTATGGAAAGTCCAATTTTAGAAGCTTGTAACTTCTTCATTTTAGACGTTTTTGTGCTGAAATTTTGATCACGCCTTCTTGGATGAATAAGGAAAGAACTTATTCATAGACTTTGGAAATATCCACCAAGGATTAGGAAATATGCTTGATAGAAAATAGGTCGCCATAAATAGAAGTAATTGTGATGATTGCTTTTGTATGGATGATTGTCGATGAAGCACCTTTGGAAAGTTGGATACCACTTCACACCTTCTTTCTCCAAGGAGTAAGAAAATGAATGTCAATAATAGAACTTACCCAACTTACAAGTGAGCCCAATCTTTCATGGAACACACACAAGGAAACCTTCGGTAGTGACACGCCAAAGGGGTGAAAGAGGAATCGCTCCAATTTAAAAAATAAGCCAAAGCTTTTCTATTAT
The DNA here is from genome assembly GCA_022433065.1 of Begonia loranthoides. Taxonomy (NCBI): domain Eukaryota; kingdom Viridiplantae; phylum Streptophyta; class Magnoliopsida; order Cucurbitales; family Begoniaceae; genus Begonia; species Begonia loranthoides. The sequence goes on from CM039471.1 coordinate 27,742,040, forward strand.
CAAATTCAACTCCCTTAAATAATTACATAAAGTGGCTTTAAATAGCTAATTACAAACTATAAAATAATAGTAAACTAATTAAGCAACAATAATCCTAATCGGCTCATAGAATAAGTTGTCATATTTTCTACTTAATAGAAACTAGGTTAATTAACTAAAAGAATATTTAATTAATATCTTCCTTTCTTCTTCTTCTTCAAGTCTAGATGTATTTGGCAGCTAATCCATGTTGGTGCTCCACCACTTGGATGGTTTCCATGTAGAGATTTCCTTGGTCTCCAAGTTTGGATACTTAGACTTTCCTTAATCTTTGCTCTCGGTTCCGTGGGTTTTTTCCATAGCAAACAAACTCCAAATTTAGCAGTCTAACCCATCCTAGAAAGCTTAAGAAATTAGCTACAATCTTTATGAAGCACTCCTTTTTGAAATGATGTCATTTTAAATGCCAAAATAGTAAAAAATGTGTTGAAGATCAGGACGAAAACAGTTTTGGAAAGCCCATCAAATATTCCACAATTGTCCTTGGACTTCCACCTATGTTTGACCTTGAGTCTCTTCATGTTAATCTTGGAAACTTGATTAATGATGGAATGGACGTGTAGTCCATCACTTATGCACATTCAGAGTCAAGACAAGATGAATCAAAGACATGCTAAGTGGATTTAATTTCTAGAAAGATGCCCCTACCTCATCAAATATAAAAAGGGAGACACTAATGTGTTTGCCGATGCTCTATCTCAATGACATTCCACCACTTCCAATCAAGAAGATCTATCATGCCCCCATGAAGAAAAGTTGAAGCTTAAAGAAGATTTGAGGTCAAATCCTCAAAAACCTGGAGAGGATGATGGACTACTAGGTCTATCCATAATGACAAAGGCCGAAGGTATCATCAACTCATACTCTTCCAACCATTTGGAAGGTAAATCATCAAAGGCCTAAATAGAAGAGCTATCAACCCAAGGAAGTCAAAGAGGGGTCACACCCCTAAGGCTATGGAAAGAAGTCCAAGAAGACATGCTTGAAGGGCAAGAAAGATCAAAGGAAAAAGAGATAATGATACATTCCTTAATCTATCAAGAGCAAGTGGACAAAGGAGCCGATTGATATATGCATTTGGCAGCCACCTGAGTGGTAATTCTTAAAGGAAAGTAGTTACCAAAAGTCAACATTTTGTGGAGCCAAAGCCAGCAAGGAGTTGCTAAAATATTAGCTTTCAAAAGTTACTAAATTCTTAGTTTACTAATCAGACAATTAGGACCCAATACGTAGTGTGTTTCCTATTTTGTTGTTTCATATTTTATGCTTTGTAATTTGCTATTTAAAGCCCCGTAGTGCTTATGTTTCAGAAATTGAGGTTTGAATACAAAAAGCTCTTGCTTTTTTTTTTGTTTAAATAAGAGTGATTCATTTTTCAAACAGATTAATGAGTTGCATTCAAAGTTATCCTTGTGTGAGTAGCATCACAAGATTGAGCTCACTTGGAGTTGAGTGAGTTCTGTTATTGGCATCCATAGCCCTACTCCTTGGAGGAAGGTTGTGTGAAGAGGTGTCCAACCATCAAGAAGGATTTCATCCTCAAAGGCATCAAAAAGAGAGTATCAAGCTGTGTCCACTTGAGTTCTTCCTAGCATCTTTCACAATTCTTGAAGGTTCTTCCCAAAATTCTAAAAAAAGTTCTTTCCATATTCATTCAAGAAGGTGTGGTCCAAATTTCAGCTCATAAGCTTCTAAAATGAAGGACTTTCCAAAAGTGAGTTTCGGCCAAAATAAGGAAACCAAGGAACCGGTCGATTAGCTTGATCGCCCACTCTACTGATGCCTTCATCAGTCGCCACTACCCTTTTTGAGGTCAACTCTCTACTCGATCACCAGCACAGGTCGATCTGGCCCATTCAAAAATTGGTCGATCTCCGCCAGTGCAATTTCTTCTTGATCGACTGCCGCCTTTTTGATCAACCGCCTAGCCTGATTCAACACTTCTTCAATCATTTGATTCCCTTATTGAAACTTGAATCCCGATTCTAAGCCAGAAATGAAATTTTGAATCATCTTCTTGTTCATCTTCTTCTTTTTCTTCCGCTTCATCCCCAAAAAGCTCCATCAATGGATATGCCTGTGTACATTTAGCACTTCCGCTACCAGATTTCTCGAACCAAATTTGTTTTCTGGAGATTCTTTCTTCTGGGTCTCATCCTTTTCTTCTTGCTCGGGTCTTCGTCTCTTTCCTACTGTTCAGACAGTGCCCGTCGAGTCCTTCAAAGCAGTTCTGCCTGGGAAAAATTGGTGAGAAAGTCCGCGAGGCCACTCTCCGGGTCCGGCAGATTTATGGTGTTAGTCACCGGTGCAACAGGATTCGTCGGAACCCACGTCTCCATCGCATTGAAGCGTCGCGGCGATGGAGTTGTCGGAGTTGACAATTTCAACAAATACTATGACACCTCTCTCAAACGCGCTAGATCGGAACTACTCCACCAGAGACCGCGAATTTCACATTCTCTGTGACTACTTGAGACCGCAAAATTTGCAGTCTCTGTGATTACTAGAGACCGCGAATTTCGTGGTCTCTGGAGTATTTCGCCGTCTCTGGAGTGAGACCACAATTTTTGCAGTCTCTAGTCTCAAAACGTCGCTCGATGTTTGCTTTCTTATTTTTTTAAACTTCAGTGGTTAATTTGTTAAAAGAAATACCATAGTGGTTGACTTGTCATTGATCGCAAACCACGATGGTTGATTTGTCATTTACCCTAAAGTAAATAATGGACTTTGCATAAAAAGTAAATAACTTACAAGTAGTTTGTGCCTTTTGTAGTTGAAGAGGACGATGGAGAGGCTGCTAGAGGGGTTTTTGTGGGGCTGTTGGAGAGGCTGTTGGAGAGGCTGTTGGAGGGGCTGCTTGATAGGCTGTTGGAGATGATGGTGGAGAGGTTGCTCGTTGTTCCATTCTCTGCAATCCTACAAACATCTCATGATCACACTCCTCTACTCGTTCCTCCATTTTATTTTTGTATTTGGAGCAGTCACATTTGACGTTGCTCCTCCATTTTTTTTAATTGGGAGCAGCCTCATTTGAAGTTACTCCTCCATTTTTTGCATTTGGAGCAGCCTCATTTGATGTTGCTCCTACATTTTTTGCATTTTGAGCAGCCCCATTTGATGGTGCTCATCTATAATTTGTATTTTGTTTAGCCCCATTTTATGGAGCTCATCCATCCGAACAAGTTGGTCCTCCATCCTACGCATCTGGCAGGACATCTCTTCAGGTATCAAAGTAAAATGAG
>CM039471.1:27745683-27848757 GCA_022433065.1 Begonia loranthoides
GGGGGGGGGGGGGGGGAGCTAGTGGATGGGACATTGTAGCTCACTTCTTCGGGGTGGGCTTGGATGAAGTCTTGCATACATATACCCCTTCAACTTTGCTAAGTACCATTCGGTTCACTTTCAATTTGTCGTGGACGTTCGTGGCCTTCTCTTTGATTCTCTGCTCCTCCAAGATCGGTATCCCGTAATGCTCAACAATGACCTGAATTAGCCAATTGAATGGCAAACTCTTGACTGGGTTGTTAAGCACCTCGTACATGTGACTCAAAATAACAAAGCCGATACCAATTTTTTTCCTGTTGAACACATTCTCGAGTTAATAGAGATCCATGTATCTAACATAGTCTCGATGTCCATCTCGAGGCAAAATGGTGTGCATCATGATGATGTAGATCACTCAGGCTATGACATTCAAACCATTGGACTTTGGCTTCTTGTACGCTCCAATCTCAAGATCACGGTGCAACAATCTAAGCACTATCAGGCCTTGTCCTCGTTTGATGAAAGGTGGTTCCCAAGACACATGGTAATAGTGCTCTCTTGGTCCCTCCATCGAACATCCAAGCAGCACATTAATATCATTGGGAGTCAACCTTAACTCCCATCAAAACATGTAAGTCTGGACCTCTAATAGTTGGGTCAATAGTTCCAAATTTGTATAAAACAGTTTGACAATCTGCTCACATTCACTTCCATTCAATCGGCACAAACCGGCTAAGCCAGCCCTCTCAAATAATTCTTCAATTTCCAACTCAGTCAATGACTTGAAGTCTAATCTTCTAGAAACAATAATTGAGCGGTGTTTAACATCAACTTTATACCGATCCTTTGCATCGGCTGTCCTGAAGAGTGGGCAGTGGAACTCTGTTGTAACGGGTGGAAAATAGACCAATGCACCTACTGCCAGTCATTGTTGAGGATGAGGTTAGTTTGAGGTTGTGCTTCAACCTCCGCTTGTGCTTCAATTCCACCAATAGGGGCAGCCGCGGGTCCTCCAACTTCTACCGGGTCTGCTCCAACTTCACCTTTGGTTGCTGCACCTTCCGCTGCAGATGCTCCACCTTGCACTGTGGCAGAAACATTGTCGTGCAACTGACTCACAATGAGATCTGTTGTAATTCGACTTCGTTAATGACCTAAGTTCGTCATTTCTGTCTGTGGCCGTGGCTAAGTCTGTGACAGACCACCTTTTGCTTGAGCGGCATTTTATTTGTGCGGGTATCCATTGGTATCGATTAAATAGTGTGGAATGAAGGTCTGAGAGTATGAGTGTTCGCTGAGGATATCAGGTTCATGGTGAACTCACCGGACCACAAAATCAATTCTTATGTACTACATTATAGGAACACAGAACGACGCACGATGACCATCAGTGGATCATAATTAATCCACAACAGATCGTAGTCAATATTCCTCGGATCATAGAAAATCTGCAGTGGATGAGAGTCAATTTGCGGTGGATGGTATATGATATGCTGTGGACCATCAATATTATAACGTTATTTTTAAAAATATCAATTAGTGGTGGAACAGTACACGATCCGCCGCAGTTCAAAATCAATGCGTTTAATGACAAACGTGATAGTGATGTTTACGAAGGCTTTTTTTTCATAGTTTAGTGGTTAATTTGTTAGCAAAAACAAGTTAGTGGTAGACTTTTCATTGATCACAAAGTACGATGGTTGATTTGTTATTTTCCCTAATTGGAAAGATGGTTGGATTTATTTTACAATTAAATTAATTAATAAATTTATATATTTTTACAATTATATGTTATTAGTTGCCAAAAAGTTAATTGAATTAAACCATCAAATAAAGATGGACTTTAGCATTTAATTAAACTGTGAGACCCAATGTATAAATCTAATAGTTAGGTTTAAGTTTGATGATTGGTCAAACTTAATCTAACACACAAGTTATAAATTTAGGGTTATAGTCATTAGGGCAAGCAGTGAATTATTTTTCGTTTTCTTAGCCTATCGTCTACTGTAATAATACAGAGACTAAGGTAAATGATCTGTCTGAAGAAAGTTTGTTCTCACTTAGAAGTTCAAAGTCACAATCCCTTAACTCGACAATGGTTTACAAAAACTAATAATAAAGGTGATTTAATAGATTCAAGTATGTTTCATAGCTATCTTGTCTTGACGATTCTAACGTGATGCATCAAGTTTTGAGTTTTATGGAATTTAGCTTATAGAATTAAGTCTAACATTGAATTCATAGTAAATGATAAACCAATTCCTAATTTAATATATGAGAACACAAAAATCTAAATATGTGTATTTTATCTATGAGGACATCCCTCTTTTGAATACACTTGCTAATGGCCTAACTAGTTTTGGTGGACCTTAAGGGAAAATCAATGTAGAAACTTTGACTCAATAAGTGATGAAGGGAGTTTCTTAATTTTGAGACTTTTAGAGATTTGGAGAACATGATATTTAAATCGTGAACATTGTGAGAAATATTTCTAAAATTTTCCTAAAAGAGTTTGTAGCTCAGTTGTAGGATCCATCAACCATATCTAAGAATTTTAATAGCACATTGATGCTAGTACTCTTGCAGATGTCAAGAACTTTACTAAGTTCAAGTAGTTCGAACAAGCACTAGACCTCGTGATAAGAGGTTGAATCGTTGTCGACAAAGGAGTTTTATTTATTATATTCAATTGAGTATTTCTAAGTTTTCAAAAGCTTATTTCGAATTATATCTGGACACTAATGACATGTTCTATTTTGCAACATGTCTAATTTTATTATATATATATGTATATATATATGTGTGTGTGTGTGTGTGTGTGTGTGTGTGTGTGTGTTTCTACTTATTTATTTTGTACATGTATTTTGGTATTATTGTTCACAACGTTCTTGAGCACTGAGTTGCTTGAGCTGCAAGCAAGGTTGGTGTTTGTTGTGCACTTATGATATGCAACAGAACATAACCAAGCCCAATACTTTGGATAAAAGAATAGAAACAGAAAACATAATAGAAATAGCTCTGAAAATTAGAAGGAGCTCGGGAAAAGATGGACGTACAAAATAAGGAGAGGAGCACTGGATAACTTTAACTTAAATGGAAAGAAAAGAAAAAGGGAAATGAGCAAAAATGGAATTGTGGCAGGGAAAAACACTGGTAGGAAAAATAGAGATGAATGATGAAAATAACGAAAAAGGGTGGAATCATGGTAAATGTTGGAATGTAGAAGAAAAATAGATGGAAACAGAAATGAACAACAAATGAAATGAGAAAGTGGATGATAAGGAATTGAGGAACACAATTGGATTACAAGATGGAAGAGAAAGAATGGACGAAGAAAGGAGGGATAGATGCAATCGGGACCGCTGGATGGAAGGCCAGATGAAGGATGGCCAAAGGATTAAATTAAGGGATGTCAGACACGAGAAATAGACAGTTGGGATGAAACAGTTAAACAGAGCAGATATCCAAAAAATGGAGAAGCAGATACCCGAAAGGAATAGTGATCTTTCAGAAAGAAATGTGGTCGTATGATCAAGATAGCAAAAGATGGATTGGCCATAAATTAAGTGGAAGCGGATATTCAAAATGGAAGAGGATATTTGGAAAGGGTAGTGGATATCCGGAATGGGGGAACAGATATCCGAACTAGAGAGTTAAAAGAAAGTTGACCATTGGATTAAGTTGGTGGGAGGTGGGATGACCGTTAGATGAGAACATTTTGTATTTGCAGAAAGGAAAGATTCCCAGAGGAAGAGAATAGTGTTTGCAGTTAGAGGAAGAACTTTCGCGGAAATGATCGAGTGGAGGAAATAGCATCCGTGGGAAGACACAAGACATGTGGATGGTGGATAAAGAATGTGGAAAGGAAATGGGTATTTGCGGAAAAAGAAATACTTTAATGAAAATGGGGTCGAATGGGGTAATAGGTATCCGTCACTGAAAATGCTTTCCCAGAAAGGATCCAAGAGCTGAAAGGAGTGTTCGCGAAAAGAGAGTGGACACGTGGACGGTTGGCGTTGAAAGATGGGGGAGAGAATTGGTTTCTTAGGCTGGAAAAAAGGCTTTTGTTGATAGATGAAACTTTAATGAAAATAGAAGAGCCATTTGATAGAATGAGCAGATGAATACTAACCGTTTGATGGTATCCACGATAATAGGAATTACCAATGCGGGAAGGAATGGTTTTAAAACACGGGATAGCATATAGCTAGAGCGAAATAGATATTCACATCAGATAGTAAATGAAGCTTCTTGGACATGCAGAGAATTATCACACGAAGTCAATGGAATGGAACACCGACTGACTCAAAGGTTGAATCTTGCCATGACAATGGAGTGAAGGTTGGTTGAAATCGAACCAAGGAAACAAGTTGGTGCGAAAGCTGGCTAAAACAACCCTCAATTTTGATGGCAACCCTGAGAATCAAGGCTACTTTCCAACTTTCATGAAGTGAGAGGTTGTGTAACCTTTCATTGATTTCACTTCTAGGAATAGAAATGAGAAGGATGCAATAAGGGGACAAAGAAGCAGAGTTAATTCTCACGAACACTAAACTCTTAAACACACTCAATCAGATTGTCAACAATCCTCAATTTTGATGGCAAACCTGAGAATCAATGCTACATTCCAACTTTCATGAGGTGTGAGATTGTGTAACCTTTCCGTGATTTCACTTTCGGGAATAGAAATGAGAAGGATGCAATAAGGGGACAAAGAAGCAGAGTGAATTCTCACGAACACAAAACTCTCAAAAACACTCAAATCAAATTATCAACAATCCGAGTGAACTATGAGTTTTTGCACTGAATCAAAGAAGCCAGAGACTATAATTTTCAAAACATCAAAAAGTTTTTTTTAACAAAACATACCTCATGACTAGAACAATTTCTAGCCGAGACAATCTAACACAATATTTAAAATTAATACAAGTTAAAATAAAAATAACAACCCATAAATTTCTAACAAAATGAGGACTGATAGATTGACAACCGAGGAGCTTCATGTGATAAGCAGATGTTGGAAGGCTAAAATGTAATTTTACGTGCATTCTGTCCATGCAATCTCACAACGAGCACCATAATATTTTGTGAGAATTTCCAGGCTTGGCCTTGGTAGGAGAGAGAGGGTCTTGTGTCACATCAACTTAGTTTTAGTATGTGTTTTGACATTATGCTCATATGTTGTAAGGCAATTTACGATATTATGTCCCTTAGTGAAATTTTCTAAACCAAGCTAGAGTTGTTGTTTACATGTCGTGATCTACTAGATAATTATTTTCTCCCTCGTATGCTTATAACATTGATGTTTGGTGTTTGTCATGACCCTTTTTTTATTGATTTTTTTTCTAGTGACCTTAATGATTGTTCTTGGAACTAGATTTTAGAGTTTTTCTCCCTATGCATACACACTTGTTTGAAAATACTAGACATAACACTTTAAATCCCTATTTGAGTATGGTAAATTCATCGTAGATGGTTACTTATTTTTCAAGTTTTAAACAGAGTGACGTGGAGTATCTGAGGTGAGAATAAGACGAACTTTATTTTACTTAGATGAGTATTTCATGGTTTTGGCATTCAAGACGATGTTATATGAAACAACGTGCTTCATGAAAATTGTAGATGACTTTCTTAGATTTCTAGAATAGGCTATTTTGTTAAAATTGGACTTTTTTGGTTATGTAAAAAGCCTCCGGAATAGAGAACAAATATTGTTTGAAGCCCAATGGTAGACTACAAGGTTCAATCACAAAAGCTTGAACCCGAAGACTCATCAATAATTACCTTCTTCTTGTTTGGAAGGTAACTCATTAGTTGACCAAGTTGAGGAGTCACCATTTCATGGGGAGTAAGGAAAGCCAATGCATGTTTGTTATGGAAAATAACCCAAGTGGCTAAGCATGAAGAATAAGGAAAGTCAATGCAAGAGGAGATATAGAAACCATCCAAGTGGCTGAGCTTGAGAAAGAATAGCTGCCAAAAGACATCAAGACTTGAAGAAGAAGAAAACAAGAATTAATTAAGTAATCTTTAAGTTAAGATGCCTAGTATCTATTAAGTAAAGAACCTGCCAAGTGTGTATGGTAGCCGATTTAGTGTTATTGTTTATTATTTATTTATTTACTATTCTTTAGCTTGTAATTGGCTATTTATAGCCACCTTATGTAAGTATTTAAGAAAGTTGAATTTGAATAGTAAAAGCCTTTGCTTTGTTTTCAAAATTAGAGTGATTCATTTTTCAACATTTGGTATTTTATATCCAAAGTCTTTGTGTGTGTGATATCACAAATTGAGGTTACTTTGTAAGTTGAGTAGTCTCACTTATTGTCATCCGTATGAAGGTTCAAGTTGTGACTTCTTGCTATTTTCGGTCAATCTACTTATCTGGTGCATATTTCCAAATCCATGGAGATTATTATCCTTATTTTTGGAAGAGTTATTGGTTGTTGTCCAAATTTCATAAAGAAAGCTTCTATATTGATGGAGATATTCATTCTCAAAGTCAGAGTTTCCATATAGTGATTTACGGCAAAGATAGAAAGTTTTCTTCAACCAGTTGATCTCTCTGCCTTCAGCTGAACGACCACTTCTCGACTTCAAACTTGTAGAAGATCAAATCTGTGAAGATTGCTGTAACATCTCATGTTCATTTTATCCCTAATTTAACCCGTATAACATTTCGCTTTTAAAACCGTGCAAGGGAAAACCATAGTAAATAAAAGTAGAAGTCTTTAACCATATAAAAATCGGAGTAAATAAAATGCGAAGTCTTTATTTAATAAAATATTACAATTCATAAACTTAAAAACTATTTAAAGTAAGGGATTATTTAAAAACGTTCTTCACAACTAAATATCATTAAAAGACTTAAATAAAACTTTGAAGTACTTAACACACTTAAAATCATCATGAGCCATAACCCACCAAGGTCAATCTGCCAAAAACACAAATGCCCAACCCGACAATACTCCATCAATATCGTCCATTATTAGCTTATCCTATCATAGGCTCCTTACCCATATCACAAGACTTAAACTATGAACCTAAAGCTCTGTAAGCAATATAAATAAAAAAAATGTTCATACTATATGCTCTTTGTAAAAACACATGCAAATTTCATTTTATTATCCATCCTTTACCTTTACTAATGTTGGAGATGTCAACTTAACAAAGTAAAACCCACATCTCACAACATCATTTACGTTTATTTGCGTGTAATCCATTTTCATTTAGTTCCAGTAACCCATCCATGTGTTAGAGATGTCAAACTTGACAAGGTAAAACCCACATCTCTAAACACCTATTTATGTTTATTTAATTTGTTCTGTTTACATTTTCAAAATGATGCATAAAAACATTTTCATATATATTAGGAAAACAATGATGCATGAGTGCACACATACAATTCTATCATACATGTCTATCTAGTATATCCTCCAAGCATGATCAATCATTAACCTAAAGCATGGAACTTAATCTAATAAACACAACAATAACACCAAGCAATCAACAATACATTCTCGAAATAACATGATCACAACCTATTACATCTAGTAAATGCAAGAATCAAACAAAATTTCTTGTGATGTAGGCATTTTCAGGCAAAACACAAGCAGTATCACTTACCTGGAGTCCTTAGCAAGTTAGCACTTAAAGTTGTCCTTCACAATACCTATTCATAATTAAACACATATAGGCATCAATAATTATTTTCCAACAATAGAGTCCCCAACTTCTTACCTTCACAATACCTATTCATAATTAAACACATATAGGCATCAATAATTATTTTCCAACAATAGAGTCCCCAACTTCTTACTACAAGCAATGACGCACAAATTCCCCATTCATTGACTAATAAAAGTTCATAACCCAAAACCCAACTTATTTGTTTAATTATTTTCAACACCCAAAACTTAAAGGACATTAGTTATGCTTAAAGGACATTGAACCTATTGAACATGAACATTAAATGCACCTAACAATATATAATTTCCAACATATAGCAATGACCAACAGACACCAACAAAATCTACCAATAACCAAATTAGCAGAATAATAACGAAGATTATTAAACCAACATATTTTCACAAGTCTCAGCAATAAACTCAAGCCAAACATCCAACAACACAATTTCCTTAAACAACAGAATCTATTACACCAGAGACTAAAAACAATTCAACCGAGTATAATTTCCCAATTCAATAACCAACAGAGTATAACCTTAACCAATCTAATAGTTTCCAACAGATTATCAAGAGTCATATAGATCAATTAATCATATACACTTCACAAACAATAACCAAACTGAAGAAATCAACCATCAGACATAACAAATGACAGAATCACCAAAGTGAAGTTCTGCTTACCCAAAGCATCCATGAAAGGAACGCAAATTTAAAATCAAAAGACTTTGCTCTTCTTTTCTTTTCTCCAGAATCCCTCAAGAATTCCACTCCTTTCTCTTTCTATAGAATTTCTCCAAAACCCTTATCTACTTATCGCTCTCCTCTCAAAATCCTAGTAGCACTCTCTCTCTCTCTCGAACTCTTTTGTCAAGTTTCACACAAAAACCATCTCAGCTCTCCTTTATGCCAAACTTCCTGCGACTCACACTTGAATCCAATTTATAAACTTCTATTCGCACCCCTTTAGCGTCCATCTGAAGGTAAAAGGTCAAAGGAGGGACGCTTTGACCATCCATGAAGCACCAAGTGTCGAGCCTTCCATTTCTAGGCGACGATCATCGTTTTTTGGTGACTTTCCAGATCGCCGGTCAATCAATCCCTTCCCATGATGGACCACAAAACCTCTAAAATCAACTATTTTCTTCAGTACTAATCGATCATCTTCTTCCCATGATTGACGAGAAATCAATATTTTCACAAAACTGTTTGATCCCGGTCGATCAACCCCCTTCAAGTGATCAACCCCTTTGATTTTCCTTCGCCACTGCCATTTTCATGGTCCACCATGAACAATTGTTGCACTCTGGATTAAAATCTCTTTGGAGTCGGTCGATCAACCTCCTTTAGGTGATCACCCACCTCGAAAATCCATTGCTTCTGTAACATTTCATGCTTTTAGTGACCGACCGACTCATTTTGAGGATGATTGACCACCATCACTAAATTTTTTCCTCCTTCACATCTAGAATTACACAAACTATAAATCATTAAACTAATTCTAATATCATTTTATTTAACTCTAAATATCATCAAATAAATCTCCAACCAACTCCAATAATCTTAATCTTTCTCCTAAACTTAACATGAACATAAGCTGGGGTATCATAATTCACTATATCCAATTACATTTCCTTCAACCAAAATCTTAATCGTCTAATTAGATCATAATACCCCAAAATCATAACTTATGACTTATGCTTAGATTTATGAAAATCTGGGATATTACAACTACAGCCGTTCATCCATTAAGTTGATCGACTGCCCTGTGTGAATATTGAAGCCTCCGGTCATTCATTATCAATCTACGATCGACCACTCAATTAGACATCCTCTTACACCCTTCCATTGGCTCATCAAACCCTTCGTATCCGTGGCTAGTGTTTCTTTCCCTTGGATTAGTTCAATCCTTGTGATTGTGAGAAATCGAAAGTTTGAGTGTTGTGAGTGTTACTCAAGCTTTGTCTATTTGTGCAATCTTTTTACCAATTTCCTTTGGTGAATTGCTTCAGTAAGATTGCACATAAACTCTTACTATACTCCTTGGAGTTAGTCCATTTTTCTTAAGAGAGATTTCTTTGGTGGAATAGAAAGGTTGTAGATTTGACAACCCTTTCCCAAACCAACTTGCTACCCATTGCAATCTATTCCATCTCAGTCTTATAGAAACACTTAGTCGAATGACTTGAATCTTAAAGAAGACCCTATCACCTAGCCTAAGGCTTGGTTCGCAATGAAATACTTGAACACAAATAAAAGCCATATCCCACATGAGATGTGCCTAGGTCCACATAGTAATTATGATAAATAATAGCATGAAAATCTTAAACAATGTGCATTGATTCTAAAATCCAAACATCATACAAATATTTTAAATACACGCCAAAATTCAGCTAAGTTCTCACTAATAAAAATATCACTCAGAAGAAATTAAAAGGACAAAATGAGAAAATGCACTACTCGATAGTTATTCTTGACTACACTTGCCTTTACATGGAGGGAGGGGTCGTTGGGGTGAATCACCAACTCAATAGGCAAGTTACACTAAATGCAATACATGTAAAATTGATTTTATCTTTTCACATCAAAATCATGATGAATGAAAATGAAATTATCATACTCGTGTCTTGCATGGGTTTAAAATAATTTCAAAAACATTCTTTGCTGTTAAATAGACTCCATGAATCACTGTTGATGTTATCATCAAAATATTGTTAGATACTTAGCCAGCTATAGTAAAATAAGTTAACATCATTTTTTACAAGTTATAAACAATGATCTGTGAAAAAGGAGGGTCGCACAAGGACTTCTCTAATATAATCCCATAGAAATGCTATAGTCCAAAGATGGCAACACCTTATGAGCCTAGAGGAAGAACCGTGAGGGAAATCCAAAGATCAAGCTACATCATAGGTATTGTTGGTAAGCTAGTTAGTGACGACACAACCAAAAACAAATACACACTGATCAGGTTAAGGGATTCGAAACCCAATGATATCGTCAACATTGACCTATTACCCATTTTCACACAGAGCACAAACAAAACATCTTCACACAGTAGAAGAAGTAGTTGGATAGCCTTGTGATACTTTGACACCATGATTGTCTAAAGTATCATGACGATTCATCCTCCTATATCAATAATAGATCAAACAAAAATACCATGCACATAAATATAAATGTGTAAAACTCATGTATAAATATGTAGTATAAAAACTATGTGCTGTCAAACAGTTCTATCGAGTTTTCATATGTGGCAACACATAAAATATAATTTTGAAAATCGTGATGCAATGTTGTGCATTAAGTGCAAAATCTCTACCTTTGCGATGACCTTTTTTTACCAACTAGAGCTACAGTCTCCTCAGGAATTAACTTAATGTCCATGAACTCGTCCAAGCCTAAAAGCATATCAAAGTCTGAGAATTCCAATCCATAAATGACTAGGTGATAGACTACAAGTTCCATTAATAAAGACGAAGTCCCAAGGTCTCACCAACTCCTTCCCTTCCAACTACTTGGAAGATAACTTATCAATAAGTCAAATGGAAGAGTTACCAACCCAAGAAGACCAAGAGAGGCCCACACATATTCTACTATGGAAAAAATCCCAAGAAGACAAGCTTGAAGGGCAAGAAAGTGCAAAATAAGAAGAGTTATGGAAAGCTTCCAAATCGGCCATAGAAGTGGACAAAGGAAGGCCGATTGATGCATAGATTTTGTAACAACCCATTTCAAATTCTTTCCCTTTGTTAATCATAAAATTTAGCAATATAAAATTTTTTCTTTAATTTCTTGAAAACGTGTACGTAGAAAACATCGTCAGAGTAATTCTGTGGAATAATTTCAAAAGCATATCAAAGTAATTTAGCAAAATTATTTCAAAATATAGATTTACTTCTTTAAGCAAAAGTCCATAGTCTTACAAACTATTTACCGAATTTAAGAAAAACATAATTAATTGTTCAACATAACATTATTACTTCTGTGAGCCATAACCATCAAGTCGATCTCGGCTGATAACCCAAGACCTCAACTGGCAATGCCTCCTCCTCCACATTGACATCATTATTAAAGTCATCTGCATCATTGGTAAAACAATGAGCCTAATGCTTAGCAAGAAATAGAATATTATGTGTATTCTCATGCATGCTTATGTAGTCTGTCTCCAAAAAAGAACCTATCTTTTCTGCCTTAATTTTTCGTTAATCTTTTACATTTCATTAACAAAGAAAGGATACATCTGTTGGTTCGTGTGGTTTAACCAACTCCAAACCCTACATAGGTGGAGATTTCCATCAAGAGTGTCACCACGACTGTCACCAATCTCTATCTTTTCAGACGTTTATGGACTAAGAGTAGGGATACATCTGTTGGTCTTGTGACTTAACCGACTCCAAACTCTACATGAGTGGAGATTTCCATCAGGGGTGTCACCAAGCACCGTCACTCTCTCTCCCGAACCCCCTCATGACCATTTAGGTTTATTAGTTCATTTCATTTATAATCTTGTGCATGAGTTCCATTTTCATAAATCCTATCGTGATGCATGAATGTCATTTCATATACAGTCCAACAGTTCATAGCAGTATAATAGTTTAACACTATAACAGTTCAACAGTCCATAACAATATAATATATATCAACAAAATTAAAGCAGTTCACTATATAGTTTGTGTTTTGCAAAATATTCATGTATTTTCACATAAAGCAATTTACAGTTTATTTAGCAGACAATTCACATGCTAATTAACAGAGGTAATTTATATGTTATTTAACAGAGAACAAGCAAAATAATACTCTAAACCAACCTCTCATTGTTCACTACCACACGATTAATATGCAATTCATACGTCATTTTGATCTATTTCTCCATCAGAGTATAACTGACAGAAAAAACCCAATTATTATCAAACCCACATTTCACAGCAAGAGGAACATTTCGCAGGAATTATCAAGGATACTAGTCAATTCTTATTCTTCATAATTTAACACTCCATGGTTTACCAACAATTCACAAAGAGAATTTCTCACAATCACACGGTCAACAACAGAGACAACATAATTTGTTTCTTCATCCATTTATTCAATTTCTTTTATTCACAGTAGAGAACAATTCATAAATTCATCATCCATCTATTCAATTTCTTTTACTTTTAGCAGAGAACTTCTCAAATTATAATCCAATTATTAAATTTCTTTTAATCAAGTAGAGAACAATTCACAAATTCACAGCATAACTAACTCGACTATTCCAAAAATCACAGCAGATAACCAAGTAGAAATCACACAGTAGATAAACAAGTAGAAATCAAATATCACAAACATCTCATGGTACAGGTCCTCCACTGGCCACTTGTATTTTAATTTCTTACTTGAAGATTTCTCCTCTGCCAAATTCCTTCTTCTAGCAACAACAGCTTCAACACTCACTCTCTCTGATTTTTCTCTTGCCCCTAAAAGCAGACTCCTCACCTCTACTCCTTTTATGCTTTCTATAGAGGTAGGAAACCCTTCAATGTTTCCTTCTTTAGATTTCGTGTCTTGTCTTTGTTTCAAGTAGTAAAAGTGGTAATGGAAGTTATAAAATGGAGAGAAGGATACAGGCACGTTTCTTTCTCTAGAAAAGTCATAAAGTGAGGAGAGAAAATCACGGGGTTTTCATTTGGGAAAAGTTGATATGAAATAATTGGGTAAAATGACAAAACACTAGCTAAAGAAAAGGGTTTTTTCGCGAAACTGTGTAATTTCGGTCGAGTAAGTCGATCGAACCGTAGACCCAAACCTCAACCAAAATGTCAAAAATGCAATCTGTAACACATTTTGGTCACAGTCCTCGACTGCGTCGTCGACTGATTGTTGAGCAAAAACCAAAAAATGTAATATGTAATGCATTTCAGTCGCCATCCTCAACTGCATCCTTGATTGTTTGTCAATCGAAAACCCAAAAATGCAATCTGTTATGCATTTCAATCACGATCCTCGACCACGTCATTGTCCACTCGTCGACCAAAAATCCAAAAATAAAATCTATAATTCATTTTCGACGACCTCCTCAACCACTGCCTCAACCGCTGCCTCAACCGAAAATGCAATTACATAATCCTCATAAATTTTTACTCTAATAAATCCAAAAATATTTCTACCCTTATTTTCATCGCCTCAATTATGACATCGATAATTATGAAACGTATTTTCTTTTATAAAAATATTTATTCCTTAAAATCTTTTATATAATGCACACAGATTCATCCGGGTATTACAGATTTGGCAACCATCCAAGTGGCACAACTTGAGGAGAAAGTAGCTACCAAAAGCCACAAAAAATGTGGAGCCAAAGCCAGCAAAGAATAGTTAATTAATTGCTTTGGAAAGTTACCTAAACCTAGTAGAGTAATCAGCCAAATATGACTGAGTATTAGATTATTTCACTTTATTTTTATTTCCTATTCTATACTTTGTAATTGGCTATATAAAATCACATAGTATGAGTGTTTAAGAATTTGAAGTTTGATTATTAAAAAGCTTTCGCTTTCTTTCAAAATTGGAGTGGTTCTTCTTTCAAACCTCTAGTGAGTTACATCCAAAGTCTCCTTATGTTGTTGCATCACAAGATTGGGCTTACTTGTAAGTTGAGTAAATTCTCTTATTAGCATCCATACTCTTGCTTCTTCAAGAAAGGGTATTTGAAGTGGTGTCCAACTTCTAAGAGGGTTTTCATTAGCAAAGTCATCCATACGGGAGTGCTAGTTACAACTACTTGCTAATTCCGACCAATCGAGTTCTCTCAAGCATATTTCTAAATCTGTGAAGTACCTTATAATTATTATTTTGAGAAGAGTTATACTTCATTCATCAAGGAAGCTGCTGTCAAAGTTTCAGAAGGAAAGCTTCTAAAATGAGGGGGTTATTGCTACTCAAAGTCAGACCTTCCATAAAGAGGATTGTGGAAAAATATAGAAAGCTCTGAAGGACTGGTCAATCACCTGCACCTAAGCCAATTGATCACTCAAAAAATTGTTTGAATCTGTAATATTTTTACTCATTGATGATCGACCACTCCTGCAACTGCTGCATTGGCAGATGATCAAAACTATGAATTCTCAGTCAATCTTCTTTGCATGATCACCCGCTTCTTATTCTTTTCAAGCCTCGGTCGATACACTTTTTAGTAATCCTTTAACAAACTCAACTATTCTACAGGTTATATTCTCATTCCCTTCAACTAGTGTATCATTTGGTATCAGAGCTAAAATGATTCCTATTAATTGTACCTTTTTCCTATCTTGACGATGACATGGGGAGCAACAAAGGTGGCACAAAACATTGAGACAAATCTGACCATTGTTCCTGACACCGAGCCACCATCAACGCGAGAAGACGAGTCAAGCATACAAGTGCAAATTGATGAGCTTCGGTACCTTTTCCAACAATTCATGAGTTCGAAGAATCAACAAAGAGAAAGTCCTCGTTCAACAAGACCAAAGGAAAGGTTCTCCCTTTCAGATAGTGATGAGGATTTCATAAAGGGGGAACCCAAGTATGGAGACTTCCCCAATCATAGAAGTGGACCAACAGAAAGAGATGAATCAAATCTTATCAAGGCATCCATCCCGTCGTTCAATGGTTCTAGCAATGGTCATGATTATATTGATTGGATGGAAAAGGTTGAAAGTATATTTGAATATTACAACTTCTCAGAGAGAAAGAAGATTCAACTAGCCATACTATAGTTCACGGGTTATGCTAGTCTATGGTGGAACAACGTTCAATCAAAGAAAAGATATGTGGGAGAACACATCCAAACTTGGAAGCTATTAAAGAGACTCATGAGTGAAAGGTTTGTTCCAAGTCATTACAAGCAAGAGCTCTATTATCAATTGCAAGGCCTCAAGCAAGGGTCTTCATCAATAGAAGAGTATGTGGCCGAATTTGAAACCTTGAAGACAAGGTGTGATTTGCAAGAGCCGGAAGACTAAATTATCGTAAGGTTCATCCAAGGACTTCACTATGATATTGGGGATGTTGTTGAGCTCCAACCCTACAACACCTTGGAGGATGTGATCAAGTTGGCTCTAAAAGTAGAAAGACACAAGAAGAGAAAAGAGAAAGAGAGGGTTAGCCAATTCCCTCGTAGAAACATAAGCTTCTCCAAGCCACAACCCAAACTTGAAGACGAGGGCATAAACATGCAAAGTATGGCTACTAATCCAAGTGACAACAAAAACATACCTATGGAAGCACCAAAGCCAAAGACAAGGGAGATTAAGTGTTTCAAAATCCTTGGTGTAGGACACTATGTCTACCAATGTCCAAAAATGAATGTAATGGTGCTAAGAGAAGGTGAGGATGAAAGTCGAACACAAGAGGCACATGAGGAGGAAGCACAAGTGGAAACCTTATATGCTCAAGAGAGCCCCTGCCTTATGGTCATTCAAAGAGCACTCACTACTAAAGCAAGTATTGACGATTGTCAAAGAGAGAACATCTTCCATAGCCATTGTAAAGTCAAAGATAAAGTTTGCTCTTTAATCATCGATGGAGAAAGTTGTGCTATGTGGTTTCTATGGATATAGTGAGTAAATTGGGAATGGAAAGAACCTTGCATCCGACTCCTTACAAGCTGAGTTAGTTAAATATCCAAGAACACATCAAGGTTAGTAAGTAAGCTTCAATTGAGTTTTCTATTAGAAATTTCATGGACAAAGTATTATGCAATGTGGTTCCAATGAATGCTAGTCATCTACTTTTTGGGGAGACCATGACAATATGATCGAAAGACTACACATGATGGTTTCACCAATTGTTATACATTAAAGGCCAATGGAAGAATGATCAAGCTAGCTCCTCTCCCACTAGAACAAGTAGTCAAAGATTATGAAGCATTAAAAGAAAGTAGGTTAAAGACTACTTTATTCATATTAAAGAGAGAGTTAGGAAAAGTTTTGAAGCGAAAAGACTTGGTGGTGTTGATGATGTTTCACGACAAACTTGTTGGGATGGGAGAGATACCCGAATTAATTCTAACACTATTAGAAGAGTATCAAGATGTATTCCCCATAGATCTTCCTCAAGGGCTTCAATCAATTAGGGGAATTGAGCACCAATTTGACTTGGTACCTAGTGCAAGTCTCCCAAATTGTCCCCCTTATCGACTAAATCCAGAGAAGGCCAAGGAACTACACAAGCAAGTGACTGAGCTATTGAACAAATGCTTTATAAGAGAATCTCTAAGTCCATGCACCATGCCAACACTTCTAGTACCAAAGAAAGATGGAAGCATGAGGATGTGTGTGGATAGCCAAGCTATTAATCAAATCACTATCAAATATCGATTTCCAATCCCTCGCCTCAAAGTTATGTTGGATGAATTAAGTAGTGGCTCTTTTTTCTCAATATTGACTTATAGAGTGGCTACCATCATAATAGAATGAAAGAAGGAGATGAATGGAAGACGGCCATTAAAACCAAGTATGGACTTTATGAGTGGATGGTCATGCCTTCGGGTTGTCAAATGCACCAATTGCTTTCATAAGGGTCATGCACCACTTCCTAGGAAGGTTTATGGTGGTTTATTTTTATGACATCTTGGTTTATAGTGAGAATCTACCTTCACTTATTGAGTACCTTAGAAAGCTTTTTGAAGTCCTCAGATCAAACAAATTATATGGAAACTTGAAGAAATGTTCTTTTGCACAAGAAAGAGTCTATTTCCTTTGGCTTCATCATCTTTAAGAATGGAATGGAAGTAGATGACTCAAAGATAAAAGCTATCCAAGAATAGCCTACCCCTACAAGCATTATCGAGATACAGAGTTTTCATGGCCTAGCCTCCTTTTATAGAAGGTTTATTCAAGATTTTAGCACCATGGTGTGAATAATACTCAGTTATAAGAGCACTTGAAGTATGACAATACTACCTCCACTCATAAGAGTTTATTATTCACATTGATCATGAAGCTCTTAAGCACATTCACAATCAAGGCAAGTTGAATCGTAGACATGCTAAATGGGTTGAATTTCTGGAAAGAAATCCTTACCTCATCAAGTATAAGAAAGGAGACACTAATGTGGTGGCCAATGCCCTATCTCGATTACACTCCACCACTTGCAACCTACAAGACTTATCTTCCCTCCATGATGACAAGAAGGATGAAGTAAAATAAGAATTTAAAGAATATTTGAGGTCAAATCCTTAAAAACCTAGAGAGGATGATGGACTACAAGGTCCATTCACAAAGACGAAGGCCCAAGGTCACACCAACACCTTCCCTTCCAACTACTTGAAAGATAACTTATCAATGGGCCAAATGGAAGAGCTACCAACCCAAGAGGACCAAGTGTAATACCCCAATTTTTTGTATTATAATTTAATAAGGATAATTGGAAAGAAATTTAGGGTATTTGGATTAATTGGATAATTATTGGGGTATTATCAATGACATATTCGTAAGATTATAATTTAAGAAATTTATTGGATGATAATTAGGATTAATTTGGAAGGTGAATTTTAGAGAATGCGGACGCCTGCGAACGATGGTGGAAGAGGAGAGTTCAAATTTGTCCAAATTATTGGACTTTTTAGACGATTGTGGATGAAGGCGCAGATGCCTTCCCTCGTCCGAAATTTCAATTCTGAAGGAGAATAATGGATTGAACCATTTTGGTCTGACTTGGTCTAGAAGCAATTTAGTGACTCAGTTTTTAGTTAAAAGAGAAAAAGAAATTAGATTAATTGGAATATGCAAATAAATGGAAGAGAAGAATTTAAGATAATAGAAGAAATAATTTGGAAGAATTGGAATAAGAAAATTAGGGGAGGATTTAAAATGAATGAAGAAATGAGATTAAAATGGATGGGTTGGATGAACTGGTTCATCCTTGAACTGGTCCATGGTGTAAAAGGGAGAAGAATGGCCTGTGGCCATTCTCTGAGGGAGAGAACCCGAGAAGAGAGAGAGAGAGCCAGGAGGTGAGGGATACCAAGCAAGGGGAGAGCATTCGGGCGCGACGGAGAGCTCAGGTCGGCTCCAGTCATGCGCATTGTCTGGCAAGAGAAGTGTAGAGTTGTTACGGGCATTGGGTCACAGGGTGTCTAGGGCTCATGTCGTCGATGTGGCGAGCGAATGCGGGTTAAGGCTCCGCGGGCCGGCTACAATTTTTCAGCTTTGGGTGGTTGCTGATGCTCGTTGGCAGCAAGTTGGTGACGTCGGGATTGGTGACAATGAGGCATTGATCGACACTTCGGGTTTAAGGGGCTTGAGTTGGAGGTTCGCGAAGGATGACTAGAGCAGCTATGGTTTTGTCTGAAACGGTCCATCCATGGCTGGTTCTAGCTCTAAAGAAATAAAAAATGAGACGTCCATGGGACGTGTGAAGGGCATGGTGCAGCGACAGGGCATGACTTGGGACACCCACGAGTGTCCATGGCAGTGGTAGGATAAGGGGTGCATGGTCGTGATGAGCTCTCAGGTGAGCTGGGGATTGGAGGAGAAATGCTCTTTGGCATGGGGGAGTGTTTTGTAGAAAATAGAGATAGAGTATGAGGGAGATGGTTTGGATAAGAAGGATGGAATTCTCGAGTCTATTCTATCTACAGGTAACGTCCTCCTCCTCCTCCTTTGGTTTATGGAATTACAATTTTCGGCTAAGCTCTCTGTGTGATTTGATGAAGCTTTTGGGTGTGGGTGGTAAACCATGGAACTAATGCCTCTGGAGAAGTTGGGAGGTTGCTCTCGGGTGTCCTCTGGTGAGTGGTTTCCTTCACTCTATTTTAAAGCTTTATGGATTTATGTTATGTGGTTGAGATAGAAGATAAAAGCATGCAAGTGTTCTGAGATTTGGACTCTTGGTGTTGTATGTTCAATATTAAGTCATTGAGATGTTGAAATATTACTGCAGTGTTTGGTTCATTCTTTAGGTTCGTTAAGTGCTGGGTATGCCGATGTGGCACTCCTTGATTTTTGTGAAATATTATGCTTGGATTAATAGTCTGTAATGATTGGTTGATAAATATAAGCCCTCTGTTGATTCTCTCCAAAAGCATGAAATGTTAGATTTAGCCTTGCTGCCTGGTTGATAAGTAATGCCTCTATTGATGGTTAAGGATAACCATATTGAAGTTACAAGCTCTATTAATTATTATTGATTGTTGCTGTGTTGTTTTGGATACTGTGATAGCCTTTCGGTAATGTTAGGTATATACTTAAGTTGGATTTTGTCAAAGAATGTTTTTGTTTCATGTTCTTTAGGATAAGTAGAAGATAATTGGATGGTTTGTGCTTTGTTGCCAATTTGTGATGTTATTCACTGCTTTGTTACAATTTGGAATAATTGGAAAGATAGTATCAATGATAATGTTCTTTGTTGGATGTTATGTTCTGTTTTGAAGGTGAAGGGAGTTCTTCGAATTAGTATATAAATTAGAATACGAAAAAGACAATGATATTAATAAGTTGTAAATGTTTTTAATTATGAAGGTATTGAAAAGAAGAAGAAGAAGGATAACGATTACGTGCAATACACGTTAATGCTTCGAGGTAAGAAATTGAGTAGAGTTGTTGGCCAGTGGAGGCCCTACACCATTAGCAGTGTCTTTCCTTTGATTGTTTGGTTTTGTTTCTACTATGCTGCCATATTATGCCTATGTTGTTCGCACATTATTAATCTAATCTCTAAGCATGTTTAGGATGTTATCATATCGTTATTGTTTCCTTTGAATAGCCAAGCACGTCTATATTGTTATTGCTTCCTTTAAATCGCAAAGAACGTCTATATTGTTATCGCTTCCTTTAAATTACCGAGCATGCCTATATAGTATGTTTGTAGACTTTCCATATCTCGTACTTTTATATTGTTGTGATTACTACTTCATGTCTCATACTTTTATACTATTGTGATTATTACTTCTCATTGACATGCATCATGATTATGTTTCTCATGGACATGCAACATGATAATAGAAACAATTAAGAAATGCCCCGTCGAAAGGGAGTATTCATATGCATTATGTGAGGAAAATGGATAAATGAAATGAATAAAAGGAAGAAAAGGAAATGGGGAGTTTGGGAACATATGGGTAGTTTGGATCTAATTAGGTAGATAGACAAAGGCCCTTTCCCTCGTCAGGTTTGGGACTGTTTACCCTAGGTGGCTCCAACATAGGTTCCTCCAATCTCCCGCTTGATGTACAAGTAAATGAAATGAATGAAAGGAAAGGAAACAGGGAGTTGGGGGACGGACGGGTAGTTTGGATCTAATAAGGTAGTCTAGATTAAGCCCCTCCCTTGTCGTGAATGCGACTAGCTACCCTAGGTGGTTAGAAGCCGACAAAGACTATACCTCTAACACAGGTTCATCCAATCTCCCGCTCGACGTATGAGTTATGAAAGAAAAAAAATGAAAGAACGAAATGTAAAAAAAGAAAGGTTTGGGGTGGTACCCATTCCAAAAGAATGAACGAGAGGCATACAGCATACTGCATATCTCATTTCTTACTAGGCCTTGGGCTCACAATTTGCTAATGGTGTAGGTACGCGCACGAGAAAATGATGAACAAATCAAGGAGCAGTTGATGAAGGATTTGCACGGGCAAGACTGTTGGCTGGTTAGGCTAAAGGAAAGTAAAAGAGAAAAGAGTTTTATAAATGTAAAGTAATAATTTATTTATTGTCTTTTTAAAATGAACGATTATGCTTCCACTACAAAATGTTTTACACTTCCGCTATGTTTTGAGAAAAGATTTTGTAACTATAGTTTTCCACACCTTATAATGATTTTCATAACGAGTCTAAAGAAAGGATTTTTAACGGTCTGGCTTTTTAGAAAAGAACTCTGATTATAATTTGAAAAGGTTTTCCGCTATTTACAAAAGAAAAGAAAGAGTTTTAAATTTCATGCTTTTCTAAATGTAAGAAAAACAGGGTCGTTACACCACGAGAGGCCCACACATATTCTACTATGGAAAGAATCCTAAGAAGATAAGCTTCAAGTGTAAGAAAGTGCAAAACAAGAAGAGTTATGGAAAGTTTCCAAATCAGGCATACAAGTGGAAAAACGAAGGCCAATTGATGCATAGATTTGGCAACCATCCAAGTGGAAAAGCTTGAAGAGAAAGTAGTTGCCAAAAGCCACCAAAAACATGGAGCCAAAGCCAACAAAAAATAGTTAATTAATTGCTAAAGATACCTAAACCTAGAATAGTAATCGACCAAATATGACTAAGTATTAAATTATTTTCCTTTATTGTTATTTCCTATTCTATGCTTTGTAATTGGCTATAGAAAGCAACATAGTATGCGTGTTTAAGAAATTGAAGTTTGATTATTGAAAAGCTTTTGCTTTCCTTCAAAATTGGAGTGATTCCTCTTTTAAACCTTTGGTGAGTTACATCCAAAGTCTCCTTGTGTGTGTTGCATTACAAGATTGGGCTTACTTGTCAGTTAAGTAAGTTCTCTTATTGGCATCCGTACTCTTGCTTTTTGAAGAAAGGGTATGTGAAGAGGTGTCCAACTTCTAAGAGGGTTTTCATTGAAAAAGTCTTCCTTATAGGAGTGCTAGTTACAACTACTTGCTAATTCCTGCCAATCGAGTTCTCTCAAACATATTTCCAAATCCGTAAAATTCCTTATTATTATTTTTTGAAAGAGTTATACTTCATTCATCAAGGAAGCTGCTGTCAAAGTTTCAAAAGGAAAGCTTCTAAAACAAGGGAGTTGTTGTAAAATCCAAGAATTTTTAAATGATTTTAAAATGCAATGTGTAAAGTTTTTGCGAATTTTTGGTCAAATGTGGAAAGTTAACCTGTTTTGTCACGTAGTGGCAACGTATGCGTTTTTTCGTCAAATGGTCAAATTGAGTTTTTTGAGCGAAAATTGTTTTCGAAAATGTTTTGATAAATTATTTTGACTAAAGAAATTATTTTTAGATAGCATTTTGAAAACGGGTCAGATTTTAAATCGAAGTATTTTTTAGTTAGATTTATAATATATAATTTAGATTTTTTATATTATAAATTAAATAATTTTTTTTAAGAAGAAAAAATGGTGCTGGCGGTATAATTGTCGAGATTAGGCTCTAAAGAGAAACGACGTCGCTAGGCTATAGGGTGGACTGTTGTACATGTTGAAGTCAGACAAGGTCTTTGCCATCAAATGGAAGGCTATGGATAGCGTATGATCTGTGGACCATCAGATCAGGATGAAGACACGTTTGTTGTTGCTGAAGACGTCCGTTTTAGACTTAATAGTGTTGACACGTGTGGGGCATGTGTTACTTGTAGCACGGGTGAAGTGCCAGCCATCAGATGAGGAAGGTCGGATGAAATTAGGGTCGTTGGATGACTGTGAGGGACGTCTGTTTTCGGGAGAGATGTCTGAAACATGTCCAATGCATGTTAAGTGACGTCCTTTTTGGATTGGGACGTCCATTATAATAAGACTTGTCATTTTCTACTGATAAGGGATGTCCAAAATCAGTAAGGGATGTCAGAAACAGGTTGAGGAACGTCAGAATACAGTGAGGGATGTCTGACAATGTTGACCCCTAGAAATCGAGTATAAATAGGTGCATTTTGCCGAGGGTTCGGGGCGATACTTCTTGAGCTACCTAGAACCCTTCCATTTACGAGAGAGAGAGAGAGAGAGAGAGAGAGAGAGAGAAAGAGAGAGAGGGCCGAACCATGGCGCTACATCCTGCCATTTCTTGATTTCGGTGAGTGATTCTAAATGGCCGATTTTGTTTTGGTTTCGGTAAGGAAATGTAGAATGCAAGGGTTTATTTGATTTCTGTTTGATTTCGATGATGGATTCCACGGTTGAGTTGTGCTTTTGCTTTTTGTTGTCATCGTTAAAAACTCTTATGGTGATTTGTAGATTTGCTCCCTGTTTTCTTGCTATTAGGGTTTCTACCGATAGCGAATTGTTGAGAGCTTTTGCTCTCTGTATGTTACTGCCATGATGTTGTTAGTCGTGGATATAGTAATTTGTTGTTTGATGGAAAATTTTGGAGGAAGTTTGCTCTGATTATTTTAATTTGGTTCATTATTTTGTTCCTGGCTAAGATGTGGTAGAGAAATAAGGTTCTGTTGAATTAGGTTCAGTTCTGCATCTTGTTTATTGCTAGTGGAAATTGTTGAGGATAGTACTCTAGTGACGGAAATATGTCCCCTATGGGATGTTGACACCAGTCTTGTTGTAGGTTCTAGAGGTTTAAGATGATTCGACTTTTTGCTTACAACAGCGTGTGTAGCTGGATTGTCAGTAAGCGTATCGTGCTCGTCATCGAGGTAGAGAACTTTATACTTCCTACATTGCATTGCATCATGGTTTTCAAAACTACTATTTTGTGGGATACCACACCTAAAAACCCGACGAAGACTATTCGACAGCACGTTGGGTTTTACATATGCGTATGGTTTCTCACGTTTATATTTCATACATGGTATATTGTTGATAGTTTGTACGTACCACTAATGTGATATTTGTGCATATGTGTGGGAAGGATGAATCCTTTTGATGATTTAGGAATTCTAGCGCTAAAGCATCACGAGGCTATCCGGCGACATCTTCTACTGGAAAAAAGATGAGTTACATGATACGTACATTGGGTGGATGAATCCTCTAGATGTTTTAGGTATTTTAGCGCTAATGCATATCGATGCTATCCGGTGGCATCTTCTACTACGAGTAGATGGGTTACATGATTGACACATTGGGAGGATGAATCGTTTTGATGCTTTAGGACCTCTAGCGCTAAAGCATCACGAGGCTATCCCATGAAATCTTCTGCTGCGTAAAGATTGGTCGTTTACGTGCAAAATGGCTATGGGGCATTCATGAAATGTCCTCAGGTTTTGAGCCCTAATAGTTGAAAATGGGGATGGGGGGTTAGTGACATATCCTCAGGTTTCGAGCCTTGAAAGTAGTGGAGATGGGAAGGTGATGACGCTTCCTTGGGTTCGAGTCCCTAAACCTGGCAAGGGTATTTGTGACACGAAGTTGGCAGGTTGTTAGTCGCAGAGATTAGCCTATCCTAGTATCGTTCAAAACTTATGGGGGGCGTGACGGCTTAAGCTTGCTTGTCGGCAACCCTCGTCAATTTGAAACACAAAGATATTTTAGTAGAGAAGTGGTCTATCGTGAGCCACCTCATTCATTACTGCAATTATACGAGTTGTGTCAGCTCGGAGCTTGTCTCACTAACAACGGGTGACATACTGAATCTTCAGGTCATCGTCAATGGTATTCTTTTCTGCATCATGAGGTGTTGCTATTGGCGGATAGCCATCTTTCTGTGACATGTGCTGGGTGTGTCCTTGCGTGACCATCCATTTCATTGAGAACGGATTGGAGTTTGTTAGTCACTGAGATTGGCCGATACTAGTATCGTTCCATTTGACAGGTGGCGTGATGATTTGTAGCTCTGCTCGTCGGCAACCCTCGTGAACTTGGAACACAGAGGTATTTAGTGGAAAAGTGATCTATCACAAGCAACCTTATTCGTTACTCCAACTCTACGGATTGTATCGGCGCTGGTTACGGCCTGTCGACACATCGGAGAGATTATACCACCTTTCTATGATGAGTGACAGATGAGTCCTTGTGTGACCATCCTTTTTTACTAATGTCGTTTTCATACGGAAAATGATGTTGGCATATTTTTGCGTTGTAGTTGTCTATGTATATAGCGGGTTTTTTATCAAGCCACATCGATGGTCATGGGCGGGATTTATAAAATGATAAAGAGGTTTTAATAATTTAAATACATGTACGGTAAATGAGGAGCATGAAATTGATTTTCAAAAGATGAGGAAAACGGTTTTACCATGCATTGCATTTAGTATCGATTTCCTTACTAAGCTTGTCACTCACCCCTTGACTATATTTTTCCTCAGGTTAAGGTGTAGGTTTGGTGCATGGGATTTGCACATGTGGCAGTAGGGCGATCCTAGTGTTCCCTGATGGGTGTCTCGATCTCCCTATGGATGAGTGGAGGTTCGTTAGTTCAATCCCTTCGTATCAGGTACGTTTGGGGTTTTAGCTTTGGAGTTATTTGATTTAATTCATGCACAATATATTTCTTTATTTACATTATCATGTCTCTAATTGATCACTCTGTGACCCCAACCCAAGTGATTTGGGTTTGAGCTTGATATTATTCCCTTTAAGACTTTTGCATAATAATTCACGTCTTGGGCTGAGTAACAAGGTTCTCTCTGAGAATCGGGTTGCGTGACTCGGTGGTTCTGTCAAGCCCACTTCCAGGTCATGACAATTATTGCTACTCAAAGATGGACCTTCCATAAAGAGAATTGCAAAAAAAATATGTAACGACCCAGTTTTTTGTAAATCCTTTAAAACGCGTGAAAATTTGAAATTTTGCTAAGACCTTTGAAATCTCTTTTAAAACAATTATCAGAGTGCAATGCTAGACCAGACCGCTAGTAAACCTTCTTTAAACTCGTTATGAAAACCAATTAATGAAATGCGAAATCATTATGAAATCATTTATTTAAAACATTGCGGAAACGAAATAAATTCAATGAAATAAAGACTAAACAATTAAATACAATCGATTACAACCTTGCTCTCGTTTACTCTCTCTATGTCTGGGCAGCCACAAACTCGTTTACTCTCTATGTCTGTTCGTCATTTGTATCTACACCACCAGTAAACGTGAGCCTAATGGCCTAGTAAGGAAAAATGGTTCTATGCAACATGCATGTCATTCTTTAGTCTATTTGGAATGGAGTCCACCCAAACCAATTCTTTCATTAAGCCAATTACCCGTTTATTACTTCACATTAAGCAATTCGTTGCTACTTGTACTTCGAGGTGGAGGTTGGAGGACCCATATGGGGTGGTATAGTTGATCGGACTAGCCTCCAAGGTGCAGACTAGGTCCCTTTCCTGTCATGGTAGGGGCTTTGCCTAGCTGCCATACTAGACTGGACTACCCACCAGCCACCAACTCCCCATTCATTCCATTATGGACTAGCCTCCTAAGTGCATACTAGTTGCCAGGCTACTAGCCTCTTCGGTATACACTAGTTGTCAGACTAGACCCAATTACCCATTCATTTTATCATTTTTTTTTAACATTTTCCTCACTCAATGCATGCGTGAGTACCACCCCCGGCGGCACTCCCTATTCATTTCTATTACCATGATGCATGACCATACATCCCTCAACCTAACGTGATTCATGATGCTATAAGGAATGTAAATAACAATAATTGCGAATATAAGAAAGTAAACAACAATTGCATTGAAAGTAAGCAACTGAAATTGAAGGCCCAAATAAAAAATAACAGAAATTAAAAGCACATACAAGGACAAGTAATAAAAATGGGACACCTAAATATTGTACAACATATGAAGGAAGCCATTATATAACGGATCAACAAGCGTCGTGCATATGAAGGTAAAGCATAATTTAATTAGCATATTAAGAGTTGATTTCATGTTTTTATCCTAGTTGGCTAATCATGCTTAGGTTCAATAGAATTAACATGTTAAGGACAATTATAAGCAATACCAAGAAGACAATAACAAGGAAAGGTGAAACATAACATATTAATATTGATCTAGTTGATGATCCTAATTCATTTCATGCTCAAGATTAATAGTCAATTAACCTTCTAGTTAGTTAGTTAAATGTGCTAATTATTCTAGTGATTAACATGCTCTAACTAATCATGCTTATAAGTCTAGCTAACTGCACATCCTTAAGTAAGTGAACATGTTAATTGTTCTAGTTAAGTTAATTAATTAACATGCTTGTTTAGTTAATCATTCTAGTTAATTGACATGATCGTTCTAGTTAGTTACTTATTAATTGAACATGCTCGATTAGTTATAATTGTTATAATATTCTAACTAATTACTCTAATTAATTCTAGTTAAGTTACTTAGCATGCTCAAGGAAGATACGATTAACATTCCGTAGTTACCCTAGTAATTTAACATGCTCACGAATTTGGTTACATGTTCATGCTCATACAATTATTGTTACCCTAGTTAATTACATGCTCAACTAGTTGGTTAATTAATATGATCAAGGTTTAGTTATTAATTAAACAACTAGTCAATTAACATACTTCAATTACTTAACACATTGATATTAGCCTATTAGTTAATTAAACCTACTTAACTAATTGATTAACATGCTAGGCTAGTTATTAACGTGCTTGATTAGTTATTGAATTAGACAACTAGTTAAACATGCTCAAATTAGTTAATTAATGACTAGTTAATTAATTAAGTTACTTAGCATGCTTCAATATAAGTCTAATTAATTTCTTTAGTTCATTGTTCTAAATAATTAACATGCTCACTACTTTATTTAACATGCTTAGTAATTAACATGCTCAGTTAATTTCGTTAGTTAATTAGCATGATCAACTTCTAATTAAGTTAATTACGCTAGTTAATTTTAAAGGACCTAATAGATTAAACATGTGCAACCCATTAGTTAATTATAAACCTACTAATTAAACATACTAATTAATTAGTTCAACCTGCTTGGGTCTAGTTGATTATTATAGTTAGGTTAATTAAACATTTTAGTCCATTAACATGCTAATTAGTTACCCTAATTAAGTACATGCTTATTAAGTAACAGCAAGTAAGAGAAGCAGGTAATAGACTAAGCTTATATGCATAAGAATGACAGCAGCAGAATTAAACCACAAGAAAATTAGACAGTGAGCATTTCTCATTTCACGCTTTAACCCTTTTATCACTCCTTTTTCATTTATCATTTCATTACTAACAATACATTTGCATCACTTAATAAACAATGAGACAGAGCACATCAACAAAGGAAGTATCACAGAGTTTAACCGAAAATTACACAACATAATTCACAACAACTACTCAGCACTAGCAGTAAGCATTTTAACAATAAGCATTTTCAAGCAAACAATATACTTAACAACAATTTTAAGAACACTAACATTAAACTCACGCACACACTTGTGGTGTAGGGCCTTCAAATGGCCAAGACACCCCTAATCCCTTACCTAAATTGATGCACTAAACAATTTAGGGACAACAGCACTCCCAGCCTCACGGTAGTTCCAGCAAGGAGCAGCTCTAGTTTCCAGAGGTCTCACTAACACTCACTAACGCCCACATAGCTCACTCCTCTTAGCTCACTCTTTCAACTCACAACTACACTAACAACACTCACAATACACACAACACACTCAAATCAACACCCACAGATAGAGAGGCTCTCGTAGGGGAGGAGAGCTTCTCGCATAAAGGGAAAGCTGAAACGTAAAATGGAGAATGAAGGGGAGAGAAGGAGGATATTACATGGAGAGGGGGAGACAAAATCATGGCTGGAGGGCAGGGAGCTACGCCATAGGGAAGACGACTTCATCGTCCAGAGAGGGGGAGGGGTCATTCCCTATTGGGAAAATTGGGATATACTATCAATTTTTTCATCATTTTATCTCTATTTTAATGGTAGGTCTTGGCTAATTCGGACGGGTACGGACGCATAGGTCTTGTCCGCATTCATCCACAATGCTAAAATCTCATAGGCTAAACCGAGGTTTCAGACAAGTGAATGTGTTCCCGTCCTGTTCGTACCGCCTGCAAGTGACATTTGGACACCAAATCGCGTTCGAACGTGGCATCCGCGTATCGTTTGAAAGTGTCCTAAAATCAGACAGAGTCAAATCAGATGAAGCAACTACTCATCTGCAATCGTCCGCATAGCGTCCGAAACTATCCAGGATTTGGACAGATTTGATGCGGACGAAGCAACTTGCGTCCATATCATCCGGGACCTCATCCGCAACTCCACTGCACAGTGAAGTCAGGACATGAAGTCTCATCCCCAAGTTGTCCCAAGTCATTCAATGTGTGTGCAATGTATTTGCGGACGATACATCTTGTCCGCAGTGTCGTCCGCAGGCGTCCGAAAACACCCTGGACAGCTTTTCCTCACGTTTTCTCACTTAACTTCTCTTCCATAATATCTTCCCCATAAATATACATCATAAAATGACATGTATAAATACGTAATGTAATATCTCAACTATCCCATCCTTTAATCATATCGCGTATATGGGGAAAACGTAATGGAAATACTCCTAAGCTTAATGTTCAGAACACGTCCTTGGTAATATCCTAATATAAAAAGTTGGGGTGATCAAAACTATGAATTATTAGTCGATCTTTTTCCTTACGTGATCAACGGCTTCTTATTCTTTTCAAGCCTTAGTCGATCCATTTTTCAACAACTCTTCAACAAACTCAACTATTCTACATGTTATATTCTTATTCCCTTCTGCTAGTGCATCAATAGGGAATAGTGAAAGAGTCCTATATTGGGACAAAGAACCCAACTGACATGTACATGACTCGAAAATATGAAAAACTGCATTGTGTGATCAATCTAGGACCTTCAGCGGTTGACTAGGGACCCTCAGTGATCGACCTGGGCACTAGCATAGTTGACTTGTTCAGGCTGCAATTGATTGCTACTTATGTGTGGTAGGCTGTGAATCAACGTAAACCGTGGTGAAACTCTCGACCTCTTCTACGGTGGACTAGGGTGACCTTGCAGTGCAATTTTCATGACGAAAACATGTTGTTTCCTCTGTTTTCACCTTCAAATGACAAATTCTCCTATATCTACCCATATATTCTTGAAATAACACACAAACTTGACTTTCAAAGCTCGAATCTTAATATAACATAAAACTCAAACTCTAAACGCAAAAAATGGAGATGAGAAATGGCTTACCCATAAAAATCTCTTCCAAAGGTTGGAGATCTCGACATTGCAAACCCAAATCCAGTGGTCGGGGTAAGAGCTCTCTCTCTCTCTCTCTCTCTCTCTCTCTTCCTCCCTCCCTCCCTCTCTCTCTTTCTCTCTCTCTCTCTCTAGTTGGTGACCAAATAGAAAGAGAGGAAACTCTCTTTCCTTCGATAAATCTTATTTATTTTTAATTAATTTAATATAATATAAGATATAATAAATTATATTACATATATATATATTAAATCAATGCAATTAAATATTCGGATATGAAAAAATCCAAACATTAACCCATTTTGACCCGAGGCAATTACTATTAACAAATTAATTTCTTCGATTTATTTACTGCTCGGTGACACCAAAACTCACCGATTTGACTATTTGATCGAAAATTCACACATGATCGGTACATGACAAAACAAGTCAACACTCCACACCTTGGCTGAATACAACGCAAAAAATTTACACATGGAATTTATTATCACAAACTAGTGGTTTTGACATCATTCTCCCCTTAAAGAACTTCATCCCCAAAATTCAGTACAATCCAATTAAACTATCAAAGAGTTGGGGGTATTTTTGTATCACCTCTAACTTTTGCTCTCAATTAACTTCTTGTTCAGTGTGATTCCTCCACAGCACATGAACTAAAGGAATCTTCCCATGATGAAGGACTCGAATCTCTCTACCCAAAATCATCTCAAGCTTTTCCTAGATAGAAACATCAGTAGAAGAGATAACATGAGATGGACCATGTGTGTACTTCCTCAACTAAGATATATGAAAGATATTATGGACATATCCAATATGGAGAGGTAAGTCAAGTCTATAAGCTATGTTGCCAACCCTCTCAACAATTTGGAACAAGTTAATATACCTCGAAGCTAACTTTACCTTCACCCTATATAGACTGATACAATGCCTAGGTCGAATCTTGAGAAAAACAAACTCTCTCACGTCAAATTCAATTTCACACCTTTTTCGATTGACCTAACTCTTTGTCTACTCTGCATAGTCCTGGGTCTATCCCAGATCTACTAAATCTAATATGTGGTCTCTTGGATCATCTCTGGCTCGAAGAGAAATTCTTTCATCTACCTCAGCTCATTACAATAGCGAACAATATGGTCTCCCATACAATGCCTCATATGATGAGACACCAATGTTGGTATGATAACTGTTGTTGTACCCAAACTCAACTAACGACAGATGATTAATCTAGTTGTCACCAAAGTCCAAGATACAAGTCGCAATATGTTCTCCAACATCTAGATAGTCCATTCTGCCTGCCCATTAATCTAAGTATGGTGTGTAGTGCTAAGGTTTAGTTATGTATTTAAAGCTTTCTGCAATGCTCTCTAAAATCTGGATGTGAACCTAGGGTCGTGATCTAAAACAATAATGGAGGGAACATTGTGAAAATGAACAATGTTCTCATTATACAATCGACTCAACCTCAACAAGGGAAAATCCATTTGGATTGGAATGAAATGAGTGAACTTGGTCAAACAATCCACAATGACTCACACTGCGTCCTACTTTAGAAGAAGTCCTAGAAATACTTGTGACAAAATTCATAGTGATTATATACCATTTCCACTCTAGGATAAGCAAAGGCTACAACAATCTTGTCGTCCTCTAATGCTCAGCGTTTATCTGCTGACATGTCAAACACCTGGCCATAAAGTTTGCCACCTCACCCTTCATACCAACCCACCAGTACTGTAGTTTTAAGTCATGGCACATCTTCTAACTCCCTGGGTATGTAGTGAATCTCAACTTGTGAGCCCCAACAAGAATTGATTGCATCAAATCTAGAATATCGGGAATTACCACCCTGTTCTAGTAAAGAACAACCCCCTCGACATTGACCTCCCAACCATCAAGTTGTCCATCATTTTGCAGCTGCTCAACTCTACCTCTAAGTTCAACATCTTACTGCTGCAACTGATTAGTCCTTTAGATTAATGATGGAGAAGCAACAACATTGTACGTACAAGCTATATTGCGAAACTCATAATAATGAAGGCTAAAATCTCCAATGGCAACCGAACGCTTCCACTTATCAAGGATCAGAGAAGCTAGGGATCCTTGAGGATGTTGGCTTAGAGCATTAGCCCCCCCATTTGCCTTGTTGGGGTGATACTCTAAGCTGAAATCATAGTCCTCTAAATACTCCAACCACTTGCGTTGCCTCAAGTTTAAATCCTGCTGAGTCAAAAGATACTTTAGACTCTTAGGATTACAATACACTTGGAAGCTTGCAACATACAAATAGCTCCTCCGAATCTATAAAACAAAAATAATCACAGCCAACTTCAAGTCATGAGTTGAGTAATTCTGCTCAAGGGGCTTCAATTGTAGTTATGTCTAAGCAATAACTTTAACCTGGTGCATCAGAACACATCCAAGTCAAACTCCCAATGGATTAGTGTAAACTCTTGTAAGAGATCAAGGATAGCAGTAGTTGATGAGGCATTTGTACGTTGCAGGCTTGGCGTCTAGTTAGGTTAAAAGATTAAAGAAGAAATGTAATGTTTGGTAATAACATTTTTAAGGAAAGTAAACATTTGTTAGAGTATTTCATTTTTATCAAGAAAGTTTTCAAATTGTGTTTAATTCTTTTGGTATTGTAAATACAAGTCTTCCATTGTTCTAAATGTTTTAAAGCTTTATAATATGACATGTTTCAAGTGATAAATGGTTTAACAAAAAGAAGTTTATTTATGCACTTCTTGTTTAACCTAGTTTTCAAACGAAAAGTCTTCAACTGTGATTTTAAAAGAAAATTTTTTCAAAAATCGTGAGTTTTAAATTGAAAGAGTAATCGAGATGTTACATAGACACCTAAGAATTTTCCTAACTAACTCTTCATTGAGATAAATTGTCATGACCTGCAAGGGACCTGAGACAGAACGGGGAACGACCAGGCCCAAAGGACCAAATCGCCCAACTCTTTTTCTATTAAATTTTATTAATTAATAGCGGAAGACTTAAACTATTAGTTAATAGCTAGGGCCCAATGAACATGGGGTTATCAGGTCCAACAAATGATATCAGATAGTAAAGCAATACAATCCAAAATGAAATAATTGTGCAAAAGTTAAGAATAAGGATTACATTCATCCACATAAAATATACCTTACAAGAATCTCTTAAGGGATAATACTAAAATAAAAAAATAAAACTTCGCCGGATCTAAACTAGGCAACTGAAAATCCACTAACAAAATCCTAAAATGTGTCATTGGGGTGAGTTGACTAAACTCAATAGGGATTATGTTTTTAAAAAAAAAAACTTAATTAAAATAATGTTTAAGTATGCAAGAATTTAAAACTCAAGTTCTATAAATTCCTTTCAGAAAAAAATGTACAAAAGGGCATGAGTGTGAAATCACCCACTAATATGTGGTACATAATTAAAATAAGCCATTGTTGTACAAATAAAAAATCACAGTGAAAATTGAGCCACTCACGGACTCTGGGCACACTATGCCATAGTCATATAACAAAATAAAGGCGATGCTCGGCGAACGCAAATGCCAATTAATACCCTGATTAGGTTTTGGGATTCGCAACCCAAGGACATGGCACATATAGCTGTCCAATTACCTATTTGCACTTTAGGGATTTGAACCCAACGACATGTCCCACATCTCGTATTACCCATTTCGCAACAAACAAACACATTCTGCATAATAGAATCTGTGAAAATAAAATAGACTCCAAAACCGAGTCGATCAAACTTGATTCGCACGACCAAGTTGATTCAGAAATATTTAAATGCATGCTTAATTGAAATGTGTACATTCAAAATAAAATATAATATGAAAATCTGACGGTTATGAAATGGACGTGTCATTTTAATATGAGATAAATCTCAAAATATTAACTTTTAAAAAAAAAATATGCAATGCAGTGCATAAAATAAATCCCTACCTCGAAGTGTCTTATACTGGCTTGAGCCCAAAATCCAAATAGTCCAAATCCAATGGTGCACGAATTTTGAATTAAATATGGGTACCTTTCCAAAAATTAAGGTATTAATTTTTTAGGACAAATTTTTATACCTTAAAATGCTTAATTATCATTTAAAATTAACCAAAATTAATTGGGTAAAGTAACTCAAAAGTTTTATTTTAAAATAGCCTCAAATTAACCCAACAAAATTGCATGGACATGCCCAAAACAGACTTTGATCTATTGGCCATTTGGTCTAGCCTTTAGGCCCAGACCCAGGCAGATGGTTTGTAATCCACACAGAAGGGAACCGCGTCTCCTTTGATGCGAACATTGTTCACGCACTCGATTCTCTTGACTTCATTCTTCGCCGCAGATAGACCCAACTCCGGTCGAGTCTCCCTATCTCGGCTAGTCGTCCACTGACTGAAGTCGATGGCCCAACACAACGTGCATCTCAACTCAGCGCTTGCTAAGCCATTGATCAATGTTCCTTCACCGACGAAAATTTGAGCTATAAAATTGTCGGATTTCGGTCAAACAACCGACCATGAACACAAATTTCTTTCCAAAACCCAAGTTTAGAATCAATTTAATCCATCCATTCTAATATCCATAGTAGAACAACCTACCATGTTCTCCCTTTCTCCGACGCAATGATGGAAATCACTGCCAACAATGTCTTTTGAGCGAGATAAGGAGATGAAGCAGAAGTTAGAGAGAGTGAGAGGCGAGGTGTGGGAAATGAGTGTGTTGTTTCGGTTATGAGAAGGGAAGGAGAGGAGGATTGGGTGAAATTTCCTCCCTGGTTTCCTGGAGTCATGCAGGGGAGGCATTTTTTTTAAAAACGTCTCCTTAAAATAAATATATATTATTATTATTTTTTATTAAAAAATAGACATGTATTATATTCTCCCCCACTTATAAAATTTCGTCCCCGAAATTTTGAACAGTGGCAAGAGTACCAATAAATAAATGAGGGTACCTAATCATCATATCAGATTCAATTTCTCAAGTGGCTTATCTTTAATTATGGTTCTTCCACTAAACTCAAACCAAAGGTATCTCACTATGACATAGAACTTTGATCTCACGACCAAGAATCCTTTTAAGTTTTTCCTCATAAGATACATCTTCCTAGATAGGCACTTCAGTCCAAGAAATAACATGCAAAAGGTCTGAAATGTACTTCCTCAAAATTGACACATGGAAGACATTACAAAGATAATTCAATTGTGGTGGTAACTCCAATTGATAAATCATTGAGCTAATTCGCTCAATAATCCAAACAAGACCTATATATCTTGGGATTGACTTTCTTTTCATATGAAAAGGACTAATACTTCTTCGAGATCACACCTTTAAGAATACAAAATCATTGGCTTCAAACTCTACATTATTCCAATTAAGGTTTGCCTAGCTCTATTGTCGACTCTGAACTGAACACAGTCGCTCCTCAATCAGTTGAACTTTCTCAGTTGTTTCATAAATCAAATAAGACCCTAGAGTAACACACACTCGATTTCAGTCTAATGTAGAGATGATCTGCATGATCTTTCATACAAAACTTTTATGGCAAAAATACTGATACCAGTCCAATAGTTGTTGATATAGACAACCTCCACGAAAGATAAGTGATTCACCCAACTATCTCTGAAATCCATAATGCAAGATTTTGACATATTCTCGAGAATCTTGATCATACGCTTATATCGACCATTTGTTTGAGGATGATCTTTTGTACTCAAATTAAGCTTCGTGTTCAAAGCTTTCTGAAGGGACCCCCAAAATTTTGACGTGAATATCAAATCTCTATAAGAAACAATACTTGAGGAAACACCGCGAAGACGAACAATACCCTTAATAGACAATTTACTTAACTTCATCAAAGACAAATCCATTCTGATGGGGATAAAATATGCAAATTTGTCAATTTATTAACAATCACCCACACTACGACAAATTTTTGCAACGTCCAAGGCAAATTGGTTTCAAAATCCAAGATAATCTTGTCTCATTTCCACTCAGGGATAGACAAAGGATACAACAACCCAACTAGTCTCTGATGCTCAACCTCAATCTACTAACAAGTCAAACACCTCGAAACATACATAGCTACATCCTGTTTTGTTCCAACTCATAAATACTGATGCTTTAGATCATGATACATTTTCATACTGTCGAAATGAATAGTAAATCTGGACTTATGGCCTTTAACGAAAAATGACTGTCTCAAATCTAAATCAATGGATATGACAACTTGATTCTTGAAGAACAGGAATCCATCAGAACTGATTTTCCGACCGTCAAACTACTCACCAGCTTGAATCTTCTCGAATCTTTCTTATAACTCAACATCAAACTTGGGCAAGTCCTTCACACGTTGCAAAAGTGTATGGTCGCTACTAAATTAAAAACTTGAACCGTATGCCCATCATCCTAGTACTTTAACTCATAATCTCCAATAATCGGACATCTCTTCCAATAATCCAAAACATGACAACAAAGAGATCATTGAGAATAACGACTCAAGACATCAGCTACAACATTAACCTTACAAGGATGATATTCTAGAGTAAAATCATAATTCTCCATATACTCAACTCAACGGCATTGTTGGAAATTTAAATCTTGTTGAGAGAAGAGATACTTTAAACTTTTGTGATAAAAAAAATACCTCGAATTTAGTATCATACAAATAGCTCTGCCAAATCTTTAAGGCGAAAATAATAGTTATAAGCTCTAAATTGTGAGTAGGTTAATTCTGTTCATTTTTTTTAACTGCTAAAATACATAAGCTATAACTTTATTTTGCTACATGAAAACGC
Organism: Begonia loranthoides; assembly: GCA_022433065.1. Taxonomy (NCBI): domain Eukaryota; kingdom Viridiplantae; phylum Streptophyta; class Magnoliopsida; order Cucurbitales; family Begoniaceae; genus Begonia; species Begonia loranthoides. The sequence goes on from CM039471.1 coordinate 27,782,914, forward strand.
AACTCAAACCAACTCTTGATGAATCAATATAAACAGCATAAGACAAACACTCATCAGGTATTGCTAAAAACAAGTAGTAATAAAACTTTGCTTGAATTCATCAAAAGTGGTCTGACACTTTTTTTGCCAAATAAATTTTACAGGTTTACTGGTCAATAACGTTAATGACATAACAACAAAAGAAAAATTCTGCACAAATTGAATATAATGATCAGCCAGACCTACGAAGTTACGCACTCAATGACATTTTTGGGTGACTTCCAATCTAACACGGCTTCAATCTTAGTTGTATCAACAGAAATGCCATTTTGAGAAACAACATGGCCATGAAAGGTTATCCAAAAATTTCACTTTTCACGCTTTACATATAACTGATACTACTTCTATGTCAGTAGAAAAACTCTCAGATGTTCCATAAGTTCATCTAAAGTCTTAAAACATATTAGGACATCTTTAATGAAGGCTACAACAAAATAGTCAAGATATGGTCAAAATACCCGATTCATAAGATTCATAAAAGCAGCTGGTGCATTAGTCAAGTCAAACAGAAGCACCATAATTCCAAAATGTCCATAACGAATCTGAAAAGTTGTTTTTAGAAACTCTTTTTCACGCATTTTCAATTGATGATAACCTAATCTCAAATCAATTTTCAAGAAGTACATAGATCCTTCAAGCTGATCATATAAGTCATTCATCTGCGGCAACAGATACTCATTCTTGATTGACATAAGATTCAAATTTTGATAATCAATGCATAGACGAAATGAACTATCTTGCTTCTATGCAAATAAAACGGACGCTCCCCATAGTGAAATACTATTTCAAATAAACTATTTTTGCAACAAATCATTCAACTAAACACTCAGTTCATTAAATTTAGTTGGAGCCATGTGGTACGGAGAAATTGAAATTGGAGTAGTGTCGGGCATCAAATCAATACAAAAATCAATCTCGTGGTCGGGTGGCAACCTAGACAAATCCTCAAGAAACGCATCAGGGTAATCACAAACCACTGACAAATAAAAATCATGTTTGAATGTAACAAGGTCACCGCTAATGACAAAAATATCCTTGTACGACTCCAACCTCCTCCGACCACCCAAACAGGCTTACAAAACAGGATTAATAGAAAACATACAGATATTACAAGGATATACTAGGATCTTTTTCGTTTTCCAATGTAAGGATTATAATTTTTTCGATAACAGTCGGTCTTTAACTTTGTATAAGTTCAACCAATCCATACCTAGGATTACATCAAACTGATTCGTAGGTATAATTATCAGATCCACAGATTTTCATTCAAGCCAATAATTAGGGCAGTAGATTAGACAACGAGAGACATTTCATATCTCTTATTTAGGGAAATACAAAAATATAGGAAATTTTCCAGTTTCTTTGCGGTCATAGTCTCCTGATCCAAATTATGATAAACACATATCATATTCAAGTAATGATAAGCGTTGCAATAGTTTTCTATGGATACGACTTAAACAGAGTTCATATCATCATTCTTAGCGGTATATCCCACTTAAGATACCTACACCATACATTGATCATCTTCTCGAAATAGAAAGTCACAAATCCAACTCAATACTCCGATGTCCTCTAAAAGCAATCAAATTCTTTTATACCACTCTTAATCAATTTTTCAATACTTAGAGGGTTAACTCTGCCCACAACCACTAGCATATAAACATTTTATAATTTTATCCTTAGTGATTTCAATACAAGCGATTTTCTGAAAATTCTCTATTCAAGTCATCATTCCACTTGATTAACTCTAATCTTTAGTCTAAATATTCTCAATTGACTACGCAGAAACTTACACTAATGTCGAATTATGCAATTCAAAGACTAATTAGAAATCTTTATCAACGGTTTTCGAATTAGAATCTTTAAACGTAAGGTTTGAACTTAGACTAACAAATTCCAAATATAAAAGAGTAAGCATTGAATTTTGGAAAATTGGGGTTTTAGATTTCTTTCTATGATAGATTTCTTAAGTTTAAATTTCACATGCCTACTTTTATAACCCAAAAGAGTTTGCAGACTCATATGTTCCAAAAGTTGTTTCTAATCACTTACAAAATGTACTCCTTATCACCTCGAACTAAGTTCAGACTACTCCAAATTATCCACGTCCAATTAGAGAAATGTCTTCATCCACCATCAGAACTGATGTGCCTCGAGGACCCGTCACTTGAGCCCGAGCCAAGGGCTCCTTTATTTTCTAACTTTTTATTTATTTTTTAGGTTTTTGAATCCAAATAAACAAAGAGGAGTGGGCATTTGGACTAATGGAGATCTTGAATTCTTTTGGAGGAAATTGTGGGTTTTCCAATTCCGCCTAAAATCTGACCCTCGGCTATTCAAGGGCAATTTGGACCATTAAGACAACTTCCTTTACATTTGAGTTCTTCATAGAAAATGTAGCCAACATCCATAGCTTTCCAACAAGCTATTGGACGTTATATTTGGTTATCTTTTGCTATGTCAAATATTTCTTTTACAGAGACTAATTTCCCAAACTCGGACTTATTGTTTATGTTTTATTATTTAGGGTTATTTTAGTAATTTTCTGCTAAGGTATTTTGGTCTTTGACCTATTTTGTAAACCCTAGGGTTTAAGACCCCTTCTTGCTGATGAAAGAGGAGTTTTTGAAGAATAGAATTTTGAAGAGCTAAGCTCCTCCAAAACCGCGGCCAACCCCTCCACAAGCGCCGATTCTCATCCATCCCTTGCAAGGGTCCTCTTGAAGATTCTCATCCTTGCTAACCCGGGTTATTGCCTCTTCCATTCCTCTTTTTCGTAAGGGGTGAATGTGGTGTGGAGGTAAGAGAATTTTTCCCCATTGGAGATAGTTGGTTTCGGCCAACCCAAAGAGACGCCCTCTCACTTAGGAGGTGCTGCAACTCCCTTGGTGTTCCTTTCTTTATTCTGGTGCTACTATTGGATTTTGTTATTGATTGATGAACTATGGATATGTGGATCTGATATAGGTGGGTTGTTGGAGGTATTTTTGTGGAATTTATTGAATTTAAAGGTGATGAATTTCGGAATAGAGTGAACTGCTGAATCTGTGTTTTCATTATTGATTGTGTTATCGCTGATTGAGGCTTCTGTTTGGAGTATTTGCGTCGCTCTTTTCTGGTTAACGTCTTCTAGAGAATTGTTTGAGCTTGAGTAAGGGAGCTACTCTCCAAAATTGAACTTTATTCGATGTATGCATCTCGAGTTATGTCGTTTTGAGTAAACGTTGCTGAAACTGCCCTGTATAAAAACAGTTTTTGGGTCATTGGTATTTAGAGCATAACTTCTGATCTAGAATGGTTTTCTTTATGGAATTTTGACACGAGTATTGTGGTTGTATTGAGGACAGCTCTACCAAGTTCCAGTTTGATCTCACGCACAAATTGAGAGTTAAGTTTGATTGATTGTTGCTGATTCAGTGAACTGTATTTTTCCCGAACAGATTTAACAAAGGTTCCCCATTTGTTTCTTGGAGCCTGTCAAGAACACTTCAAGATATCACTCTAATAACACCTTAATGCAAAGTAATTTTTGTATTGTATAACGACCAGGTTTTTTTTATAATCCTTTTAAAAATGCGATAAATTTAAAACTTTTCTTTTCTTTTGTAAAATAGCGAAAAACCTTTTCAATTAAATCAGAGCTCTTTTCTAAAAAATCGGACCATTAAAACCCTTTCCCTAGACTCATTATGAAAATCGTGAAAGCCATAATTTATAAAATCATTTCTCAAAACATAGCGGAAGCGTTAAACAATTCATTTAAGAAATACTAAACAAATTAATATTTGTTAATTACAAAACACTTTTATCTTTTACTTTCCTTAGTCTAGCCAGCCACAAGTCCCGCCTTTGTAAATCCTTCATCAACTGCTCAGTGATCTGTTCATCATTTTCTCGTGTGGGTACCTACACCATTAGCAACTATGAGCCTGAGGCCTAGTATGAAATTAACTATGCAGTATGATGTATGCCTCTCTTTAGGTCATTTGGAATGGGTCAGCCCCAAATCAATCTTTTCATTACTTTTGTTCATTTATTCATTACTCGTACGTCGAGCGGAAGATGGGGGAAGCCATGTGGGAGAGAATAGTCTTGGTCGGCTTCTAACCTCCTGTGGTAGTTGGTCCTGTTCCTGATGAGGGAGGAGACTTAGCCCAGACTACCAGGCTAGATCCGAACTACCCCTCCATCTCCTAACTTCCCATTTTCTTTTCTTTCATTCATTCTTTTCATTTCATTCATTCATTTTCCTCATATAATGCATATGAGTACCACCCCAAAGGTAGCACTTCCTATTTGTTTCTATTAGCATGATGCATGTCCATGAGAAACATTATTGTGATGCATGTCATTGGAAAACAGTAATAACCATGATATAAAAGCATGAAATAAGAAGCAGTAATCACAACCATATATAAAAGTAAGAGACATAAGAGAAAGCTACTAATACCCTATACATGGCGATACATTCTAAACATGTTTGGTAGTTTACAAGAAACAATAACAATTAGACATGCTTGGCAGTTCAAAGAAAATACAATGTAGACATGCTTGGCAATTTAAGGAAAGCGGTAATAACACAAACATGTTTGGCAGTTTAAACGAAACAATAACCATATGCTAATATCCTAAACTTGCTCGGAAATTAAATTAATAATGTGCAATTTGTATAGGCATGATAATTAAAGCAACATGATGGATACATAAACAAACAATTAATGTAAAGACACGGCTAATGGTGTAAGGCCTCCATAAGCCAAAGACTCTACTCAATTTCTTACCTCGAAGCTTCAACACATAATAGCACTTATTCGTTATTCTTCTTCATCTTTTCGGTACCTTAACAAATTAGAACATTACAACTTATAAGTGAATCGTATTCTAACTTGTACCAATTCTAAGAACTTCTTCGACGCCTAAACGGAATATAACCTATCTCAATAATTTAATCCAATCCAAATGACAAAGCATCGATTAGAACATACATCCAGCATGATAACCAACAATAGAGACATTAACTTATTAACCAATTGCAAGCTAATCCAATACAACAGATTATTCCATCCAGATCATTTACTCTTAACATGCTTCACTATACAACGGATCATCATAATAGCCAAACCATCCGAACAACAAGGCATAATATCTCAACATTCCATATTAAGCTACCATCACCAAACAACCTCGAATCCAAACATCAACAAACATCAAAGAGAGAAATCCTTACCCCGAAGAATATTTGAGACGGCAGCTGCAACAACCATCCACATACAGCCATCACTCGCAGTTTCACAACACATCACAGGGGAACACTCTCTACCTTAAATTGATGGCAGAGAGTATGAGCTCTCCCCCTTTCCCGAATGCCCATGCCTCCAGTCTGCCCATCACCAATAATTCATCCCACGTTTTCTACAGCTTTACAAAGTGTTCCGCACTCTGCATTTTCATCCCACCATGCAGGGGGGGGGGGGAAGGAAGGGGGGGGGGGGGGGGGGGGAGTGTTGGTTAAACCCAAACCGGCCAGACTGGGTTTGGACGCAGCCGGGTCGCAGGTCGCCATCCACACTTGTCCGAAATCACCCCGCCATCGAGAAAATTGCCACCGCCGATCGCGAATAGCCGATTCGTCCCAGCAACGTGCCTCCAGTCAACAACCAATCAACATAAATGCATAGGAGAAGGAAAACCCGGTCAACCAGACCTCGAATCGTCACTGAAACCCATGCCTGTGGGAGGTCCGATTCTGAGCCCGCTCCCTCCCACCACTCCGGTTCGCCCGCAACACCGGACACCGCACGTTGCCACGAAGGTGCCCTGACAGAGCCCGAGCCCGAGCTTCTCCCTCACGTCATTCCTCGTCTCTCGATCTAACTCCCTCTCTCTGTTCTGCATCGCGGGAATGGCCAAGGGCCAATTTCCCTTTTTTTTTCTAGACAAACCAAATGGCATGAACCGGTTCTACTGAACTGGTTCTACTGAACCGGTTCATGCCTTCCATCACCCCCTTTTATCCTCTTTAATCTAATTAATTAAATTTATTTAATCTCCTTACATTGTTAATTCCAAATAATCTAATTTATCCCATAAATTTCATTTCCTCTTCATCATTTCACTAAAAACCATGTACCTATAAATTACGGACCAAGTCAAACCAAACCGGTTCGATCCATTATTTTCCTTTAGAATTACAATTTCGGATGAGGTAAGGCGTCCGTGCCTTTGTTTACGTTTGTCCGAATCTGTCATTCAAACGAAGGAAGGCGCCTGAGTACAGCATCCGCAATCGTCCGAAACTGTCCAGAAATTTGACAGATTCAAAACTGAATCATCCGCCGTCGTCTGGTATCATTCAAAAACTCACGTTACAAACGAATTAGGACGCAAAGCATCATCCCCTCTCATCCAAAAACGTGAGGGACGATTGGAGATATATTTCAGACGCGACACAAAATCTGCGTGTTGTCCGCGTGCGTCCAAAAACTCCAAAATATATTTTCAATTTAATCCTAATAAATTCCTTAGATTATTATCTTACGCATATGTCCTTGGTAACACCCCGATAATTATCTAATAAATCAGAATATCTCTAATGACTTTTCAATTATCCTTATTAAATTCTGATATAAATATTCGGGGTATTTCATATTGTGTTCTTTTTGTAAAACCTTATATATCACTATGCTATATATTTTATTGATATCACTTTTCAAGATCAAACTTGGCTTTGATACCAAAAATTCTGTCATGACCCGCAAGGGACCCGATACAGAATGGTGAACGACCCGGCCCAAAGGACCAAATCGCCCAACTCTTTTTCTCTTAAATTTTATTAATTAACAGTGAAAGACTTAAACTATTAGTTAATAGTCAGGGCCCAACGAACATGGGCTTATCAGGTCCAACAAGTGATATCAGATAGTAAAACAATATAATCCAAAATGAAATAACTGTGCAAAAGTCAAGAATAAGGATGACAGTCATCTAAATAAAATATACCTCACAAGAATTTCTCAAGGGAGAATACTAAAATAAAAAATAACAATAAAACTTTGCCGGATCTAAACTTGATTTGGCAACTAAAAATTCTCTAATAAAATCCTGAAAGGTCTCATTGAGGTGAGTTGACTAAACTCAATAGAGATTATGTTTTTAAAAAAAAAAATAATTAAAATAATGCTTAAGCATGCAAGAATTTAAAACTCATATTCTATAAATTCCTTTCAGAAAAGATGTACAAAAGGGCACGTGTGTGAAATCACCAAGTAATATGTGGTATGTAATTAAAATAAGCCCTTGTTGTATAAATTCAAAATCACAGTGAAAATTGAGCCATTCACGAACTCCGGGCACACTATGCCATGGACATATAACAGAATAAATGCGATGCTCCATGATCGCAAAAGCCAAATAATACCCTGATCAGGTTTAGGGATTCGCAACCAAAGGACGCGACACATACAACTGTTCTATTACCAATTTGCACTTTAGGGATTTGAACCCAAGGACATGTCACACATCTCCTATTACCCATTTCACAAGAAACAAACACATTCTGCACAGTAGAATGTGTGAAAATAAAACGGACCCCAAAATCGGGTTGATCAGACTTGATTCAAAAATATTTAAATGCATGCTTCATTGAAACATGTACATTGAAAATAAAATATAATATGAAAATCTAACGGTCATGAAATGGATGTCTCATTTTAATATGAGATAAATATCAAAATATTCACTTTAAAAAAAAATATGCAATGCAATGCATAAAATAAATCCCTAACTTGAAGTGGCTTTTGCTGGCTAAAGGCAAAAATCCAAATAATCCAAATCCAATGGTCCACGGATTTTGAATTAAATATGGGTACCTATCCAAAAATTAAGGTGTTAATTTTTTAGGGCAAATTTTTATGCCTTAAAATGCTTAATTATCATTTAAAATTAACCAAAATTAATTGGGTAAAGTAACTCAAAAGCTTTATTTTAAAATATCCTTAAATTAGCATGGACAAGCCCAAAACAGACTTTGATCTATTGGCCATTTGGTCCAGCCTTTAGGCCCAGACCCAAGCACATTGCAGACCATAGCCCAGACGCTATGGGTCTAGTTTTCAATCTGCGCAGAAGGGGATCGCGTCTCCTTCTTTGACGCGAACGTTGTTCACACACCAGATTCTCCTGACTTCATTCTTCGCAGCAGATAGACCCAACTCCGGCCGAGACTACTTGTCTCAGCTAGTCGTCCACCGACTAAAGTCGATAGCCCAACACAATGCGCATCCTAGCTCAGCACTTGCTAAGCCACTAATCGACGTTCCTTCACCGACCAAAATTCGAGTTATAAAACTGTTGAATTTCGTTCAAACAACCGACCACCAACACAAATTTATTTCCAAAAACCAAGTTCATAATCAATTTAATCCATCCATTCTAATATCCATAATAGAATAACCAAGCAGAAATGCAGTTAAATGGAGAGGCATCAAACATAAAAATCCCATTTTTTTATACCTTTGTTGTCATTCTCTGATCACTTTTTCCAGCCAACGCAATAATCTCACACTCAACCAAGCTCTAATTGTTTCCAAAAGAATACAACCCAAATTTCAAAAGTTCATTTAATGAATTGAACTTTACATAGTCCAAGGAAAACAACCTACCATGTTCTCCCTTTCTCCGACACAACGATGGAAATCACTGCCAACAATTTCTTCCGAGCAAGATAAGGAGATGAAGCGAAAGTCAAAGAGAGCGAGAGGTGAGGTGCGGGAAATGAATGTGTTGTTTCGATTATGAGAAGGGAAGGAGAAGAGGATTGGGAGAAATTTCCTCCCTGGTTTCCAGAATCTTGCAGGGGAGGCGTTTTTTTCCAAAAACGTCTCCCTAAAATAAATATATGTTAGTATTTTTTTATTAAAAAATAGATAGGTATTACATAAATTCGACCAAGCACTTTCAAACCATTAGTAAGGTTAGTAAAATGAGTAAACATTTTACCAATAGTTTCATCTTTATCCATAGAAAATATCTCATACTCATGAATAAGCATACTCAATTTATTTTCTTTTATTTGATTAGTGCCTTCACTAGTGATTTCAAAGAATTTCCATATTTCATAGACACTATCACATGCTTGAATCCTATTAAATTCATCTATATTCAAAGCACAATATAAAGTATTAATAGCTTTAGCATTCATACTCAATTTTTTTTTATCCGTATCACTATATTCACTATACCCTTTTGGAACATTTACACCATTTTCAAATTTAAGTAGAATGAAAAACTCATTTTCAATAATGTTCCAAAATCATAATCTAATAAACATAATCATTACCATCAATGGAGGTTTAAGCAATGATTATCCTTCACTTGCATATTGAAGGCCATAGCAATTTATATAAACAAGGAATTCAAACAAATTTATTAAAGTAAATTTCAATAAACCAAATAATCTAATAGATGGAAATTTGTCCAAATAAGCACAATATCACACAAAAAGTTTATCTAAACCTGCTATGATACCAATTGTTGAATTGATATATGCCTATAGAGGATGAGGGGCGTGAATTAAGCGATCTAAAATTTTTCATGCGATATATTTATCTCTAAATCCAAAGTAATTTATAACAAATATTAATTCAAATAATAGCAAATATAAGAGTAAGGGTTAGAGAATGCAAATAAGTTTGTTCACGCAATTCAGCAACCCCGGCCTACGTCCGCGCTCCAACCTTACCACTTGAAGATCCTTGATCACCCATCTTCCCCGGTTGGTGATGATTGACTTCATAGGTGTCAACCAAACCTTTACAAACTATTCTCAGGGCATTACCCTTTGGATTGATCTTCACGAGTGTCAATCTAGCCTTTCAACGTTTGAGTATAATAAAAACGTAAAACTAAAATCTCTAACTCTCCCAAATATTAATTCTCAAGTTTAGGAGTTGTGGACTTAGGATTGACACTCAATGACAAATGAGAGATCGAGTATAAAATTTAGCAAAGCTTCACTTTGATTCTCGCTTGGTTAGTTTCGGCTTCAGAGTGTCTTCTATATATAGAAACTATGAAACTTGTTGAACACCTCCATTTTAGTCGACCGCTTTAGCCTACCGATCGACCACTTTAGCATACTAGTTGACCGTTTCTTCACAATTCCTATTCCTTGCTTGACTGGTTGATTGACCACTTCCTCAGCCGCATAACCAATAAGCCCAGTGCCTTTAAAATTGGTCGACCACCTCCCAATTGGTCGACTGCCATTTCAGCATTTTCAGCAGGAGAGTGATCTGTCTTTTATGTTGGTCGACCACTTCCATTTTGGTCGACCACCTCTTCCTATTTTCAGTATTTTGGTCAACCTGTTTCAAGCTTTAGTGGACCTCTTCTTCTCTTTTTGCATTTATTAAATCTTCAAGTCCCAATGATCAACATATCAACTACATGAACTTAGGTAAAGATATTAACAAACATTAATACCCATATCAAGAGTATTTTCAATTAAAATCAATATAATTATAATAATAAAACAATTAAGCATAATGAAACAATAAACAACTTATTATTTCAATTAAAGCATTCATAATCAAAACAAAGTCTAAGGATACTTATGCTCACACAGAGGACACTCCACTCTGGACACCTAAGGGAGTGCTAAAAACTAATGGAGATTGCATCTCCTCCAGTAACAACCCCAAGATTGACGCAAAATTTTTGTTGCTTTAGCGATTGCCAAGTACCGCTATTGTTATATATGCCTATGGCATGATTTTTTTGGAGTCTATGAGCGACTTCATTTTCATTGAGTTTTTTATATTGTACAGTAAGACCTATTTTCTGTATGTACCATACAATAGTAGTGACTAAAATTTTCCTTAAAAGGATTTATAGATATTTAAATATGTTATGCAATGCAATGAAATATGTTGGTCGCCATTTTGATGACTTCTGATTTTATAATTTGTTGAATTGAGCTAATGATTAAGATGTTTTATAGTTTGTTGAATTGAGATAATGATTTAAGATATTTTATACCCTATTGGGTTGAGATAATGATTTAGAATATTTTATGGTCTATTGGATTTAGGTAACAATTCAAGTTATTCTTTAGTATGTTGGATTGAGATGATGGTTCAAGGTACTTTGTTTGGGTGAATATTCGTAGACAGTAAAGAATAAGAGTTTATTTTTATGTTTGTAGAATTGTGAAAGGCTGTACAATGAGAGAGACGAGAGATGAGGAATTCTGGTGATAAGGAAGACGTCCATTAAAAAGGGGATAAAATGTACCTATGGAAAGGAAGATATCCATGGAAAAGGGAGGTATTTGTAGAAAGGAAGGTGTTCGTGGTATGGACAACGTCATATGTCAAAGATAGTGTGTCATGGTGGACAGTGAAGTGGCGAAAAGTAACGTGTTCGCGGAAGAGAAAATCTCTGTGAAAGGAAATCTATCAGCAAAAAAAGGAGACGCTGTATTAAGTAAGGACTGCATCAAAGGAAGAAAGAAATGTTTTCCACAGCGGATAAGTGGATCAAGTAGAATATCATCGTTTGGGTGAAGAATCCAATAAGGACGAAGATCCGTGGAAAGAAACGCGTCTGCAGCAAATAAGTGGAATGTGTGAAACGTTGTCGTTCGATGAGGTATCCGCTTAGAAGTGAATCCACATAAAGGAATGCGTCCAGGGTGAATAAGTGGAACGCGTGAAACTCTGTCATTCGTATGAGGTATACGCTTAGAAGGGAAACTGGAAAAAGAAATGTGTCCTTGGTGGATAAGTGGAACACATGAAATGCAGTTGTTCGTGCAAACTATCCGATAAAAAGGGAATCCACATAAGGGAACACGTTCGCAGTGAACAAGTGAAACATATGGAACATTGTTGTTTAAGTGAAGAATCCATTAAGAATGAGGATCTATGGAAAGGAACACTTCTGCGGCCAAAAGGAAAGTAAAAGGTTGTCATTCGAATAGAAGTGCGCTACAAACTAGTGATCCGTTGAAACGAGCGCATCTACAGTGGATAAGTAAAAGGCAAAACATTGTCATTTGGATTAAAGATTCATGGGGAATAGTGAATTTTGCTAGAGCGTAGGTGTCTGTAGAAAGGAACATGTATGCAAACCCAAGGAAACATTATCATTTAGGTCAAGGATATGCAAAAAATAGTGAGCATTGCAGAAGAGTAGGTATTTGCGATAGGGAATGCATCTGCAACAACAAAGGAAGCCACGTTCTGTTACCAGGGGATGGATGTTTGTCCATGCCCTAGCCACAGGTATGAAAAAGGGTAATTTATGAGAAACCTAAACTCTTTGATTGTTGTTGGCAATAATCATTTTGTCTTAAAAATTCTAGCAAGGAAAACAAGACATTTGGAGAAAATGAAGCAGACCAGTGAGAGGCATGACTTCCATTAAAGAATTCAAGATAAGTAGTGTAGTGTGTGCATGACCTTCGAGTCTACAACACAAGGTGCTAGGTGAGGTAGCTGTAAGAGTTATACATATATATATTGACTGTTAGTTGATGATTGTTAAACTATGATGATATATAAGGCTATTATCGACTCCCTTATTGCTAGTTATATGTTGTTTTAAAGATTAATGTAGACTATGGACTTGCTAGTTAGTTTGATATATTTAGTTAGATGAGCCTTTTCTTTCAGTACGATGATGATACTTCAAGGACTTGTTATATGCTAGTTATGATATTTGTGCAGATGAAATATATGTTTATTGATAATATGGTTGAGACAGGTTGTAACGACCCGGTTTTTCGTAAATCTTTTAAAATGCGTGGAAATTTGACCTTTTATAAAATTGCTTTAAAACGATATCAGAGTGCGACACTAACCGAACCGCTACTAACCTTTCGTTAAAACTGTTATGAAAATTCAACTAATAGAATGCAGAAGTGTTATAAAATCATTTGTTTAAAGCATTGCGGAAGCATAAATAATTTAATGAAGAAGCTAAATAGTTGAATACAATTTAACAAAATGCGATTTAATTACAACCATTCCTTATTTTCCCCTTTTTAGCCTGGCTAGCTCCAATCTCGCCCGTGTGAATCCTCCATCCCTGCTTCGTTATCTGTTCATCATTTGTACCAACACCTACACCACAAGTAAGTGTAAATCTAAAGGCTTAGTAAGGAAAAAGGGTTTAATGCAACATGATATGTCTCACTTTAGTCCTTGTTAGAATGGGGGCCACTCAAACCAATCCCTTCATTACGTCATTGGTTTGTTCATTACTCTACACCCATTCATTCATTCATTACTTGTACATTGAGCAGAAGATTGGAGGGTTCATAAGGGATGGTATAGTTAACCATATCTAACCTTTTACTTGCAATTAGGTCCTCATTCCCAACACAGTAGGGGGCTTCGCCTAACTGCAGACTAGATACGCTACCCATCTGCCCCCCAACTCCCTGTTTCATTCATTTTCTTAGCATTTTACCTCACATAATGCATGTATGAGTACCACAAGATGGCACTCCCTATTAATTTATATTAACGTGATATATGATCATACATTCTCATCCTAACATGATGCATGATGTGTAACTTTAACAGTAATTAAAATGTGCATATTGAAGGAAGTAATTGTCATTGAAATTGCGCATAGAACGAATAACAATAATAAAAAATGCATATTGAAGAATAATTAAATTACTGAATTAGAAACAACGAAACACAAGGAAATCAGCAACGAACACTAAGGGAAAATAGGAATTACACACACACCTTTATCAGAACACAAACATTGCTTTAAAATAATGAATGGCATGCTTGAACAGAACCTATTATTGAGTTACATGCTAGCTATCCTAGTTGATTCTCTAGTCAATTTACATTCTCAGGAAAGAGTTATAACTAAACATGCATTTATTATGATTCACTAAACATGCTTTTAATAGTTTAATGGATTAAGCATGCATAGCAAATTAATTAACATGCTTTTCATCATTTTAATGGACATGCTATTTTAGTTAGTTAATTAAACTATTACCATTTACATTCTTTTATTCTAATGAATTAAACATGCAATAAATGGTAATCCAGTTTAGCTAATTAACTAGTTAATAAATTAACTAAACATGGCATGACAAGGTTAATTAATATGCTAATATTATTCTAACTAATTACATAATCAAGTTTGTCTACTAGTTAATACTCTAGTTAATTTATTCTAGCTAATTAGCATGCTCAAGGAAAGATTTCAATTATACTTCTAATTACTTATTCTAATGGATTAACATCAGTCTAGTTAATTAATTAACATACACAAATCTAGTTGATTACTTTAGGTAATTACTCTAGTTAAGTAAATTAACATGTTTATACTATTCTAATCAATTACATGCTCAAATGAAGTACTATTAAATTATCTACCATTATTATCTTAGTTAGTTAACGTTCACGTGCTTAGATTAATTAGTTATTCATCTGGATTACGATAAAGTGATTAGTTAGTTAAACATACTTAAGTTTAGCTTAGTTTAGATTAACTAATGACTACGCATGCTTAGATTTATTTATTAGTTCACATGCTTAAGTTAACTAGTTAACTACCCTACTTTATTTGCTTGTGTGCTTTGATTATAAACACCATTTGATTTTGCTAATTAGTTATCCTAATTATAGTAAATGAACATACTCAAATTAATTATCCTAATTAAACATGTTCAACTAAGTGTCACTCTAGTTAGTTTAACATGCTTAGATTCATTATTTTGATTCATTATTTAACAACTAGTTAATTTACATGCGGATAGCTAACTAACAGAGAGGGTTAACCAACAGTGAGCAATAAGGTAAGCAACAAGAATAAAATTAACATGAGCAAATGAAATCATAGTTCCTTCAAGCTTATCGCATCCTCACGCATTCTTCTTTCATCATTCTCTATTGCTCAGCAACCATTATTAACGACCAACAATATCACTTAGTAGTAAAGGAATCACATCATTTACAAGGAATATTGAGAACAAAGAGACATATATAATAACCAAGGGAATACTATAGAGCATAAATCAATACCATCATCAACATAGAGAGCATCTACACAGCAAGGAATGCACAACAAGGAAAGCACAACATGTAATCATCCAAGGAAATACTACAAAGCATTTAAAATCTACCACTCATGCACACATACTTGTGGTGCAGGGCCTCCACTTGGCCAAGACACCCCTAATTCCTTACCTAAGGGATGAACCTCAATAGGGATAGCACTCCACTTCATGGTTCCTCATAGTAGCTACAGCTTCATAGCAGCTCACTCACGATTTAGCGCTCAACTCACAATGGCTAACTCACTTAGAAGCTTACTCACTCACAGTCAATACTCTCTCATACACGCAGAAGCTTCTCACGTAGGGAAGAGAAAGTGTCTCCAAAGTCTTCTTACCACCAAAAGACTCACAACTTGACGACAAACTCACCTTCCCTTTTATAGTTCTACCCCTCAGATCCTTCACACTTCATGACTTAAGGCCTAATACATACGCTTTTCCTTTCTCACTCACGACCTTGGCATACTCGAATGTACTCTCCACCATCAAATCTATCCATCTAAGCTTTCCCGAGTTATGATCTACATCGCTACATGGCTGATGTAACAACCTGATATTCACTTTTCCCGTTAAGCAATGTAATCAAACTTTGGAGATAAAAATTTCATGATACAACTCGTCTCTATAAGCATTAAGTGGTGATTTGTAATTTTGTTGAAATTAATTCGGATGAAAGTCTAGGTGACAATGTGAAGGAAATGGAATTTTGGTCTTTTCGGATGAATTCAAACGATTTCAGACGACAACGGACGCGATGGACGTTGTGCATTTCAATCTGTCAAGATTCTGGATGAATTTGGACTACTCTGAGCAATTTCGGACAATGCTGACGCAGGCGGACGTTGTGAGTTTGAATCCAACCGAATTTTGGACAAATTTGGATGACGCGGACGACATCTCGGACGTCATTTTTGCGTCTGAGTTTTGAATTTGGATGGTATGGGCAGAATTCGGACGCACCCTCTCGTCCGAATCCTCCCATAACAGTGACTGAACTGATTTTAAAATCAGAAGAGAGCAACACCAACCATAAAAACACAGCTTCTCGACACAAAATCACACGTCTATGGCCGACCAACAGAGACTTGTCTGCTGTGTCCCCTGCAAAGCGTACGATTGTTCTCCCAGGTAAGCTTTCCCTCCCCTCTTTATCTTCAGCCACTCCCCTCACGATTTCCTTCGTCCCTGTATTTCTGGTTCAGCTTTTTCCTCTTGGAACGATTTCCCTGCGTGAGGTGTGAGATTGGGAGCGTGAGGTGGCTGTCCGTGAGTTGGTTCTTCAACGAGGGTAAGGGAATGGTGTAGTCTTGGCCATTTCGAGGCCCTACACCCGAGTAATCGCATATGTGTGTTAACTGTGATTTCCTTAACATTTTTGTGAGAATGTTCATCCTTGTTATTCCATGAATGTCTTGTTCTACTGTAGTCTCTTAGTTGCTCTTACGTTAGATTTCTTGTTGCTCGTTTATCGTCTTTAAATGCATATTTATCTTCAGGAGTGATTGTTACTTGGATACATGTGTTCTGGATGCTAAGCCTCGAGTTTTCTATAGTTATATTTCCATAGTTAAACTATCAAGCTTAATAGAGAGAAGTTAAAGGACATGAAGAATGCCTAGCAACTGTTATGAAGAGATGAACTGAACTAAGAGTAGTATTTTCTGTTGTTTTATTATGTGATATTTCTATGTTGTTTTCATTACACTGCATATCACTTTGTTCATATACCTTGTTGTTGCTTTAATTGGTTCACTATTATTATACTGCATATTATCCTCCGATGTTACTTCATTGCTAAGCATGATAGGTTGTTACTACTGCTATGATATCGTTACTGCTATAAAACTCGATGTCATTTCTATAGAAATAAATGAAAGTAATTTTGCCGTAAATCTTGTTCAGCCATATAAAACTGCTGATATAACTTAAAGCAAGTCTGCCGTTATAGTGAAGCATGTTTATACAATTCCTTGCCGTTAATTTTGCTGCTAAGCCTCAAGCCCGTATATTCATTTCTCTACTGTTAATGTTGTAATTTGTATATTCACTTCACTGCTGATAATATTGTTAAGAAACATGTCTCTATTATTCCATTTTTGAATATCTCTAACTGTTATTTTAGTCACTCAAAGTAGGATTTGTAAGCGTAACTCGATGTTCTACTTGCTATTAATATTGTTGTTTGTAGGCATTTAAAAGCATGATCTGTGATTTTATATAATTGTATATTACCACTGCTTTAAGTGACTATCGAATGCATGATTAGTAATTATTTCCCTACTGTTATAGTTGATCAAAAAGCATGTTAGATGTTCTAATTTTCTACTGTTACATTTGGTTAAAAAGCATGATCAAAAGTTCACATTTCCTGCTATTATATTTAAATTCTCTGCTGCCATATCTTGTAAAGTATGTAACTCACTATCGCTTAACCCTACAAATGTATATAGTTAACCTGATTCGCATGACTAGTTTCGTCAAGTCTTCTAGCACGTTATCTATTTTGCCATTATCATCAAACATGAGTATGAAGCATGTTGATTAGTATTTTTCCCATGAACTAGCATGTAAAATTAACCAATTTTCTTAATCTCGAGCATGCTAATCTATCACTTGTATAATCTGAAATTTCTGATTATTTGTTATGAAGCATGTCAACTTCCTATTTACGATTTCCGCATATTATTTAGTCTTCAAGCATGGCCACCAATTAATTTAATGTCTCTTGTGCTTTTCCATATTGAATTGACTATTGTTACTCCTTGAGCATGATACCCTAATTTTGCAATGCCTGTGATACTTAATAACATTGCCTAATATCATACTCTGGATGTTGTTTTCACATGTTTCTCTGGTTGTTCCATTAAATTTCCGCCCTTTATTATTGGATTGGAATCTCTGTTGCTTAGTTTCTAAGAATGCGTTACTTAGATTTTAGCGTCCCCATACATTCACGTTAATAGAAACCATGTAGGGAGTGCCCCCTCGGGGTGGTACTAATGCGCATGAGTGAGGGAAAAATGTTAAGAAGAGAAATGTTTCAGGATGGGCTGGATACGCTTATCACTGAAAGAAACACGAAAGGCGGGATACACCAGAAGGGAAGAAACCTTGAAGGCGGGATACGACGGAAAGGGATAGGGAGTTTGGTAGATGGGTAGTTTGGATCTAGCCTGGCAGCTAGGATACACCCTCACCTAGTCGGGAAAGGGACTAGTGTGCACCCAGGAGGTTAGAAGCTGGTCAAACTACGTCATCTTAAAGGACAATCCCCAATGTCCAGCTCGACATACGAGTAAAGAACGAACATTGAAAGAATGAAAGAAAAGATTAGTTTGGGTGGCCCCCGTTCCAAAAGAACTAAAGAGAGACATAAGCATAATTGTATTAACTCATTTCCTTACGGAGCGTAAGCTCACGTCCTTACTTGTGGTGTAGGTAATGAGATGGTCATACCAAGAGCAACGAAGGAGGCCATTCCCATGGATCCTGTGGCGTATCCGGAGGAGGCGCAACCCAAGTAGTAGTACGGCATCAAGTGACAAAGGAAGGAGTCATTTTGTAAGGGCTAATATCAAGTTGTTTTACGAACGTTAAATTACCCTTTTTAACACTTATTTGAGTACTTATTCGGAATATTATATAAGTTTCACTTTGAAAACTCAAACCTTAGATTTCAAGTTAGTATTTTTATGTGATGCTTAAGTTACGTTTCTGCTAAATTTATTAATCACACTTTTCCCGATTTAAGTGACTGTTTTTAGTAAGTTGGTAACGATTGGATTTTTTAGCACTCTGATTATTTTTAAATGTTGGAAGTTTTATAAAAAAATGTTTTAATCTCTTAGTAACAACTTACAACTTTAACGTACTTTTAAGACAAGTAAGAATCCGGGTCGTTACAGCGAGTAGGACACATTCCGTCTTGCTTCTCTTTTTGTATATGTACTCATTTCTGATCGGGTTCAGTTTTTTGTTCCCGTCTCCGATCCTGTTTTTGTCTCTGTTTCCGTTTTCGTTTCCATTCCCATATCCATTTCCAGAATTTATTTTTGGAAACTTTGTTTCCATTTCCGTTTCCATTCTCTTTTCCATTTTCGTTCCCGTTTCTGTTCTGCTCCAGTCTTTGTCTCCGTACTCGTTCAAGAGAAGTTCAACTGATTGAATTCGCTCTTGCCGTACAGTTGTGCAGCCACGTTCTTGGTTACCTTAGTTGAGTTCGAACTGAGATGGAGAACCTAATCCAAGTCCGACATAACTTCCACCATCCGTTGACTTCTCAAGCCCAACACTTAATCCATGGAGTACCTCACGTCGGAAGCTTGTCAAATCCAAGTTGGTCATACTACTCAACTAGACCTTGCATCTCTCGCCCTTATAGGAAATCTAACTTAGCGCATTCTTAGTCAACTACCCTTCATGACCCTCCTCGTCCTTTGGCTTCATCCTTAAGGTTTTCTCTTCCCGTAACTAATCATAGACAACTTCATTTATCTATCTAGTCTATCTAACTCGTCGTTACCTAGGCAATTTCGATTAGCTATCTACTTGATCTAAATTCACATGGGATTTTCTTTTCACTTATTTTCCAAAAATTTGGGTAAAGTCTCCTCTATTTCTACACTACCCCAAAACTACTTACATCCTACATAAAATCTCAAACAGTTCCAGAATATTCACTTATACTTACTAATACCATTCAACATCCAATTCAAAACCCCAAAACAAATTATCCACAAAATGAAATGTATGCCCCTCCAGTAGGCTATATCCAAAAGTAAAGGGGTACACATGCAACTAAAAATGCCTAATTGCCCCTAAGCTTACTCGCTTGAATTCCCATAAAGATGGTCAAAGAACTATTTCATCTCATCAACAGCACGGTTGGAGCACAGACGGGCGACGTGCCCAGTCCTCTTGCATCGATAACACTGCCCTGAACCCGCTAAGAAAGGATCGGAATGACTCTTGGCACACCACATGCACGGCTCCTTCCGTGGTGTCGCAACCTTGGTCTCTTCAGTAGCAGCATTCATCTGGAGGCGATTCTCACCCTCTCTCTACTCATCGCCATCCAACAGCCTCTCTCCCTCCTAATAATTGCTTCTCCTTCCTCCACTTGCGGCTGTGTCAGCATATCTTCCACGAACTTATTGTTGAACTCTCTAAATCCACCTATAAGCGATTCGATGAGTTGGAATTGCTCCTCCATGTACCCTATCAGCTGCATAACTATCTCGCTCCTGCTTCTCATTCCTTTATCCATGTTATATCCTAACAATGCATTCATAAAACAATAGGATAAGGAAATCACGCGTTAGTAAAGCATTAGGAAGTACACTTACAGTGATGAAGGATATCCCACGTCGAGGCTTGTGCAGGTAGGCAGACTACGTTACTCGTTTGACATTTACAAAATCGTTTTACGCAAGAACAGACAAGCTACAAACTTAGTTTTAAAAACGATTATCAGAGCAGTGTGCAATAATCGTTTTTAAAAACACTGCTTTGATATCACCTGTATCAACCCGATTTTTCATAAATCCTTTAAAATGCACGAAAATTTGAACTTTTATAAAATTCCTTTAAAATGGTATCAGAGCACGACGCTAACCGGGCCACTACTAACCTTTAGTTAAAATCGTTATGGAAATTCAACTAATAGAATGCGGAAGCGTTATAAAATCATTTGTTTAAAGCATTGCGGAAGTGTAAATAATTTAATGAAGAACGTAAACAGTTGAATACAATTTAACAAAATAGGATTTAATTACAACCGTTCCTTATTTTTCCTTTTTTAGCCTAGCCTACTCCAATCTCGCCCGTGCGAATCCTCCATCCCTGCTTCGTTATCTGTTCGTCATTTGTACCTACACCTACACCACAAGTAACTGTAAGCCCAAAGGCTTAGTGAGGAAAAATGGTTTAATGCAACGTGATATGCCTCTCTTTTGTCCTTGTTGGAATGGAGGCCACCCAAACCAATTCTTTCATTACGTCATTCGTTCGTTCATTACTCTACATCCATTCATTCATTCATTACTCGTACATTGAGCAAAAGATTATAGGATTCATAAGGGATGGAATAGTTGACCATATCTAACCTTTTAGTTGCGATTAGGTCCTCGTTCCCAATACGGCAGGGAGCTTCGCCTAAGTGCAGACTAGATACGCTACCCATCCGCCCTCCAACTCCTTGTTTCATTCATTTTCTTAGCATTTTACCTCACATAATGCATGTGGGTACCACAAGATGGCACTTCCTATTAATTTCTATTAACGTGATACATGATCATACATTCTCATCCTAACATGATGCATGATGCGCAACTTTAACAGTAATTGAAGGGCGCGTATAAAAGGAAGTAACTGTAATTGAAATTGCGCAAAATGAATAACAATAAGGAAAACGAGCACATAAGGAAAACGAGAATCATACACACAACTTCATCAGAACACAAACATGGCTTTAAAATAATGAATGACATGCTTGAACAGAACCTATTATTGATTTACATGCTATCTATCCTAGTTGATTCCCTAGTCAATTTACATGTTCAGGAAAGAGTTATAATTAAATGTGCATTTATTATGATTCACTAAACATGTTTTTAATAGTTTAATGGATTAAGCATGCAAAACAAATTAATTAACACATCATTTTAATGGACATGCTATTTTAGTTAGTTAATTAAACTATTACCATTTACATGCTTTTATTCTAATTAATTAAACATGCAATAAATGATAATCCAGTTTAGCTAATTAACTAAACATGGCATGACAAGGTTAATTAATATGCTAATATTATTCTAACTAATTACATACTCAAGTTTGTCTACTAGTTAATACTCTAGTTACCTTATTCTAGCTAATGAGCATGCTCAAGGGAAGATTTCAATTATACTTCTAATTACTTATTCTAATGGATTAACATGAGTATAGTTAATTAATTATTCTAATTAATTAACATACTCAAATCTAGTTGATTACTTTAGGTAATTACTCTAGTTAAGTAAATTAACATGTTTATGCTATTCTAATCAATTACATACTTAAGTTTAGCTAATTTTAGATTAACTAATTACTACACATGCTTAGATTTATTAATTAGTTCACATGCTTAAGTTAACTAGTTAACTACCCTACTTTATTTGCTTGTGTGCTTTGATTATAAACACGAATTGATTTTGCTAATTAGTTGTCCTGGTTATAGTAAATGAACATACTCAAACTAATTATCCTAATTAAACATGCTCAACTAAGTGTCATTCTAGTTAGTTTAACATGCTCAACTAAGTGTCATTCTAGTTAGTTTAACAACTAGTTTATTTACATGCGGATAGCTAACTAATAGAAAGGGTTAACCAACAGCGAGCAATTAGGTAAGCAACAAGAATAAAATTAACATGAGCAAATGAAATCATAGTTCCTTCAATCTTATCTCATCCTCACGCATTCCTCTTTCATCATTCTCTATTTCTCAGCAACCATTATTAATGACCAATAATATCACTTAGCAGTAAAAGAATCACATCATTAGCAAGGAATATTGACAACAAAGAGATAGATATAATAACCAAGGGAATACTACAGAGCATAAATCTATGCCATCATCAACACAGAGAGCATCTACATAACAACAAATGCACAGCAAAGAATGCACAGCAAGTAATCTTCCAAGGAAATACTACAAAGAACTTAAAATCTACCACTCACGCACACCTACTTGTGGTGCAGGGCCTCCACCTAGCCAAGACACCCCCAATTCCTTACCTAAGGGATGAACCTCAATAGGGACAACACTCCACTTCACGGTTCCTCACAGCAACTGCAGCTTCACGGCAGCTCACTCATGGTTTAACGCTTAACTCACAATGGCTAACTCACTCAAAAGCTCACTTACTCACAGTCAATCACTCTCTCACACACGCAGAAGCTTCTCACGTAGGGAAGACAGAGCTCATGAAGGGTAAGGGAAAACTCTAGACTATCGAAATGGCAGAGAAGGTAGAGATGGTTTTATCACCTGGATGGAGGAGACATGGTACTGCTAGGGAGGTGGAGAGGAGGCAGTTACGGGCAGGGGGAGGCGGCATCCTACGTAGAGGGGCGATTTGGAATCGAGGATCGCAGGAGTAAATGACTAAACGACAAGATGTCATCATTTCTAACCCTAATTTAATGTAGGTTTGGGATATTTCGGACGAGTGTGAATGCACTGATCTCTTCTGATTTTGTCTGCAAGAACAAAATCTCGCAGGCTAAAACATGGCTTCGGACGGGAAAAGGCGTCCCCGTCCTCATTCGTACCCTCCGCAGACGAGGTTCAGACGCAAAGTGGCTTCCCCAGGTGTCCCAAAATCGGACAGAGGCAAATCAGACGAGGATACTTCACGTCCGCAGTCGTCCGAAACTATTCAAAATTTGGACAGATTCAAATCGGACGCGGCTAGTCCACGTCCGCACTTGTTCGAACTCGTCCGAAAGTCTGCGACACGGTGCAGTTAGGATGCAGACAGATCCTAAGTAGTCGCAACCCATTCCTCTTTTGGGCAATGCATTTGCGGACAAGACAACTCATCCTCAGTGTCATCCGTAGGCGTCCAAAAACTCCCTATACAGCATTTCCTCACATTTTCTCGCTTAGCTCCTATCCCGTAATACTCCCCCCATAAATACACGTCATAAAATGACACGTATAAATATGCCATGCGATATCCAAATCACCTCATCCTTTAGTCACATTGCGTATTTGGGGAAAACGTAACAAAAATAGCCCTTGACTTAGTGCTCCGAAATGTCTTTGGTATTACCTCGATAATTGTCCATATAAAAATATTAGGGTGTTACACTGGTTGCATAGGTTTTGTAGTTGTCTCATGCGATTATTGAGGAATGAATACTGAGGTTTACTTTGGTTTTTTTTTTTTGGTGTGTTCATGAGCATTTCCATACATCACAAAAATTTTTCTATGAAGGATCTAAAAAAGGATTTTTCATGCATATGTTTTATGAAAAAAAAGGAATTAATGGATGAAAACGAAAGAAGCTTTGGTGATTCGGTATTCATGTAGCTTTGGTGATTCGGTATTCATGTAGCCTTGGTGGAGTGTCCCCCATTGTAGCTTTGGTGGACTTGTTCCCCAATAATTTAACTAGGTACCGAATCTCAAAGGTAAAAAAAAAGAAATAAATGAGACCAACGATGAAAAATGAAAGACAACAAGTAAACATTCCTTTTATAAGTAGCATGTGCATCATTAAAATGTTAATGGTCTCATGCATTATTTGCTAAGTTTTAGACTTATAAATGAACCTTGTGTTGTAGGTGAGGAAGTTTTAGAAACAATATCCTCCGCTGAAGTACAGATTGAGGGCATATGTTTGCGATTGGAACTTGCTATTGTTGGGATACCATGACCGTGAGTTAAGACCAAGCATGAAGAGCTGATTTTAAACTTTTTTCTTTTGCAATGAGGGTTCTGTTTTAATTCAATGAATTTTTATGATAGTTATGAATGATTTTAGACATATGTTTTAAAATGAGAAATTATGTTTTTAGTTGGTAAAAGTCTTCCGCTATAGTTATTTCTTAAGTACATGATTTAATAGTTAATTTAAATGACAAGTTTTAGTTGTTGTTATTGAAAAAAAAAAGGGTAAATGACAAATTAACCATCATGGTTTCTAGTCAATGACAAGTCAACCACTATCCTTTATTTTCTAACAAGTTAACCACTGACGTATGAGAAAATGACAAAGCCAACATCGCTATTACGTTTGCCGTTAAGAAACTTACAAGACGTTGCAGTGTTAAGGCGAGAGACCGCGAAAACCTCAATCTCACCCAGAAACCGTAAAGATTGCGGTATTTGATCGCGGTCTATGCGAGACCAGATATCGCGGTCTCTACCTCGTTTATTCTTCATCATCTTCTGGGTGTCGATAATTCATTTTTCAATTATTGCTTTTTCAATTTTTTTTAGAATTTCTGAGTCTGTTTGCTGATTTGAAACTGAATGAACGTGGCTGAAAAATTAGTTTTGAACTATGGTTAGAGATTAGTAGATAAACAATTCCAAAAACATGATTTTCAAACCACGCTCACAACAGAGAGAGCAAGAGAGAGCAGAGATAGGAGTGAGAGAGAACAGGGACAGAGAAGAAGACGAAGAAGAAATAGAGACTGTGATCTCGCAATCTCTGGCCTCACAGAGACCGTAAAATCGCGGTCTCTGGTATCTTAGAACGCAAAATAGCGGTCTCTGGTCTCTGAGACCGCGAACTCACGTTCTCTGGTCTCTGAGAGTGAGATCTCGCTGTTTCTGGTCTCTGAGACCGCAATCTCGTGGTCTCTGTTTGATTGCGGTAAGTAGTGGCGCACTCCGTCTCTCTCTCTAATGGCGAGAGATTGAAAGTGGGTGTTGTAATTTTGTTTTTTCATAGTTCAGATTGTAATGGATTATGATTTTTGTTCATGTTTAAAATAAGATGGATCTCAATGTGTATTTCACATCTCCTGCTTAAGAAGACGATGCTGACATGGCTGCGTCTTACAACATTAACATTCTGCAGAAACAAAACGAACACATAAGAGGTTATCCCAGTATCTGTTGTTACAAATAATATAAAGCTTTGGCTCTTTGCGTTGAATCGGCTATCAGTGGGAAGTCAGTTGCAAGAAAGTGGCTTTGAAGGTATTATGAAAGCACTCAAGGTCTAAGTGGCTTTCGCTATGCTCCTCCCACCTCTATCAATTACTGCAGGGACTTGAGTAGCTTCTTTAGCGGGTCCATTATACTTCTGAAAGACGGGCGTTGAGTCGGACCACTGGCAAAGGAAATCTAAATATTAATAAAATCCAATCAATGTCTTAATTTGAGAACTAGCAAGCTCACGTTTGAATTTTAATGAATCAATAACAAAAGAGGCATTGTTAAAAAGGAAGATGAAGCTAACTTACTCAGCCCAGCAAGTTTCAATGAGTGAAGCTAACAATGGGGAAGTATTATTAGGGATAACAAGTCTACGATTTTGGAAGGCACCAGCTCCGACCACCTGACAGAACAAAAGCTTCAACAATGGAGATGTCTAAATAAATGACTACCAACAGTGAGAAAACTGATACCTGAGCAGGACCAAGTCCACTCCAAGGTTGTTGCATTGTAACAAGTTCCCAAAGGATCACACCAAAACTATATACATCAGAATTTAGTTAAACATCAAAAATAAAAAAAAAAAGGTTGGTTTAGCACCACTTCCAAGAAAGTGGGATCAGTTGCAAGAAAGTGGCTTCTGTATGTGCTCATTTCCAGTTCCAAGCTGTTAGTTTGCACCACTTCCCCAGCTAAAGCCCTAGTCATTTCCCCTCACACAATTTTCAAAAATAACCCCAAGCATAGAGAACACACCTGATAGCACCAAATTGGAGAAGAACACTTTCAACTGCAACATGACCAAAATGCAGAGCTCTGTGAAGGCTACTCCAGCCTGATTCACCATCCTGAATAAACATTTTAAGGGTATATGAAAGGGGGATTCAATCTCGGAAGGTAAGTTACAATCCTATCAGTTCATGAATCCACATTATTTTGATTAGTTTCCATCATGGAAAGAATAGGGAAAGAGTAAAATTTTGCAAAACATATAAATACGAGCAATTTTGAACAAACAAACAAATAATCCACAGCTAAGGTGCTTGTCTTTTCATTCTAACCCAATAATCAATGACCAATCTGTTGAAAATTGCTCAATGTAGAGTGTTGAAAAATTATTGATGTCTTTTGAAAAATCAAAGAGAAGATCATAATTCATTACAATCTGAACTATGAAAAACAGAATTATAACACCCACTTTCAATCTCTCGGCATTAGGGACAGAGAGATAGAGCGCACCACCACTTACCACAATCAGACAGAGACCACGAGATTGCAGTCTCAAAGATCAGAAACCGTGATTTTACGGTCTTTGTGAGACCAGAGACCGCGATTTTGCGGTCTCTGTGAGACTAGAGACCGCGATTTTGTGGTCTCTATGAGACCAGAGATCGCGGTCTCTGTTTCTTCTTCGTCTTCTTCATCCCAGTTCTCTCTCGCTCCTCTCCCTCCTCTCTCTGCTCTCCTTGCTATGAGCATGGCTATGAGAGGGACAAAAAACAAAGGCCATTTTTTTTATTTTGTTTGGCTGCATTTTGTGTTATTTCTTAACTCATCAATTCATTAAAAAATCTTACAAAAACGAGTTTTGGTTTTTTCTGATATTTATACTTTAAAAACTACATTTTGACAAGGATGAACATCTCTGAATGAGATCTTAAAGATAGTTCGATCTACTTCAAGGATAAAGCTTCCACTTTTTCAAGTTAGACGGTTTGAAAATCATGTTTTTGGAATTGTTTATCTACTGATCTCTAACCATAGTTCAAAACTAATTTTTCAGCCACATTCATGCAGTTTCAAATTAGAAAACAGACTCAAAATTTCTAAAAAAATTGAAAAAGCAATTATCGACACCCAGAAGATGATGAAGAAGAAACAAGGTAGAGACCGCGATATCTGGTCTCACAAATACCACAATCAAAGACCGCAATCTTTGCGGTTTTTGGGTGAGACTACAGGTTTTCGCTATCTCTCGCCTTGACACTGCAGCGTCTTGTAAGTTTCTTAATGGCGAACGTAACAGCGATGTCGGCTTTGTCATTTTTTCATACGTCAGTGGTTAACTTGTTAGAAAATAAAAGATCGTGGTTGACTTGTCATTGATTAGAAACCACGATGGTTAATTTGTCATTTACCCAAAAAAAAAACTAGAAGAAATTAAGATTTATGAAAAAAAAGACGTTACAACTATAGTGGAGTATTTTTAATATTTGCCCTAATACTTCTTTTAGAACCAGTCTTAATACTCATGTTTTAAAATATAACTTGCTCTTTATTTTATCATGATTTAAATGTTGAATGTAAAACTATACCATTATTGAGTTTCGTCGAATCACCCCAAACAATATTTTTGTTCAGGTTTTAGTTCGGAGAATCCTCAGTTGCCAATGCATGAGTGAGCTCGCCACGTACTTCTAGTAATTTATTGTTACTAGTGAATTTTGATGTAAGGTTTGATTTAGTTAATTGTTATATGGTTTAAGTTGTATCTTCTCATATAATTCTGGTGCAAACATTATGTGAAATAATATTACCGTATTATCTTAAAATATCATTCTTGGACCAACATTTTAACTCATTTGATTTGGGCCTTGACTATGTTATTTATATTTGAGTCTTCTGCTGCTTATTAAGATTTATGATAAATGCTCCACTAGAAGTTCAACGAACCTATTTTTGAAATGTTTTTAAAGAATAATAAGGAAATCTATGCAATGGAAATTAAAAGGTGAATTTTCAAAACATTGAATGTAACACTAGAAATTTCATACTGAGTTTAGTCAACTCACACTAATCGATTATTTATTTATCAAGTGGTAGTTGAAGTGACGTGGGATCAAGTTCGTAACATTTCAAACTTTATTTTTCATAAATTGTAAACCCTATAATTTTTCCCCAAATTGATTTACAAAAATTAAGTTTAATTTGGTCGTTCTAAACCCTAAATTACAAAATTTGATTAATCTTTCAAAATTGCAAAACCAATATTTAAGGCGGAAGCATTTAAGAAAAACAGTTATATTTATTAGCAAAATAGTTTCGGAATATTTATTAGGGTTTGTCTTAATTAATTCTATCTCATGAAATAAACTTGTATAAAATAGTAACGAATACGAAACATTTATTTTAAAATTAACAAAATTTATTTAATATCCAAATACAATGTAATTTATTTGAATAACTTTAGAAATTTAAACACTAAGTAGAGTTTATTTTAAAATAGTAAAACAATAACATGAAATAAAATTTATTCTTCTGACCCATCATTTAAATTTCCAATATCTCCTTCTGTATGCTCTTCTACCTCGGAAAAATCCTCGATCAGCCCTAATCATCTTCTGTTAGAAATTCACCTACATCACAAAGGTAAGTAGTGAGATGAACTCAGTAAGTAAAAATATATATGCATAATTAACTTAATTTCATCCGTTATCGAGTTTCCATGCATAAAGTTACATACTGGTTGGAATTCATTTTCTAGCCCTACCAAGCTTCAAGCTCTCATTAGCTATCGCCAAGTTTTCTGCGTTTAGGCTTTCATTACCCATCTCAAATTTCCATGCGTTTAGGCTCTCATTAGCCATCACAACATGCTTTCCGTCAATTCCATCAAATTCACACACATATAGGATGACCTATCAATTTTATCTTTATTTACTCATATGTCAATATCTAACCACGTTTTCACAGTTCAAAATATCATAAGTAAAATAATATAATAAAGCTGCAAAAGAATTTAAATAAAATTTTGCTTTGTGATGTGGGGCCAATGGCCAAAACTTTGAAAATCATATCTTTACTTGCCTAGCTTTCGAGAAAATAAAATTTTTAGGGTTCCTGTAGACTTCGAATATTCTAGTCCGCCTAAGGAATAGATGTGGTTAAATTCCTTAAAAAAATAATACTTCTTGGAAGAAATTGGGTAGAAATTCCTTACCAATAAAATCCTTAAACGGAACAGAGAATGAAATTGGATTTGATCTAGAAAACCTTAGGAGAATTTTGGGTTGAAATTGAATCGGGTCGGGTTCAAGCAGGTCCAACAGATTCAGTCCAGTTCGGTCTGATTTGGTTCGGTTTGGTCTAATTCGGTCGACTTTGTTTGCCCAACAAATAAAGAACCGATTCTGGTATACTTCACCACCCACGTCTTCCTCTTCGCGATCTTCACTTCTTTGCGGTTTACACTTCTTCTTCACCATTTGTGATGGAGACAGAGTTCCGAGAGGGAGGGAGGTGTTGCTGCCATCGCTGAAGAGTCGTCGCCAGAGGGAGGAAAATTCGTCGCACTAGAAGGAAGCTCATTGTGGCTTCAGTAAAGGACGATTTTTGCTAGGGCTTAGTTGATGGAGGAAAATCTTCGTTGAGAGAATTAACAGACAAAGAGGAAAGAGACTTTGAGTTTGAGAAGTGAGTTCCTTCTTCACCTCACCCTTAATTTACAGAGGAAACTTCTAACCGAAAATACCTACAACCAAAATTGGTTTTCGGATTTCCCTCAACAACTTTAGAGTTGTTAAGCTTCGAAAATCTAGTTTAGCTCGGGTTCGTCACTGAGCTGGAGGAGTTTTGAAAACAAAACATAAATTAGAGTTGGGTAATTTGTTGGATTTGCTATCTGGAGGAAAATTTCAAAATTTGATTTCAAAATTGTATTAAATCTACTAGGATAAGATTCTAATTCAAAATTCAAAAGATAAACAAACAGTTAAGATAGAAAATCTAATTTGAATAAAAAAAATTCTAAACCCTAGTTTGTTACAATAATATTGTACTGGAAGCACTGGGGGACGTTACAATGACTGTCTTGTTGGAAATGTCATTTGGAGTTTATTGTTTTATTTTCTTACTAATGGTGAGTCTAAAACTTTATTTCATTTAATTATAAATTTCTACAATGCATTGACACATTATATTTCTTTTCAGTTTATTTTTTTATTATAATAATTATATCATGGTCATTATTGTAGAAATAGCACTTCGAATTTGATTCAATAAGATTTTCGCTGCTAACCACTCAAATACATTGGTTCGGGCTATCAGACTTTCTTCAAGGGCCAGATCATTTTTCTAGGCTCTTTCATCATAGTTGTTTTTTAGGTCGTGACAATGACTCTAGGTCATGTGAACTAAATAGCTTCTTAAGATTGGTTTTGTCATGCCTCCAAGGGGAGCCGAGACAAAACGGAGAATGAGCCAATCTGAAAAAGACCGAATTGTCTAACCCTCACTTAAACCCATAAATAGTAGCAGAAAACTTAACAATTTACATTACAGTTCAGAACAAAAAATAAAAGTCCAGTAGTGACAAAAATATAATGGAATCTAATAGAATCTAAATTTAGGCATAAATAACGTAAAATAAAACAAGGATACAGACCTCCCTAAAATATTATAAGTCTCTAGAAGAAATTCAAATAATTTAAATAGGAAAAACTTTCAATTTCTACACCTGCGATGGCTATTAGGGACTAATTTGATTATTTCCTAAAAAGTGAAAATAAATAAGAGATGATTCAAAACAACCCAGCAGGGATATAATTTTATATTCAACTTTTATGTTATATAAAATTAATGTATTTTTCAATTAATTATTTCAACAAATCAATATATAAGAGAAATAATGATGAACAATAAATTAAATAATGAAACAAAGGCGATACTCAGACGATCACAAACAGCCAAAAAGACTCTGATCAGATTTAGGAATTCGAAACCCAAAGACAATGCACATATAGTTGTCCTTTTATCTATTTTAACATAAAAATAAATAAATAAATGTAAAGATATATGTAACTAAACTAAATATTTAAAATTAACATGATAAATTTAAATTAATAATTTACATTTTAAGAATTTAAGTGTGTTAAATATAAAATAATCCCTACTTCGAATTTGGGCAACCATATCAAGGCCAAACAAAATAATTCACTGAATCCTCATAACTCTTAGGTTTTGGAACTTAATCATCAAAATTTTACTAAATATTAGGATTTAAGATTTTAAAAATTATTATTTAAATTTTTAGGCTAAATGACGATATCCCAAAGACATTAGGGTTGAAAACCTAACACGTCCTAAAACAAATTTCGAAACGATCCCTACAACAATCAGGTAAAAATTTGGGAGTAAAAAAAATAAATTTGGCCCAAAACATGCTTGGCTTGACCCAAAACTCAAAATTATGTGGGCTAAAGCCCAATTAAAATGTGAGCGATAGCCCCATGACTCAACTACGCCACGGTCCATAAGACTCTGGTTCGTGGACCAGAGTGCCTCTGCCTTCAGAATCGCTAGAGAGGGTTTGACTAGTTAAAATCCTGAAGAACCACTACAGGTTGGACGACCAAATTCTTTGGTGCACAGGGCCACGGTTTGGCTCACAAGTTGTGTTCCTTAGCGATTCCCCAGAGTCGCTAAAGCGTTACCCGACATCAACGCTTTTGGAGAATCGTCAATGGCTACAGGGATGAACTTTCTGGTCGAAAATCTTTCCCAAACAACGACACCTTACCAAAACATTAAAAAAAAAAAAAAGATCAATCGACAACAATCTATTACATTATCCAAGGCGAAAACCAAACAGTCCAACAGAGATGTTCCAGCATAAAATTTTTTACTAAAAATTCAGTCCCAACCAACATTTTAGAAATTTGATAAAATCTGGAAGAATACTTAACCGCAATACACCTCAGTCACCCAACCCTCCATAGAAAGCCTTCACGATACTAACATCCAACCCACACCTAAGGAAACCAATTTGTTCACTAGGCTCTAGTTTACGAATGAATAAATCAAACACGGGAAGGGCGAGGCTTACCTCAACGAAAAACAAATGCTGGAGAAATTTCACCCTATATCTATTGACGACCTACAAGAGAATACAGAAGATTGCCGAGAGAGAGGGAGAGTAAATTTAGAGGGAGGAGAAGACGGAGTGGGGGACTCCAAACCCCTACGCACTCAGAAATAGGGGGGAAAGGATCCCCCTGTTCGGCAACTAACTCCATGAAAGGGATTGGTTTTCTCCTTCATTTTTTTAAATAGAATTTGGGCTGGACTAAACGGGTCGAGTATAACATTCTTTCCCACTTAAAAAAATTTTGTCCCCGAAATTTAGATGGAGATATTTTGTCATCTTTTCTTATTCAATCTCTCAAATAGTTCCTCTTTCGTTATGATTCTTCCACTATACCCAAACCAACGGTATTTCATGATGACGAAAAATTCTTATTTCACGATCAATGATTTTATCAGGTTCTTCTACATAAGAAACATATTTCTGTATAGACACCTCGGTCCAGGAGGCCACATGTATCGGCTCAGGTATATATTTCCTTAGCATAAAAACATGAAAGACTTTATGAACATGGTTTAACTGCAAAGATAAGTCCTATTGATAAATCATTGCATCAACACACTTAATAATTCAAAGAGACCTGATACACCTTCGAGAACTAACTTCCCAATTACAACAAAAATGACCAATACCACAACACATTCGAACTTACCAACCTCTAAGTCGTTGCCTTCAAACTCTTTAACGACTCAAAATCGTTTAAATGTCATTTCATAATCACTTGATCTTTATCAATCGTTACATGAACTAAAACAAGGTCAAGGTTAACCTGTACCTCGCCCTCAATTCAACATACCTATAGTTTGCATTGTTTGCCATAAACAGTCTCATAAGTTTAAATTTCAACAATTACTGAAGATTTTATCATATTCGAGATTAGATAACTCATCCTATCACCCCATAAGTCCAAAACTCAAGCTATCATTTTATTAGGAATTACATATTGCCCAAACTTAACTCAATAATCAAGATCTTTAAAGAGTTAAAGTTAATTGAAATATTTATAACTTAATCAGACATAATAGTGAAAGAACTCATAAGGTCATAAAATGACTTCTATATTTATTTTACTCAACTCAAACCCATTATAGTTCATCTTTAGGGAAGATAGAAAAATGGAGCAGAAAAATCATCTGTTTTGCGACAACTCAACATCACTATACATCTAGCACGTCACTGAATATTGGATCATAAAACCAATAGTTGTAATACTTTGTTTTTCACATCCTCAAAGATAAGAATGTAATAACCTAGCAAGTTTCAGGTGTTCAGCTCCTAATTTGTTAATAAATCAAAATCTAGTCACATATCATCCATATTTAACTACAAATTAGCACACTTACATTTACATTTCAATGTTTTATACATTTGATATTATCCGAATGAATAACAAAATTTGATTTTTAACTTATCCACCAAATCTCTTTGCCAAAAATATGAATTATTAGACACTCTGAATAAATCAACGACACGTCATAATTTTCTTAGCATTAACTTCCAACAATCATGTTGTCCAACGCACTTTAGTTTGTCGAATCTGTCTTTAAGCTCATAATTAAGATTTTACATTTCCCAACACGTTGCAGAAATTTAACAATTGTTACTAAGTTACATACCTCAATCATGGGATCAACCCCACTAGTCAAATATTTCATAAAATCCTTTAACATTAAATAGATAATTACAATTTTGAGGTCAAGGACACAAAATTGCAATCACAAACGTGACCTAGAATGATTGTACTCTAGAACAATTTCATAACTATAGAATTCAAGAGAATATCGAACTTCTCGCCATAAAAGAACTCAAATTTTTTCCAACATAAACTCATGAGGTAGGGTCATCAGTCTTGACTAACAGAACTTAAATGTATAAATTTCATCTTTCCACAACATTAAGAATCCAAACCCAACTCTTGATGTATCAACATATATAATGAATATGCACACGTTACTGCTAATAACATCGCAATAGCCAACTTAAATCTTAGCTCCTCAAAAATCAGCCAACAGTTTTCCTTTACAACCAAGCTTAACATTTCTATTCATAAGGTTACTCAATAATACCAATAACAAATGAAATTCAGCAATTAGATGTTACTGCAACAATCCGAATTCAAGAAAATCTAAACCTTACTCAAACACTTTAGTGGTGCCAATTCAACACAATTACAATCCAAATAGAGACAAAAAAGATACAGACTCAGAATCCCTAATTTTGAAAATTTTTACTCGTTACTTAATAATTGTATCCTACCCCACCTAACTTACAACTGATGATTTTTAAAAGTTTACAATAAAGTTCATAGATATTTCATAAGCTCATCACAAGTATTCCAATACCCAATTACTTAGGGGATATTTAACAAAAATAGTTCAAAAGGACTTGAAAATTCATTTTCCTATAATTATAACTTTAACATGTTAAACCAATATCAAAATCTCAAACCCGAATCATCCATAATGAACTCAAAAGGTTGATCTCACCTACATCTCATTAAAAAATTTACTAATGATAATCCAACTTAATATTGTTTGTAGAGAAACTTATTAATCTTTTCAACTAATCAATTAGGACACTCCATATAAATGAATAATTAATTTTGATAGTCACTTGATTGAACTTCAAACACAAAATGAATAAATTGGTAACAACCCCATTCCATTTCGAAATAATCATCAAAACTGACATCTCTCCTCATAACATATTAAACATGTAAAACTCATTTCACAACAAATCAATTTGTCGCAATTAAGATTTATTCACCTCGCCTAAACCATCCTGTATAAAGTAATCAAATTAGGGCATTGTTGGGACAAAATAAATACATAATTCAAGATCACAATAGGATAGTAACCTTGATAGATCCTTTAGAAGAACATCAAGACATACAGTCATAACTAACAAAACTAAACTCTACCGACAAGCTCAGAATCGCTGTTGAGAACAAACATGTT
Source organism: Begonia loranthoides (assembly GCA_022433065.1). Taxonomy (NCBI): domain Eukaryota; kingdom Viridiplantae; phylum Streptophyta; class Magnoliopsida; order Cucurbitales; family Begoniaceae; genus Begonia; species Begonia loranthoides. The sequence goes on from CM039471.1 coordinate 27,818,521, forward strand.
CTCATAATGTTCTAGTCTCCACGACCGCATAGACAAATATTAAATGTGAAAAGAAACATTCTGCGAAGCAACTACTTGCTCGCTAACAACTGAAAAGGCGCACTCTTCACATAATAATTTAACTTTATCTCAATCAATCAATCAATCAAATTTGAAATTGCATCCAGCTTTACTATAAGAAAACAAAAAGTTCACTGTTTATTTGTGTCCAAAAATCTTATAGTATCAAAATTCACTAAATGTGAAATATTATATTGTCAACTCTAAATACACTTCAACAAAAGTGGAGATTAAAATTTCCTTACCATTAATCTTCAAAAGGATTGTTTTGCTAGTCCAATCACAGACATTAAATCATCCAGCTACATAAATTTGCTTCAAAGACATACCTTAAACTCATTCTTTGCTTCCCTCTTCAATGTCATTACTCAATTCCAATTATTTATCATACCCACTCAAACACTTAACAAAAATTGCTTCAACATTTCAAATAATACTCAAACCTACAATAATAGAACTAAGCTTGTAAGTCTAAGGGTAAACTTGGTTCTAAAGTACTTTTTAGTCTTAAAGTTTCATTTGTATTAAACTATGACTCTTATATAATACGTCAACTCCACAACCTGATGTTATATCCCAAAAATGAAAGTATACTTTAATCCAAGTTATGATCCATCTTTATATCACATTGGACGACATATTACCTCATTTTTATCAACCTTCCACCTTTGTCTAGTAATTAATTTTAAAAAATTATATATTATTATCTCAATATGAATCATAAACAAATCAAGTATTCTATGGACATAATAATGACTTTTAAATACTTCACTATAAATTAAGCGTTTCAATATAAACTTCAAACAGATAAATTACCGTTGCAATCATTCCTCAAGAAATACTCACTTGAACAACTCCAGACCTCAGACCAAATATTTCTAACATCTTACACAGAATTTGACACTAAAGTTGAAACACTTCAAATAAAATCTAATGAGAAACTTCCTTTAATAGTTTTCGAACCAAATTTTACAATCGCAAGGTTTCAAATTTTTTACTAACGAATTTCAAACAAGACAGAGCGAATGTTGGATTTTTGAAGGAAACTAAGACTTTGGATTTCCATCTATGATGGGTTGTTAAAGTCCAATTTCACAAGTTCACATATATAACTCAAAAGAGTTCACAAACTCATATATTTCAAAAGATTGTTTATACTCATTAACAAAGCATACTCATCATCATTTCTAACTAAATCCCATCAACTCCAAATTACTTGTTTCCAATTAGAGAAATACTTTCATCCACCAATGAATAATCTCGAGATGTTTTTTTATCAGTATCTTAATGCAAATTGATTTTTGTACTTTGTCCTAAACTACTGTAATTTCATTTATTGTAGAACACTACAATATCTATTTTATTAATGTTACTTTTTCAGTATGTCAATCATGCTCTAATACCAAAATTTCTGTCATGCCCCAAAGGGAAACCGAGACAGAACAGGAAATGATCCGGTCCGAAACAGATCAAATCATCCAACCCTCACTTGAAACCATAAATAGCAGCAAAAGACTTAAAAATTTACATTACAGTTCATGCCCAAAAATAAAGGTCCAGAAGGGACAATAATATAATGCAATCTAACATAATACATAATTAGGCGGAAATAATATAAAATAAAACTAGGGTACAAACCTCCATAAAATATTCTAAATCTCTCTAGAAGAAATTCAAATAATTTAAACAGAAAAACTTTCAATTTCTACACCTGCGATGGCTATTGGTGACTAATTTGATTATTTCCTGAAAAATGAAAATAAATCAGGGGTGAGTCAAAACAACTTAGTAGAGATTTAATTTTATATTCAAGTTTTATGTCATATAAAATTAACATACTTTTTCAGTTAATTATTTCAATAAATCAATATATAAGAGAAATGATGACAAACAACAAATCAAATAATGAAACAAAGGCGATACTCAACGATCGCAAACATTCAAAAAGACCCTGATCAGGTTTAGGATTCGAAACCCAAGGACAGGATAGATACAGCTGTCCTATTGCCGTTTTTAACATAAATAAATGTAAAAATAAATGTAATTGGACTGAATATTTAAAATTAGCATGCTCAATTTAAATTAATATTTACATTTCAGGAATTTAAGTGTATTAAATACAAAATAACATCTACCTCAAATTTGGGCAACCATATCAAGGCCCAACAAAATAATTCACTAAAGCCCGACAACTCTTAGGTTTTGGAACCTAATAGTCAAAATTTTACTAAATATTAGGATTTAAGATTTTAAATTTTATTATTTAAATTTTTAGGCTAAACGACGATACCCCAAAGACGTTAGGGTTAAAAACTCAACACGTCCCAAAACAAATTCCGAAACGATCCCTAGAACAATTGGGTAAAAATTTGGGAGTAAAAAAAATAAATTTGGCCCAAAACATCCTTGGCTTGGCTCAAAACATAGTAGCCCAAAACTCAAAATTATGTGGGCCAAAGCCCAATTAAAATATGAGCGATAGCCCCACTACTCAACTGGGCCACGGTCTAGATGACGCTAGTTCGTGGACCAGAGTGCCTCTACCTTCAGAATTGCTGAAGAGCATTCAACTAGTTAAAATCTTGAAGAACCGCTGCTAGGCAAATGTTATGCAGGTGTATTCTTATTGCCTATGTGGCAGTCTCCTTATTGCGTACGTGGCAATAGCTTGGGCCAAAATGGTCATCTTCAATTTTAGCATAAAAGGGACACAAACAAGGCTTAGGAATAGAAGCTGTGAACTCATCTGTTTTCCCTCTCTTTCTATCTATATAATCTCCCTTCTTCTCTAGTCTCTCTTTCTCTTCTTGGTACTCTCTTCTCTCTATCTTTTTCATCATCTTCTTCTTCTATTATTTCTTCTATATTCTCTTTGCAACTCTCTCCTTCTCTGTACCTATTGCTATCTTATTATCAACACAACTACTGGTTTCCTCTGATTTCCTGGCAATACCATAACAAACGGTATCAGAGCAGCAACGGGCCATGGGCGAATCTTTCCCCTACACGAACAAAGACGACTTGGACCAATTCAGTGTTGAATTGAGGTATTTTGGATCTGCCTTCTCTTTTCGCCTCGACATTTTTAGTCATCGGTTGTAGGAACTTATACTCAGGCAAGAAAGATTGGAAGGGTATATTCACAGACTCACTCAAGACACTAACTCTATATTCGATGCTATTTTGGCTGAGTTAAATTGGCTATATCAACTCAATCGGATGATCAGAAGGTGGATCTTCAAATGATGCTATTGAAGATATAGCAAAAATTGAATTTCTAGTGGCTATTGAGGAACAAAATAGAGACGAGGATGTGGAGCTTGAAAACCTGAGCACCGATGTACAACAAACTTTTGTTTCCTCATCTCCTAAGGAGGATTTAGCTAGGAAGTCTGTTACTACACCAGATTCTTTTGTATCAACAAGGTCATGTCCAAAAATACTTTGCTTCTGCTATCGATTGTGTTAATTTTCCTGTGGATATACTGGTTAATAGGAATTTACTTCATGAAGAATCGCTAAGGGAAGTAATAGTGAAGGGTGAGTGTATGTTTTGCAAACGTAAAGTTATTGGTTTTGTTCAAAAGATTTTTGTCAATGTGGTGGTGCTTCAATCTTACTCAGTTGATATTTGGACCTCCGATTCTCTTGGTATTGTTGTTGTTATTGTCATGCATATATTACTACGTAAGATTTTGAATTATAGATCGACACGGAAAAAACAATCCAAATTGTCTTCACATAGTGTTTCATCTGTAGAATTGCTGATGATTGCTTCTGAACACATACTCCCTCCAAATTTCTGAGTGGGCAAGTTTAAAAGCATTCTTGGTGGGTTAACTCATTGTTTGTCACCTTTGGCATGCGACAAAAGAGAAGTTGCTTCATATGAGAATAATTATACTGGAGCAGAAGCTTTGCATGCTTTTGCGCCTAATGTACTTGCAGAGGCTACTGGTGGGTTCATCTGTATAAACAAAGTTAAGGACTTAGTACCAGTTTTACCCAATTGTTTCCAAGAATCTGTTGCAGGGCTCCACAATATGCATTCTCTTGATGCACAGTCATTTCAATATTTGATGTATATTCTTTAAAGCTTAGATCATGCTGTGAGAATCTTCCTTTATGGGATGAAGGTTAAATCACAATTACAACATTTTTAAAAAAGACCTGAGGGAGGAAACTATCTCAATAGGGTTATTTAATAAATTACTTTCAATATTTGCACTCAGTTCTGTTCATCACCATTCTGAAAAGGAAAATCATAAATATTTCATAATGAACACTGCAATCACATAATTGTTTTTGCACTCAACTCAATGTGTCAGCGCACCTGATGTTTTGTTGGAGAGATTTCTGGAGTTTATAGAGAACACTTTGCTTGAAAAAAAATCACAGTGACAGTCATTTTGGTAAAACACTCTTGGAATAGCATGTTATCTCACTCCTGTGATTTATTCCAAAACTTGCATCAACCGTTGGATTTAGAGGCGAGATAGTAGACTTGGGAAAACCCATGCACTATGTTCTGGAATATTTCTTATTGGGAATATTCGTCATGATAGAGATTGTGAAACTTTTTGAAAGAAATGATTTGCCCCCGTAGTCTGGTACATGTTCATTAAAGGTGTTGGGGGTATTCCAATTTGGTGGGATTGCTGCATGTTCATTGCCTTTTGGCTACTTATCATACTGGTTTAAAGTGCATGCTTACCATTAATATAGGTCAACAAGGCGCATACACAAGTGTTATTGGGAGCAATATAAGTACCACATATCCTTTTGGATTCGCCAATCAGATGTTACAAAGGTATGTCAAAGGAATTCGTGAATTTAATACGATTCTCTCATATAGTTATAAAACCAAGCAATATCATCAAAAATTTCCTCAAAATGAACAAATACTGAAAAAGAATAAGCAGATGTATCCATTGTTGGCAATATGTCTTTCCCTTTGCCCTCAAGTGAAGCTTGTTGAAGAAACTGTGAATGCTCGGTTACGAGAAAAGTATGGAGACAAGATGAATAGTCTATAAAGATCAATTATGATAGGAGCTGAATCATTCACACCGTCTAGATTCTTAACTGATGCTTCTATGCACTTTGAGGTACTAGACCACTGGATCCGATTGGTGCTGGAGGTGGCTCAGCATTTGGGCGCAAACATGGTCAGAAATGTTGCTATGCATGGTTCTAAAGGACTTGTACGAGGACAGCAAGTGCTCAACGCTTGTTTTCCTATCATAGGTCTTGTTGATAGAGCTATACTTGATTAGAGTATTAATGTTATTGGAGATCCCATTGATGAGGGAGGTGATATCAAAACCGATCACTATTTGCCCATTCACAAAGAAGCCCCAACTTTTGTTGATCACTATTTCCGCGATACCGAAGGGCAAGATGTGGTTCTCTTCATTGACAACATTTTCTGACTTACTCGGACTAACTCAGAGGTGTCTACTCTGCATGGTCAAGAAGACAATTTTGCCAAAATCTTATATACTTAGGGACAAGTATATTTTAAGGGGGTGGGTTGTTATGGAGGTGTATTCTTATTGCCTATGTGGCAGTCTTCTTATTGCCTACATGGCGGTAGCTTGGAGACATAATAGTTTTCTTCAATTTTAGCATAAAAGGGACACGAACAAGGCTGAGGGATAGAAGCTGTGAACCCATATGTTTTCCCTCTCTCTCTCTGTAATCTCCCTTCTTCTCTATGCTCTCTTTCTCTTCTCTGTACTCTCTTTTGTCTATCTTCTTCATCATCTTCTTCTTCCATTATTTCTTATCTATTCTCTATGTAACTCTCTTCTTCTTAGTACCTGTTGCTATCTTATTAACAATACAACTGTTGGTTTCCTCTGATTTCCTGGCAATACCATAACACCGGACGACCAAATTCTATGGTGCACAGGGTCGCGGTTTGGCTCACAAGTTGTGTTCCTTGGCGATTCCCCAGAGTTGCTGAAGCGTTACCCGACATCAACGCTTCTGGAGAATCGTCATTGGCCAAAGGGATGAACTTTCCGGTCAGATATCTTTCGAGAACAACGACACCTTACCAGAACATAAAAAATAAAAATCAATCGACGAAAATCTATTACATTATCCAGTGACAAAACCAGACAATCCAACAGAGACGTTCCAACATAAAAATTTTACGAAAAATCTAGTCCTAACCAACATTTCAAAAATTTGATAAATTCCGGAAGCAAACTTACCGACGATACACGTCAGTCACCCAAACTTCCACAGAAAGGCTTCACGATACCGACATCCAACCGTCACCTTAGGAAACAAATCTTTTCACTAAGCTCTAGTTTACGAATAAATAAATTAGACACAGGAAGGGCGAGGCTGACCTCAATGACGAACAAATGCTGGAGAAATTTCACCCTATATGTATTGACGACCTACCAGAGAATACACAGGATTGCCGAGAGAGAGGGAGAGTGAAGTCGGAGGGAGCAGAAGACAGAGTGGGGGACTCGGAAATAAGGGAGAAAGGATACCCCCTGTTCGGCAACCAACCCCTCGAAAGGGGCTTTTCAATTTTTTTTTGGTAAATGACAAATCAACCATCGTGGTTTGTGATCAATAACAAGTCAACCATTATGGTATTTTTTTCTAACAATTGAACCACTGACGTACGGGAAAATGACAAAACCAACATCGCGGTGTCTTTTCGCAGTGTCTCACAAGGAAGACACCGCGATTTTCGTGGTGTCTGCGCAAGATATAGCGAAAATTGCAGTGTCTCACATGGAAGACAACGCGATTTTCGCGGTGTCTCACAGGAAGACACCGCGAAAATTGCGGTGTCTCACTCCTAAAATGTCGCGGGATGAAATGCACAATCGCGATTTTCGCGGTTGGATTGAAGTAGAAAGACTCCGATCAACCATGAAAGAGAAAGGACTACAGAAACTACGTGGGTGCAGTTGGATTGAAGTAGGCGGAGTAGTTCATGAATTTCTGGTTGGAGACGAGTCACACCCCTTATCAGATAAGATTTATGCAAAGCTTGATGCATTAAACAAGGAAATGAAAGCAGTTGGTTACGTTCCAACCACTGATTTTGTGTTGTTCGACATAGAAGATGAGGAGAAGGAGCACTTTCTAGGTTGTCATAGTGAAAAGCTGGCAATGTCATCCTGTGAGAGGCTAAGTATCTTACGACTCTCCCTTGCACTCAGAAAATACTGCTCGTATCCTGTACATTATAAACAAAACCATGTTGATTTATGAAATACAGTGGATGAAAGGAAAGAGTGGAGGGAGTCCATTCCTCCCGGGAACATCATTGTTCGGAGTCTTCCTGTGAGACATCGCGAAAGGACACCGCGATGTTGGTTTTGTCATTTTCTCATACGTCAGTGATTGAATTGTTAGAAAAAATATCATAATTGTTGATTTGTTATTGATCACAAACCACGTTGGTTGATTTGTCATTTACCCTTTTTTTTATTAAATTTGGGCAGGATTAAAAGGCCGGGTTGAACAGGTCTCTCGTTTGTACATGAAAAAAGCACGAGGTGTATTCAATTTAGGCTCAATATATATTTATAATATTTACGGTGGATCAATTCAATAAGAATCGTTCTCCAACAAAATAAATCAAATAATAAAATAGTAAGAAAATTTTAGAGAGAAGAGAAAATGCAAATTTAATCTTGTTTGCGTAAATTTTTAGCCCTCATTCTACAACCCCATGATCCTTCCTTTTGTCCCATACGTCGATACGATCGTCTTTTCAATTCAACCATTTGTTCTTCCCAAACTTGTCTTGTACACATTCCGCCATTATTACTCTGCTTGAAGCTCCATTCATGGTTTCTCAAACCCATCTCGTAATCGTACTCTCTTCTCAAATCAGGATCGGACAGCGTCTTGTATGCCTCATTCAACTGCACAAACATCCTGGTCGATTCGTCCTTCATCGAAGGGCTGCAGACGTCTGGATGATATCTCAGGGCCATCCCTCTGTACGCTCTCTTAATCTCCTCCATGCTTGCACTATTCTGACTCAACGAAAGAAGCTTGTAATAGTCATTTGCTTGGTAAGTTTTATCAGCAAGATTACTATTCCAAGCTTTGCATGAAACGGAAACCACCATTTTTGATGGATTTTTTTTGCTAGAAATGAAGGTGGAGAAACTAGGGTTAGGTTTCGCAGTATTTGGTTGGGGGTGAAGCAGAGAAATAGCCATGGCGGGTGTGGCTCAAAATCAGTCTAAATTTTGCAGACTGCTTGAGGGGATAATCAACGTGGGGTTTGAATCTTTATATAGGGAGAGACGACTTTTTCCTGGTTTTTGTAGTCAGAGAGAGAGAAAGTTCGAGGAATGTGTTGGTGTTGTGAATATGAATTGTGACAGCAAATGCATGTGGTTGTTGAAGAAAAACAGAGTCAATGAACTGAGTCGAGTTGAGTTGACCAACGCGCTTTTGTGAAGAATTGGTAAGCATCCCCGGCCAACTGTTCTTTCATACTTTTTATCTACCACTTTGTTTGGGGGACGAGGAAATATTCTAAGAAAGTTGCTCCATTCAAACTGTTCCAAACATTTTTTTTGTTAGCCTTTGAATCTGCTTGAAACGTTGAATCAGGCATCATTTCCGCATTTATTATATATATTTCATTGGGCGTACTTTTTCTAGGTAAGGTTCTATTCTTATTTTTATATTTTATCTTGAGATCATAATATATATTTATAATTTATTTTTCGTAGAGTTATTTATTATATTATATTATTTGTAATATTAGTTCTAAGCCCACATATTTTGATCTCATTTTATATTTTATTTGACTTTTAAGATTTTTAGTGCAAAATTTTTTAATTTTATCAAGATTCAAATGGTCTGATTTTTTGTTTAGGTCAGATCATTCTCTGCTTTTGTTCGGACCTTTTTCAAGTCGCGACACATTTGATCAAAGTTTCTAATATTCTACTAGTGAGTGTTTTGATAATATTCTTCAGGGGTATAGAATTATGCAATTTTTATTTTGTTAATTTTAATAACTTAATTTTTATAAACACGAAATGCATCAACTTACCTACACATATAGCTACTAAATGTATAACACATTTGAATTAAAATAGAGTTTCTAAGCTTTTCATTGGTCTATAAATTGGTTTATCTCTCATGAGACACATGTAACGTGTGCAATGAACACTTATGAAACTATGCACTTAGAAAGTTCTGTCGAAAAAATTAAGGAAAAGCTCTTTTGTTTTGTTGTTTTGTTTACTATCCTTATTATGAACGTGCGCAGTACAGCGTCAAATCCATTAGTTTGCTCACAAAAAACCTTAAATAAGTGTAAAAGAAAAGAAAAAAGGACAAAAGAAGGGAGCTGCTTCTTTTTGACTGATGAAACCAATGAAGTTATAGGCCATTTTTTTATTGCCGGCCACAGACTCTCTAGATTTGAAATCTTTGCCCTCCAACCTTTTTCATTATTTTATTTTTTCTGATTTAGCAGCCATGGACAATTTCAGAGAGTTCATGAATCTGGTTTGAGGGGAAGCCTCCCTCTGAACTGATGGAAGTTTTCCCTCTATTCTGTATCTACTTTAAAAAATAAGATGAGATTATGTTATTGTTCTCGAAAAAACTTGTCTCAGATGTTAGATTATTTTAATAATCTATTAAAGTGGTCCATCTTAATTAAGTGACATTGACTTAATATTAATATACTTAATATGATGGTTGTTAAGCTTCAAGGACATTAAGTTAATTAGGTTTTAATTCTCTCTTCTTAACTTTATTAAAGTATATAAATTATAGTTAAAGAGACGTGAATGAATAGACATGAATGAAAGGGTATGCACGAAGATATACATTTGTAAAGTTGTCTTTTTCATTAATGAAAGAAAATTACAAAAAACAACACATTCTAACAACAAGAAATTACAGCAACTAGATTTAGTTCCAATATCATCAAAGAGACACTTTGATGCGCGCACGGGAGGGGCTTAGAATTTACTCATAAAGTGGGCAAGGATTATAGGTGCGGTCGTCCTCAGAATAAAGGCAGCACCTTTATTTGTGAAGCAACAGATGTCCTTTATCGTCTCAAATCCTAGAATGGAATCTTGGATTATGAAAGTTGGCAACTTTAAGCTGCCGATGGATAAACTGTGGATGAATGCATTACTTCTCATCTCCTTGGATAAGGATGCAAATACAAGGTTCTCTTGTGCTATAACTCGCATAAGAGGATTTTTTGATATGATTCACCAAAGGCCTTTGGATATAACTCACCAAAGAAAGAAAAATGATGACTCCAATTTCCGAATCAAAGCAAATCTTTAATTTGTATTTAATTCTCAACTCGTCTAAAACATAAGCGGTGATGGCTTTATATAGCCGATTAAAAACATAAATTAGAAAATTAAATAAAAGATAACCGAGATATCCTAGATAAGTGAATCTAGATATCCTAGATAAGTGGATCTTTTTTAGAGATAATATATTTCTTTCTCTTGTCCTCCAAACTTGTCTTCATGGGCTTATTCTTGGGCTTCTTTTCATGTTGAAATCTTCCACTCGAATGACTTCTATATCTTGAGTTTGTTGATTTCCGAGTTTGGAAAATCGGACTTCCCTTAAACTTTTACTCTTTGTTTCTTGGGCTTTTATCATAGCCCATGGACTCCAAATTAAACGATCTAACATGCGTTAGAAAGCTTAGAAAGTTGGTTATAATCTTCATGAAGAATGCTTCTTGAAACAACGTCATCTTGATTTCCAAAATAATCAAATATGCGGGAGGGAAAAACGAAGATAGTTTTTTTTTAAAGTCTTTCCATTTCTCTTTCATTGCTCTTGAATTCCACCTATGCCTGATCTTCATGATATTCTTTGAGGCTTAATAAATAATAGAATGGTCCCATTTTGCATCACACTTAAAGTGAAAGGAATTAAGGCAACAAAATATTTGATATCATCATCAACAAGAAAAGCTTTTATCATGGATCAAGGTTGGTATTTAAATGCTTTATTTATCCGAGTTTAGTGCAAACGAAATGGTTGATTCAACAATGTTAAATATGAGACGTAAGGATTGTAAGAATAAATATTCTAACATCAAAAAGCTAGAAATTTAGGTCAAAAAGCATTTGTACATGAATCTGTGGTTTGTATGGTGCTTGTCATTTTTAGAGGGATAGACCATGTGAAGCTTCTAGTTATTTACATTCTATAAATGTAGGTCGCATCACCAAATTTCTTTGGCAAACTAGATAACCCTTAGCCTAAGATTTTAAGAGAATCTAGTTAAATATCTGAGTTTAAATATTGATGTTTCACGTGTATTTTAGTCTAATATGTTTATTTAGCATTTATTACAAAAATATGATATCAATTACTAAGTGAACCGCTTTAATATGTAAAACAGACCAAATTAAGTGATAAACACAAAATTTTAATTAATTTGCCTTTAATCAGTTATCGATTATTATACTATTAGACTTTGATTTGTGGGCCGGTACTACTATTTAAGACCAGATTAACACCTAAAACTTCTTTCTCATTCAAAAATTAGATGGAAGACAACTACCAAGAGAGGAAGGATTTACTTAAGAGGCACGATTTTAACGAATTTGTGTAGATCGGCGAAATCAACCCATGAGATTATCATGGTAAGTCTCAATCATTTCTATCTTGTGATTCTCTACTTTTGATTTTGGATTTTCCAATATGTGCATGAATTTATATTCAGATCTTCAAAAAATCAATGCATATTGTCATTTTGGTAGAGTGATTTGACAACGATGTGGCAACCCACCATTTGAAGATAAGAATAAGTCAAGTGAAGGTTTGACCTATACCAGTAGGGGTGTACAATCTCACATCGCTTGGAAGAGTGGAAAACACATAATTTATAAGTAGAGTTCTTCTCCCTACCTAGTTGATGTGCCAAGATCCTGTATCCTGAGCCCGTGCCAAGGGCTCCTTTGTTTTCTAACATTTTTATTTATTTTGTAGGTGTTTCTTCTCTAGCAAACTTGGAGAAGAGTTTTTGATCAATTTAACAAAGAGGAGTTGATGCATTTGGGCTAGTGGATGTTATGCTAATCATAGAAGAAATAGTGAGCTTTCCTTTCCGCCTGGAATCTGACCTCTGGGCGTTCAAGGGCTCTTTTGGCAATAGAGAAGACTTCCTTTCAAATTTGGTCCATCTTACAACATGTAGCAGACATTTAGAGCTTTCCAAAGAGGTATTTGATGTCATATTTGGGTTTCGTTTGCTATGTCAAACGTCCCATTTATAGAGACCAAAATCCAAACTCAGAATTATTGTGCTTGTGTTATTGTTAAGGAAAGTTTTGTCATTTGCTTTTTAGGGTATTTTTGTAAAATGTAATGTTCCATTAGAGAGGTATTTATCCTCTCTAATGAATCCCATTCGAACCAGATTGAATTTGGAAAACCCTAAAAGAGAGTGCCTCTTGTTCTTGCCTGAAGACCCGCAGAGATCTCCCACTCGGCATCTCCAATCTTCAAGTCTCCTTACTTGTTTTGCTAGGTCTCAAATGAGTCGACCCTTGCTGCCTCTTCCAGCTCCTCCTCCGTGCGTGGTGGTTCTTGTGGCGTGGAGGTAGACGACCTAGCATTCCCCATTGGAGAGACCCTTCCTTGGTGTTGGTCGAACTAGTCCCCCCTCTAGTGTTGGAGGTTTGCAGACTCCTTTGGTTTGTTTCTTGTTTACTTTATGCTATCTATTGAAAGGGGATTTTGGTTTATTGAAGATACTGATCTCTATTTGTGATATTCTGGATTGGATGTGGTTTTAATGATATTTGGATGTGGTAGAGATTATTTTTGGAAGGAAGTATATTAGGCCGATATTCTGTTTTGAGCGCGGGATAGATTCGGTCCTATTTTGTGGTTGTATTTTTATCTATCTATGTTCGTTGGATGAATCTCAATTTTGCAGATATAATATTGATATTGTTGAGTGAGGATCCTGCAAATTTGGCATTGATTGGCTATGTACACGTTGAGATCTCGTTGAGTATTTCCAGGTCGCCGGAATCTGTCCAGAAAAACACTAATCTGAGTACTGTCTTCAACGATAGATATCTCTCTATATTCGTGGACTCTTAGGATGCAATTTATCTATGTGACCCCTTGAACTGTTGCTTGAAAGCTGTAGAAAATTGAGCTTGAAAAGATATTTGCATTTGATGTTACGTGCATTTTAAAATAGAAGCTCAGAATTTGTATTAATCAATTTCCAGATTTGGGCAATTTTGTTTGTAGTGTATCTCCGTGAATACAATGAGTTTGAAACTAAATTTTTGATACAATATTCTCTGGATTGTGGTTTATTAACCATATAAATTTGAGCACTTAAGCCTTTATCCAAGTGAAATTATTTATGATTTAAAACTGAAGACTAGGTTATCACTAGTCATTTCACAGATTTGGTTTAGTTGCATAAGCCAAGCTTGGGATCTATCACTAGTACAATACATTTTGGGGTATGTATTAGGAGGACTGAGGACATTACAAACAAAGATTAGGAATCACCGAAGGTATGTACTACATTCATAAATCTTTGTTTTTTGTTTTGATATTTCATTTTTAAATTAGGATTTTATTCAATGTTTGAATTAATGAGTTATAACTTGACATCAATGTGTAGAAATCAAAGATCTTTGCATGAAATCATGATAGAATCAGTTTGAGTCAGCTTATTAGTGATCAGAATAGAAAAAGGAAGAAATCAACATTTCGAGAAGAAACCATCGATGGTTCTTAGGGATGATCAATCATTAGTTGAACAGGTCAACCAAGAACTTATGGTTTGGTTGACCAATTTGTCATTTGGTTGACCATTTATGTGGTCAACTCAAACTTTTTTTTTTTGGTTGACCCGTGGATGTTTAAACTCGCTTTTATACTGAATTTTTGTTGGATTGTCCTTAAAAATTCTCGATTTGGTTCCTATCCTAGTTATAGGTTCCAACTATAATTTTGTTTATAAGTCTTCTGACGACGAGATTATGATAAGTATCGAGGTTTAACTTAGTGTTTGGACTCCTTGGTTATCGAGATTTGGATTTTTAGCTATAGGGATGGTGTACATTGATTGAGATAGGAATTACTTACTATATTAAGCAATGTATACATAGTTTTATAAAATTTATTTTGAAACATATTCTTATACTTTTATGACATGTTCTATCTTTAAGACATGTTTGTTTTTATATATTATGCAAGATTTTCACTACCGAGTTTTTTTTGAGCATGCATCATTATTTTAATTGTTTATCAACTCGGTGAAGAGCACTGAGTTTAGTCAACCCAAATGCGGGTTTTACTCGATACGTATGTTTGACTGTTTGGGAATGTATTTTTTGTTAAATTAATAGTATAATTGAACAACTGACTATGTCATATCACTAGGTGCGAAAACCTAACCAGGTTTATGATATGTTATTGCGATAAAAAAGTATCACGTTCTCCCTATATGTCTATAACACAATGTACTTACAGTGCATGAGTGGCTTAAGTTTTATACTTTTATAATAATGGCCAATTTTAATACATATAGCAATGTAGTGGGGGTTTTTAGACACTTGCCCAACCGATGGTTCTCAGAACCTAATGTTTTTATAATGTTTGTATTGTTAGTTGTAGTATATGATTTTGACTATAGCATGCTACTCATACTTTAAAAAAAAGAAACATTTATATAATATTGGATTTCCTACGGAGTTTAGTCAGCTTAACCTAATGGCATCCCCTTTTAGGTCTTATTCAAAGGGATCAATAACAGCTGGGTGAAGACATTTCTATTTTCTTTTCCTTTCCTTGAGTGTTTAGTTTATATTCCCTGGTGAGCATATTTGTGATTTGAGACTGTATTAAAATATTTGGATATTGTTTGGACTACTGGTTGGATGCACAATTTTTATTTAGTTGACTTTATTATTTTCTCGTGATCACTATGTGGACCTAAGTCCATCTCGTATGAGCAATGATTTTGATTTATGTCCAAGCCTTCAGTTGCAAACCAAGCTTTGGATTAGGTGATCAAGTCCTCTCCGAGGATCAAGTTGCTTAACCCGACGTTTCTGTTAGGCCCACCTCTAGATTGTGAGAATTAAGCTTAGCAATTATTCTATTTTAGTTATTTATTTCTCGAAAGACTCTAATTTGGTTATTTTCTTCCTTTAGACTACTGGATTTTTCTTTTTCACACAGTTAGGTAATTAACTAACTAGTTAGGTATGTAAATTAACTAATGAAGCATGTTAAATTAACTAACTAGTGGAGCATGTAAATTACTTAGAATAACTAATCAGCTTAATAATTGTAATCTATTTCGAGCATGTAAATGGACTAGGATATACGAATTGACAAATATGCATGTTAATTAACTAGCATAAGTAACTTAACTAGAAATCGAGTATGTTAATCAATTAGGTTAGTTTATTTGATATTGAGCATGTAAATGGACTAATACGTAACCACTAGTACATTTAATTAGTAGGTATAAATCAATTAGCTGTATGTTAGCTAATTTGGACAATTGACTCTAATTAAATGTGAGCATGTAATTTACTTCGGAAAACTAGTTAGAATAATTAAATAGACTTGAGCATGTAATTAAATAACCAGCTCCATAACTGAAATCAGTATTTTTGAGTGAACTAATGAGTGTTTTGTTATTGTCTTCTTGGTTGTTCTTTCTATTAAATGTTTTACTCTCTTTTACATACGCTTTCAATTACATGCACTTTCATTTACAGTAGCTTTCAATTCCTTATATGCACTTTCTTTTATTGTACATACATTCAATTACAGTTACTTTCCTTTATATATGCAAACTTCAATTTCAGTGAATGTTATGTCCTTACACATCATGCATCATACTAGGTTAAGAATGTATGTTCATGCATCATGTTAATAACAACTAATAGGGAGTGTCATGGGGTGGTATGCACACAAGTATGAGTGAGGATAAACGATGAAAAAGAATAAAATGGTAAGATAATAAAGGCCTCTGTGGTTCGGTAGCATAGCCCGACACAAAAACAAAGAAAAGTAAAAAGGGAGTTGGAGGGCGGATAGGTAGCGGGTTTAGTCTGCAACTAGCCGAAGCCCCTCCCTGATCGAGTACGAGAGTTCTAGTTGCAAGAGAAAGGCTAGGTCCGATCACTACCATCACAAAGGAAATCCTCCAATCTCCAGCTCAATGTATGAGTATGAATGAATGAACGGATGTAAAGTAATGGAAGAGTAAATGGCTTAGTGAAATGATCGATTTGGGTGGCCCCCATTCCGGAATGACTAAAGAGAGGCATTCATCGGTGCATTTCCCTTTTTCCTTACTAAGCCTTCGGGCTTACAGTTGCTTGTGGTGTAGATGTAGGTACTAGTACGCTATGAGGAATGCATGGACTAGGAATAACGAAAGATAAAAGACAAACAAATATAGAAGCAGAGATGATGGATTAGCACGCGCGAGGGAGATCGTGCTGGCCAGGCATAAATATGGTGAAAAGAGAAACAGATTTAAGTAAATTAAGTTGTGTAAAAAGTAGTGTTTCAATTGACTAGTATTTCTTCTTTAAATTAATTCTTTACGCTTCCATAAGAGTTTTAAATAAACAATTTTTCCTAACGCTTCCGCTATGTTTTGTAAAACAAACGATATTTATTTTACGCTTCCGCACAGTTTTATTAACTAGATTTTTATAACGAGTTTTACGAATGGTTAGTATCAATCCGGTTAGACGCACTCTGATGTGTTTTTTTTTAAGAAGAAAGAAATTTCAAATTTTCATGCATTTTAAAAGGAATGACGAAAATCCAGGTCGTTATAGTTTGGTTATTTTCTTCCTTTAGACTATTGGATCTTTCTTTTTCACACAATATTTTACTATGGACCACTTACTCTTATATTGTCTATTTGTCATTGTTGTGATTTTTTGGTTAGCCTAATGTTTTCAGCCCTAACTATTTATTTCATTTTCTTTTATCTTCTGTTGCATTATTAATTAACTAGCATCATTAGTTGAACTGTTCAATGAACTTTTGGATCAAACCATTCATTGTTTTTGTCTCAAGTTCCTTTTGCGTCAAGAGAGAAATTTTGGTATCAGAGCCAAGTGGATCATTTTGAAAGTAACATTAGTAAGATAAATACATCACTAAGATAAATACTATAATAGTATTTAAGAAACTTGTACTTCCTATGCTTAAGGACACATTCTAACATCTATTAAGAACTTTTCAAATATTTAGTATGCCTCCTACATCACTAAGATGGATAATATAATAGTATTCAAGAAATTTGTACTTCTCATGCTTAAGGACACATTCTAACATCTATTAAGAACTTTTCACATATTTAGTATGCCTCCTAGAAGAACTCCTACAAGTTTAGGTCCTACAGTACCTATTGTGCAGATGGCTGAATCTCAGCATATTGGTCCTTTGGTATCTTCAAGGGATGTGCTCTAGAGTCTGCCTTGAGATGGCAGGGTACAAGACCAAGAAGCCCATCGTATGCCCTTCTTCAAGGAATTTGGGGGGATGAATCCACTAGTTTTTCAGAGAGGATTTGACCTGCAAACTACTAAGAATTATCTATGGGTAATGCCGAAGAACCTGGCATGAAAAAGTTTAGAGATAAATGAGCGACATTCTAGTTTGAGAAGATAGTTGAGGTTTTGTGGAAGTTACTAAGATTTGACTACCTAATGGAGATTACAAGATGGGCACAATTAGAGGTTATCTTTAGAGATGACTATTGAATAGCTAATCACAAGCAGCATATGAATAGTGCTCATCATTTGACTACCTAATGGAGATTACAAGATGGGCACAATTAGAGGTTATCTTTAGAGATGACTATTGAATAGCTAATCACAAGCAGCATATGAATAGTGCTCATCATGATTTAGAGCATGAGGAATTGACAGTTCTGGAGTACTATGCCATGTTTGTTCAACTGACTTAGTATATAAAGGATATGGATCTACTGGACTGGTTGGTCAAGTTCAAGAAAATCTTAGTCATAAGATTAATTCTCTTTTGTTTGCTATAGAGTTCAATATTATCTCAGAGGTGATGGTTGCTGGTCAACTTGTTGAGGCCGACCTAGATGAGTTTTTCGAAGAGTACAAAGGAAAGAGTAAGAAAGAACAACATACCAAAGGAAAGATGAGTAAAAAAATAAGAGGAAAGAAAAGAACAGAGGTGGACATACTCCAATTAGTAACAGTGGCTAGTCTAGTGGTGGACCTTTGTGGTGGTGGGTGCATAGGCCCTTATGTTTGTCCCACTTGTGGTTAGCTAGGGCACCCAAGGAGCAATTGCCCTATGAATCAGATATTGATGTTCCATAGGCCTACCATAGTATCATTATTTTATTTTAATTTTTTAATTTAAAACTTTGACTTATTTACAATTTCACCATTAGGGTTGTCTATTTAGTCTAGGATTAGAGTTTTGTTTATGAGTTGAAGTTTGATTATTGAATTGAAGAATAAACAATTTTCTCTAATGGATTCTTGTTGTTTCCCTATCAGATTGTTATCTTATCATTCAAGAGTAGTGAACTTTAGTGTAGCGGTTTAGTGGAAACTCTGTCTAACTTTCTCGGGTTAGAACAGAGTGTAGGTTTCTATATTTTTTCCCTTGTTTCTATTTCTTCTTTTAATTTCTTTATTTGTTTGTTTCTTCACATTGGAACATAGATCAAACTTATTGTGAAGTTGTGGAATCTTCCAAACTATCAAGTTGGAGAGTTTTCGTTACAAGAGATGTAGCGCCTTGACTTTCTTTTCCCATTTGTCTTTCTAAATTACTCTTGTTTTTTTTTTCTTTTTCTTTCTTTTCTAACCTTTAGCATAGCAAAACACTTTTCTCTTTAAACTTAGTAACAATAACCAAATCGTAAATCATATTTTTATCAAAACGTCCATCAATTATTACAATATCACTTTTAGTTTCTTTTAACAAAATATGTCCCATCCCACTAAGGTTCGCCATAACAACTCCAAGCGCTCTTCATAAGTATGCCTCATCAACTGCTTGGTCTTCTATTGTCATTCTCTTCGTTCAATTTTGCGTACATCATAAGATTCATTTATGAGACTAACGCTCAATAAGTAATGAGAAATAAATATGCATATGACATGTAATGCACATTTATACTTTTCAGTACGTTTTCTTTTCTTTTCACTTGCTGTCAGATCGTTGGGCACAATCCAGGTGAATAGACACCATTTGATTCACCTCTTGTAGGACAACCAAATTCAACCACATCCATACAACGATCCCTTACGTCTTTTCTTTTCTTTCAATCTTTTATATGCACAAAAGTTCTTTTTTGTAGTGCCCCGTATTTATTAAAACCTTATCTTTTTCTTAGCCATAATTTTTTTCTTTAATTTATTTAAACACAACATATTGAAGAATATAAGAGTAGTCGAAGCAGAAATTAGTAACAGTCTGGAAACACCATTTTAGTACTTTAAACAAAAGTCCATTGTTTAACAAAACAATTAAAAACCATAGTTAACTATTCAAAAATAACCAATAGTACTATTTGTGAGCCATAACCCTCAGGTTGAACCTGGCTGATAATCCAAGTGCTCATTATGCAATGCCTTCTCTCCTCCACTGGTATATTGATGATACCATGACAGTCACCTATATCACAGGATAAAACAATGAGCCTAATGCTCAGCAAGGAATAGAATGAAATGCAATGCTCAATGCGTGCTTATGGAGTTTGTCTAAAAAAAGAACCTATTTTTCTGTCTTTTCTGTATTTACATTCACATTTCGTTTATCAAAGAAAGGATACATCATCTGGTCCATGTGGCTTAACTGTCACTCTATCCCTACCTGGGAGGAGTTGCATCCATCAGGGATGTCACCACCTATGGCCATCACCAATCTCCTCAGTCCAAGCGTTGGAGATTTCTAGTACAAAAGAAAGGATACATCATATGGTCTATGTGGCTTAATCGTCACTCCATCCCTTCATGAGAGGAGTTGACTCCATCAGGGGTGTCACCATCAAGAACCGTCACCTACTCTCCCAAACCCCGCACATGCCTATTTACGTTTATTTCAATCATTTCATTAACATGTCATGCATATGTCACCATTTTCATAAATCCTAATTATGATGCATGTATGTCATCCAATATTCAGTCCACAGTTATATACAAAATATACGGAAAAGGAAACATTGCATTACAATAGTGATAAATATCCTTTATGTAACCTATTTCCTTTTTCGGCAGAGTATTATTGTGTAAATAATTCATCAAAGAACTTCCTACATTTTTCATCAACCAACACCTCACAGTCCACAATAAATCACATATTCACAGTCCATAATAAATCACAGAATTTTATCCAGCCTCTCATCCAACTATAAAACTTAACAAAGTCCACTTCTTCATCATCACAATTTCACAATCAACAATAAATCACAGAGTATTTTCTTGCTTCTCTATCAAACTATAAATAATAGTAGCAAAGAATCATTTACTGAAGCAGATAATATTTCACAAATAGCAAACCAGACAATATTCAAATAAACCATATATTCTTGTGATGTAGGTCTCCACTAGCCAAATACATCCTATTCCTTACCTTTGTCGTTGCCAAAATGCCACTCAGCAGCTCACTGTGAAACAAAGCCAAAAAATCCTCTCTTCGCCTGCTCCTCTTTCTTTCTCGCACCCTGCGCTCTGTAAAAATTAGAAAATGTTCTCTCCTTTCTATCTTTCACTTCTTCCTTTCTCTCTCTCTAACCCTCAACTCTCTAAAGAAAACACACTCTCTCCCTCTTTTTCTTTCTCTCTCCCTCAGCTTCACTTTCTCTCTGTAATAAAAACAACGCAAAACACTTCTCTGCCTTTGTTTTTATAAGCAGATGAGAACACGGATAAGCAGAGGAGAACATGGAGAAACATCCTAGAGATGCTTGTAGGAATCCAGGTTGAAGTGGCCCAGCAGTTTGTTGTTTCGGGAAATCATCGATGAAGAAGAAGATACCTGTTGAAGGAAAATTGGAAATCTATTTTTTTGAAAACTGTGTGGGACCGATCGATCATATGATTGACCGCTCTGCATAAGATTTGTAATTTCAGTTTACCGGTCAAGCATTTGCTCGACCTCTCCCAATTGAAAATTACATTTTCATTTTGCTCAACCTCACCTAAATGAAAACAACAATTTCATTTTCAAAGTCGAGCAAATGCTCGACCTCTCACAAATAAAAACCACATTTTCATTTTCAAGGTCGAGTATATGCACGACATTTCCCACATGAAATTCTCATATTAAATTGCTATTTTCCACAAGTCTTCTTGTAACGACCCTTAACTTTTTACCTTTGAAAACGTGTAAAATTTAAAACTTTTATTTTTATAAAAACATTGGAAGACTTTTCTTTCGTAAAACTAGATGGTTAATTTTCTTTACTTTAAACCTTTTTATAAATTGCAGCAGAGGTAAATAAATTCTTTTCGTTTAAGAATATAACTTAATTATATTAGAAAACCTTATACCATTCGTTTTCACTTAAATTCTTTTAGCCCACCCAGCCACAAGATTCGCGTGTGCAAATTTTTCATCAACTACTGCCAATCTATTCTCGTACATATACCTACATCACACGAAAAACAATGAGCCTAACGCTCATCAAGTATTAGAATGGAATGCAATGCTAATGCTTATGCATGATCATACAATGCATTACAGAGAAGAACCGTATGTTGTTTGTTAATCAGAGAGATGGATACGTCAATTGCTCAAGTGGCTTAACCGTATCTCCGACGAGGAGACACACCAATAGGGGTGTCATCACGTGTCGTCTCCATACACTTTTGTTGAAGACTTTGGAGATTTCCGTACAAGAGAAGAGGATCCCAGGGTCCATGTGGCTATACCGTATCTCTGCTCACTATGTGGGAGTAGGTACCCCATTGGGGGTGTCACCACTGATGGACCATCAACAATTCTCCCAAACCCCACATGCTTATTTACATATATTAGGTATGTCATGCAACATGCTCACAATTTCATAAGCTCAAAGTATGATGCATAGATGTCAAATATAGTTCACAGAATATAAAGAGATCACATAACGATATACTGGATATGAGAAATAACACATAATTATAAAGGAGTATCTCGTACGTTGATTACAGGAATTTGTACAAATACAAATTTACTAGGAGTAATTTACGTACTGATTATCGACTAACCATTTATATAGATGTGCACATTATGAACTCACACCAAAACAAATCACTTGCTCAATGACAGGGAAAAGTCCACAAGCTAATCGTTAACAGTTTATGCATATTAGCTTAACAAGTAGAATTTCACGAAATCAGAAAAAAATTACAGAATAAGCAAGTTCAATTCCTCTATCCCAGTATAGCCAATCATAACTTAAAACCATTAACAACAACATTAAACATCTTACAGTAGTTAAACTAACTCTTACATGACCTAGGATATCAACGTAGATAATTGACAACAATAAACACCTATTTATCAGTGGAACAATTTCCTTACAACACAAGTAGAATCAATTTTAAACAAGCATAGTGCTTGGAGAAGTTCACACACATTACTAGATCTATCAATAGGTTGTGAGAACGATTAATCAACAGGTATATGAAGTTATAAAACAGAACCATCCTCTATCATTTATTCCATGGTTCACTATTTTATAATCCCAATCATAACAGAAAGCAACAAATCAAGCAAACCCTACGATGTAAGGCCTCCTTGGGCCAACCACATCATCCCAATTCTTACCTCAATATCGCAGCAACCAAGACCACAATCACAACCTGTCAATCACCCAACGTTTCCCTTAACGGAATGCCACTCCAGAAATTCCTTCACTGCTGCAATCCAGAGCAGCTTCAACAAGAAACACCAAATAAGAGCTCACTTCTTTTTCCACAATTCACAGAGTAATACACACATACAGAACAGAATGAAATACTCTCACCTTCCTCTTCACTCTCCACGGTTGCAGCACTCAGGACAGGAATGGAGAGTTCAGCATTGTTTCACTCAGTCATCCATCGATTTAAAGGCAGTAGAGGACCAACGTGAAAGCTGGGGATCGATGGACAATTGCCCATCCCAATGGAGGAGGTCCAATACACGATGGCCATGTGGAAAGCTCCCAATCTTCTTGGGGGAAGAAGAAATCGTTGGGCCAGCTAGAAGAAATAAGCCAGTTCAACATGGAACCAACAGAACCAGACCAATTCTAACATGACGCCAGCCACATCCACAGCCATCCACTTCATCAAAACGCCTCTGCTAATGCCAATTCATCCATAACCGGATGCCTGGAAGAAGAACACAGAACATAGACCATCGACTTACCTCCACCGACGATTCGTAGCACCAAAATTCACCCAGCGAGCCGCGGTACACTGAGCCCTAGCTTGCAATTCGTCGCACCCACTGCACAATGACGCTGCCTGACGGACGTCTGTCGGCCAGCCAGCGCACCAAGCTCGAGCTCGAGCTCGAGCTTCGTCGTCCTCTCTCTCTCTCTCTCTCTCTTTGTCCCTCACATCCTCTTGGTCTCTCTCTCCCTCTCCCTTTCATCTCTTTCTCTTTAGCAATCAAGGGCCAACATTTAATTTCTTCCCTTTTATTCTTTTGTCTTACATCCTAACCAGCAGAGCATGAACTAGTTCAACACTCCACCCTAATTTCTATTATATTTAATCCCTGATTTAATCTTCACATAATATTCACTTAAATTCCAATAAATAACTCTTCTACATTTTAATCCTAACCAATCCATTATTTTTTTCCTCCTTTTTAATTCAAACCGAGCCATATAATTGTTTTCGGTCGGAGCCGAACCAAACCGGTTCAGTCCATATTTCTCCCTCAGTTTAAGCCTATTTTTCGGATGAGGGAAGGCATCCGTGCCTTTGACCGCATTAATATAAAAAGTCGACAAAAGTGAACAGATTCATTCGTTACTTGTCCGCCTTCGTCCGCATGTGTCCCGACTCATCCAAAAACTCATTTTGCAGACATGGGACAATTTTGGAAGTGAATTGTCATCCAATCTCGTCCCAAAATGCAGAGAATGACCAGAATGCATTTTCGGACGAGGCACCTCGACCCAGCATCGACCGCGCTCATCCGAAATGTGTAAAAATACAAATCCATGATAATTTTTTCATTACAATATATCCCAAAATATTTCTTTCAAATTAATCCTAATTATCATCCAATAAATCCTCACAAATTATATTCTAATAAATACGTTCTTGGTAATAACCCTGATGAATATCCGACTAATCCGAATACCCCCAATTACTTTCCAATTTATCCTTTTTAAATTTTGATATAAAAAGTCGGGGTATGACATTCCTCCCTTCTTGTATAAATTTTGTCCTCAAAATTTGCTCAGCGTAATCATTTCTCCGATCTACAACTCAACACAATTTCTCGTATCATACATTTATACAAAACTCCGTAAGATTACATCACTTTTACTTCTGTAGAGCACAAAGAAATTAGCTGAAATTCTATCTCACATCTCAGTTATCAAATTGCCAACTTCATTTACCATAAAAGGAAGGTCTTCGTCTAAATTTATTTCTTTTTATCAGACAATTTATGTCAAATCACTGCAACATGAACAACTTTATTGCATTTTAAAGATCCTTAACCTCCAAAATCTCATCCTTACTCACAAAATTCCACCTTCATTCATATCATTCACAATAAAATATACCGTTGAGACAACCATTTCTTGTTTCTTAAGTCACAACCGTACAATCTTTGGCAAAAGAGTCACTTTCATTTTACTTAAAACATTGCTTTGAACCCACAAAACATCTTTCGAATTGATTCCCTTCATTACTTTCCCATTACGCTTCTTAAATTCCGTGACTTAGAACTTAACACACGTAAATTTTCTTTAAACTCCCCTTTGTTCTTTTGATCTAACGTGCTCAAACATGCTCTTTACAATTCAGATCCATCCTCCAAGCTTGTTAGATCATAAACTTCTCCTTTAAACTATAGCTACTTTAGACGTTGAAGCCATTAGCACTTCAAATCTTTGGGAATCATATGTTAATGATTTCTTCATTCCATAGATTGAATCTAATGTACTGATACCCCAGTTAGTTTACTGACCATTTCATCTCTTTGATCCTTGTTCCATCACCTTTTTCATTTTCGTTTCCGTATTTGTACTCGTATCCATTTTCGTATCTGGATCTGTATTTATATCTGTATGCTTCTTCCGTATCTATCTTCGTATATGTATCTATATCCGTATCCATTTCTGTATCTGTATCCGTATTCGTATATGTATCCATTTTTGTATTCGTATCTGTTTTTGTTTCCGTATCTATATCTATATCTGTATCCATTCTCGAAAAACCATTTCTGGAAATTCGTTTTTCATTTTTGTTTCCATTTCCATTTCCGTTTTAGTTCCCATGTCCATTTCTATTTCCGTATCCATTTTTGTTTCTGTATCTATATTTTTTTCTGTATCTGTTTCTGTTTCTATTTCTGTATCTATATCTGTTTCTGTGTTTGTGTCCGTTTTTCTTTCTGTATCTGTGTCTGTACCTGTATCTGTTTTTGTTTCTGTGTCCGTTTCTGTTTCCATATCTGTTTCTGTTTCTGTTTTTGTATCTCTTGTGGAGTAAAACCTTAATCAATTATTTATTAACCTCAACAATTCCTCCAATTAAATCAATTAGCAACAGATACAGAGTATCAATCAATTTCATCTCACGATTCTCCCATTAGACCAATCATCAATATGTTAGCAGTACCAACTTAGCGGATCTTCAAACCTCCATTTTGCCATAGCACTGGTGACCCTTATACGTGACAGACTTCCAATTCCAACTTCAAACAGACACTGAATTATTCCAAATCATCTATTTCTAACTTCTAATTAGAGTCGATTATTAATGTTGTCTGTGCATGGACATATAGTGTCCACCTAAATTTTTAGATAGATTCTTTATCTTATAATTTAACTCAACACGTATCATGTTCTCTCTCTTTTAAGAGAATCGCTTGGATCCATAAATCAAAATCTTTGGACGTAATAGTTTCCAAAACACATCAATTTACAATAAACAAATTGAAATCCAACTTAGAGAAAACAATAATCTCATTACACATACAGACTTTCCAACCATTTTTCTAAGTCACAACTTCTTCCATATCTTACACCTCTATAAATCCTTTATCTTCTGTCCTTGCATAAACTAGTATAACTTATGCCCATTACTACTCACATGATTCTAGGCAACTGTGACAGTGCTCCAACTTACGCACATACATCATAACCGTTCCCTCCAACCAAAGTTGAGTAAATTCTCTTAGTTTACATGTCCATATTGTGCGAGAAATTTTCTCGAACTTTATCCACATCATTGTAGTCACATCCTTGGTTGTCTTGTTCAGGTTCCACCCAGGATAGAGAACTTAAACAAAATCCAATACATGCCCTATTATTATCCAATTTATACTCCTCCTAATTTACCCAAACACCAGGACATTATTCTCAATATAACTTAGACTACAAACCCATCTCAAAATTCATTATCAATATTAATCCAAGTTGTTCCTACCAACAGACTAGATTTTCAAATTTCCAGTCCATGACAAAATCTAACCTATCTGAGAAGCAACACTCAATTAGTTTCTCAGTTCAACCTAAAATGGTTCCTTATCCTAATTCAAGGTAGATTCCCAGCTTAACCTAGCGGACAGGGATCATTGTATCAAATTTTCTGCCACTGAAGGTCCAAAACACTTTCTCTATAATTCCTTAATAATTCCTACTAAGTGGGTAAACACTTGACTAACTAATTATCGTCCTAATAACTCAGCTTAGTCTATATCATTCCAATACTTGTTCTTTTAGCAATAGCTCTACCTCTACCTCTATCTAACTCTTTATAACTAAGCAACCTCGTCTAATTGTCCACTTGGTTTAATTCATGCAAGATTCGCTTTCCACTTGCACCATTTTGCAATTCATAAAAATTTGGGCAGAGTATCCCCTGTTTCTCAACATCCCCAAAGCTACATCCATACATCCTACAAGCAAAACCAAACAGTCCAGAAAAGTCCATTATCCATTAAGTAAAGTTTACAGGGAAACCGTTCAACTATCCTTTTCAGACTAGTTCTACGGATATACCTTGAAAATACCATTATACACCTTCAAGTCTACCATTTCAAAATACAAACTTAGTCACACATTCCCCAGCACTTCAAAATACAACACACAAAATACTTACTCACGGTTAGGCCCACTAATCCCACCATCATTTCCTACCGGGAGGAAACTTCCTCTAACTCTCCTTTCTTCTCATAAAACCAAAAAAGGAAATCTCCTAGCCACATGTCCAGGGTTCTTACACTTGAAACATTGTCCAGATCCTGCCAAACATGTTCCAATATGACTCCTGGTATACCGTGGACATAGTTCCTTTTGTTGTGTCACCCAGGTTGGTTCCCCAACAGCATTCTCTTTTTTAAGGTGTTTCTGCTTTCCCTGTTGATTCTCGTCCTCCAAGGATCTCTTAGTCTCCTTTTTAGTAGCCGACTCACCATCTTCCTTTGGTAATGACTGCAGGTCTTCTACGAAGTTCTGGTTGAATTTCCTAAATCCTCCCACTAGTTTTTCAATAAATTGGAACTGGCACTCCATATGCTCCATCAACAAGCTAATGACATCATTCCCCATTTATGCCCCATTTTCCATATTATCCCTTTGCAATCATTTACAAATAACCAAAGCACATATACATTAGTAAAAATAATACAAAGCATACTTACAATTAATGAAGCATTTCTACGCCGAAGTTTGTGTTGGTGGGCGGTATATAGAACAAGTTTTAAAACACAGTGGCTTTGATGCCAAATCTAACGACCCGTAACTCTTTACCTTTGAAAAAGTGTAAAATTTAAAACTTTTCTTTTTGTAAAAACATTGAAAGACTTTTCTTTCGTAAAACTCGATCGTTAATTTTCTTTACTTTAAACCTTTTTATAAATTGCAGCAGAAGTAAATAAATTCTTTTCGTTTAAGAATATAACTTAATTATATTACAAAACCTTCTACCATTCGATTTCACTTAACTTCTTTTAGCCCAGCCAGGCACAAGACTTGCGCATGTAAATCCGTTATCAACTGCTACAAATCTGTTCTCATACATGTACCTACATCACGGAGAAAACAATGAGTTTAACGCTCAACAAGAATTAGAATGGAATGCAATGCTAATGCTTATGCATGATCATACGATACATTATAGAGAAGAACCGTATCTTGTCTGTTAATCGGAGAGATGGATACATCAATTGGTCACGTGGCTTAACCGTATGTTTGATGAGGAGACACACCAATAGGGGTGTCACCACGTGCCGCATCCATACACTTTTGTTGAAGACATTGGGGATTTCCATATAAGAGAAGAGGATCCCAAGGTTCATGTGACTATACCGTACCTCCACTCCCTATGTGGGAGTAGGTACCCCGTTGGGGGTGTCACCCCTGATGGACCATCACCAATTCTCCAAAACCCCCTCATGTCTATTCACATCTATTAGGTATGTAATGCAATATGCTCACAATTTTATAAGTCCTAAGTATGATGCATGGATATCCAATATAGTTCGAAGAATATAAAGAGATCACACAACGATATACATGATATGAGAAAGAACACATAATTATAAAGGAGTTTCTCGTATGTTGATTACAGAATTTGTGCAAATACTAATTTACTAGAAGTAATTTACGTACTGATTATCGACTAACCATTTATATAGATGGGCACATTAAGAACTCACACCGAAACAAATCACTTACTCAATGATAGGGAAAAGTTCACAAGCTAATCGTTAACGGTTTATGCATATTATCTTAATAAGTAGAATTTCACGAAATTAGGAAAAATTACAGAATAACCAATTTCAATTCCTCTATCCCAGTATAGCCAATCATTACTTAAAACTGTTAACAGCAGCAGTAAACATCTTATAGTAGCTAAACTAACTCTTACATGACCTAGGATATCAACGTTGATAAGTGATAACAATAAACACTTATTTATCAGTGGAACAATTTCCTTACAACACAAGTATAATCAATTTTAAACAATCAAAGTGCTTAGAGCAGTTCACACACATTCCTTGATCTATCAACAGGTTGTGAGAACAATTAATCAATAGGTATATGAAATTAGAAAACAGAACCATCCTTTATCATTTATTCCACAGTTCATAGTTTCATAAACCAAATCATAACAGAAAGCAACAAATCAAGCAAACCCTACGATTTAGGGCCTCCTCTGGCCAACCACATCATCCCAATTCTTACCTCAATATCACAGTAGCCAAAACCACAATCACAACCTGTCGCTCACCCAACGTTTCCCTTAACGGAATGCCACTACAAAAACTCCTTCACTGCTGCAATCTACAGCAGCTTCAACCAAAAAGACCAAATAGGAGTTCACTTCTTTCTCCACAATTCACAGAGTAATACACACATACATAACAGAATGAAATACTCTCACCTTCCTATTCACTCTCCATGGTTGCAGCACTCAGGACAGGAATGGAGAGTTCAGCATTGTTTCACTCAGTCATCCATTGATTTAAAAATAGCAGAGGACCCACGTGAAAGCTGGGGATCGATGGACAGTTTGCCATCCCAATGGAAGAGGTCAATATGCGATGGCCAAGTGGAAAGCTCCCAATCTTCTTGGGGGAGGAAGAAATCGTTAGGCCAGCCAGAAGAAATAAACCGGTTCAATGTGGAACCACTAGGATCGGACCAATTCTAACTCGAGGACAGCCACATCTACGGCCATCAACTCCGTCGAAAGACCTCTACCAATGCCAATTCATCCATAGCCGAAACTCAGGAAGAAGAACACAAAACATAGACCATCGAATTACCTCCACCGACGATTCGTAGCACCAAAATCGACCTAGTAAGCCATAGCACACCGAGCTCTAGCTCATGATTCATCGCACCCATAGCACAACGACGCCACTCGACGCACGTCCGTCCGCTGGCCAGTGTACCGAGCTCGAGCCCGAGCTCCGCCGCCCTCTCTCTCTCTCTCTCTCTCT
>CM039471.1:27873757-27893725 GCA_022433065.1 Begonia loranthoides
GACCCATGACACAAACACCCAATGCCTCTCAACCTAATGCTCGTCCTAAATGTAAGAAGGTACATCTCGGCGAATGTTTGGCTGGTTCTGAGAAATGTTATATGTGTGGCAAGCGCGACCATATTGCTAGACACTGCACAACCAGACCCGGTGGACAAGGAGGAGCGACCCCGCGGGTCTTCGCCATGTATGGACTGGACCAGGACGACGAGTAGCCAGCAATTGTGGTAGGTACACCAAATTTTAGGCATTAATTATTTATATGTGGTGTTAACTGCTCCCCTAGTTGAATTAGGAGATCTTACCTTAGCATAAACAAGTTACCTAATCCTGACAGGGGCAATTTATGTTAATAAGTGTGCTGCTTACGTCCTATTCGATTCGAGTGCTACACACTCTTTTATTTCAACAAAGTTCTGTGGATAAGCAAATTGTTTCTCCAGCAGCATAAATTGTACGCATCGCGTGTTATTGCCTTCTGTTGACAATCTAATTACAAATAGAATTCTCAAGGCCAATGTAGTGGAAATAAATGGCCATTTATTTCAGGTCGACTTAATTATAATGGACCTAAAGGGCTACAATGTCATCATTGGAATGGATTGGCTATCTTTGCACCAAGTGATCATCCATTGTAAGAAGAGGGAAGTTTGCTTTTGCCCTCTAGATGGCGAATTGCACACTTTCCGAGGAACCAAGGAGAAAGGAAAGCTGGCTATCGTCTCTGCACTCAAGGCAGATAAATTGCTGAGGAATGGATGTGATGAGTTCCTGGTAAATGTGATCAATACTACCGCAAATCCTGAGACTAAGATGACGGATGTTGCAATCGTCCATGACTTCCCAAATGTTTTTCTTGATGAAATTTCTGGTTACCCACAGACTACGAGATCAAATATGAGATCAACTTATAGCCTGGCACGAAACCTATTTCCAAAAATCTGTATCGTATGGCACCAGCTGAATTACAGGAGTTAAAGGTTCAATTGGAGGAACTGGTAACCAAGGGGTTTATCCGTCCGAGCTTTTTCCCTTACAGTGCACTTGTGCTGTTTGTCAAGAAGAAAGACGGTACGATGACGATGTGCATCATCCCACTTTTGGGGCCTAAAAATGCTTCTAAGTCCTCCAATTTCCCTTACACAATTCAAAACCGTAAAGCTCCGCACATTTTCCTGCCCAAATCTGCTTTGCTAAGCAACGAATGACGAAACGAATATTTTCTACTTGTGCATCACGAAAAGAAGATAGAAAACGAGTATTCAAGCGTTCAAAACCATTGAAAATTGAGAAAATTATCGATATTCAACGATTCACCATCGAAATACGTGAAAGAAGAGAATTTTCTTCTTGTCAAGTCGTAGTGGTTTAACAATTTAACCCCTGAACTATGATAATTCACCATAGTTTAACAATTTAACCCTTAAACTATGACAACGAACTGTTGCGGTTTAACAATTTAACCCCTAAACTATGATGACAATCCATTGCGATTTAACAATTTAATCTCAGAACTATAACAATCTGCTGTGGTTTAACAAATTAATCCCTGAATTACGACGAACCGCCGCAGCTCTACTTCATCACATTAACGGCAAATGTGACAGTGATGGTGGTAACGTTATTTTTTTATAATTTAGTGGTTAATTTATTAGCAAGAAAAAGATAGGAATTGGTTTGTTACGAACAAAAAAGGAGGATAGTTAATTTGTTATTTTTTCAAAAAATTATTAAATTAGGTGTCTAATCAAATATAAAAATAAATAAATAATTTAAATACTAAATAGGCAATTTAATTAAATAACTCTATCAATCGAATCAATTGATTAAGCAACTTAAAGTGTACAATTCAATTACTAATAAATGGAATCAAATAATCAAATTATTAATTTATTAATAATCTAACAATTTTATCATTAATTAGTATATTTTAATTATCTAATTACTAATTAATTATAATCTAATAATTCAATCACTAAACGAGTACAATTCAATATTCTAAGTACTAATTAGATAATAATTTAATTACTAACTAGTACATTTAATGGCTAATTAGGTAATAATTTATTACTAATTAAGTAATAATCAAATAATTTAATGTTTAGAGAATATTAGTTATAAAAAAATTGAAAAAAATATCCTAAACTAAAAAAGAATAAAGTTCTTTTGATTGTATAATTTCTTAGAAAAAAAATATATTTACTTTGGTTTTTTATTAATTTGTTATGTGAATTTTCTTTTAATTGATTTTTTCGGTTCGATCTAGTTACTAGGTTGTAGAACCGAAAATCAAACTGAGATTTTTTTTCCTTGAAAAGTACAACTGAATTTTTGTTTTTATAAATGACGAACCAAACTGAAACCGATCTGTTCAATTTGGTTCTGTTCGGTTTTTGCCTACTCTTGCATAGATACCCAAATTTTCTTAGGTCTATTGTTATGTTTTGGAACCCTTTTCATTTTACTAAATGATTTATGGTTAGTATTCTTAATTGCACATACAAAATATTTATGACCAATTTTATTGCAAATATTACAAGTTGATGGTTCAATAAAAAAATTCTTGTATACTTTCTTCTTTTGGTTTGATTCATATCTCAAACTTAATTTATCAAATGTGACTCTTTGTTTATCTAATAATATATCTAAATTCTTACTACCTTTTGTAAATGTAACTACTATAGTATACAAGTTATCATTCTTAGTTTTTAAGTCTTTAAACTCTTTATAAATGATAAAATGATCGTAGCATGTTTTTTCGATATTTCGCCATTTTTTCTTAAATTTATGAATTAATTGGTTTGTAATCCTAAGGAACAATTACTCTTAACCACAAACAATTTACTAAAACTATTAAACATTCAAATAATAAGTAACCAAATAGTTAGAAAAGAAAAGAATGCCAACACAAGTTGTTAATATAGTTCAGCCAACTTGTCCATGTCCACGCTCCATGGCTCTCTTTTGAAGACTTCTTTTCAATAATCATTTTGACTATACTTGATTGATCTTTCAAACATTAATCATATCTTTACAACTCTAAGGACTCACCCTTTCTCTATACACAATAAATAAGGTTGAAGACTTTGATATAAAATCTAACTTTCACAATAATTAAATTCACAAGTGAAGTAATTTGCACAATGAGTGAAGTCTTTCTTTATAAGGAAGTACCAAATTTTGAGGTGATTTACCTTAGCTTAGAAAGGGAAAATGACAAATCAACCATTGTGGTTTTAGATCAATGACAAGTTAACCATTGTGGTTTAAGTCTTAACAAGTTAACTATTAACGTATGCGAAAATGACAAATTTAACATCGCAGTGACATTCACCGTTAAAAATTAGTCAGGACGCCCCTGCGGTGTCCTGGGAAGCCCCTGCGGTGTCCCGCTGCGGTGTCTCGGGAAGCCCCTGCGATGTCCCGGGAAGCCCCTGTAGTGTCCCGGGACGCTCCTGCGGTGTCCCGGGAAGCCCCTGTGCTGTCCCGGGATGCCCCTGCGGTGTCCTCACGACACCCCTGCGGTCTCCTTCAAAATCCATGTTTTTATTAGATTTTCAACCTCTTCAACTTCAAACGACCATAACTTTCGCTATGAGTGTCGGAATTGGCGCAGATGGTATCAAATAGAAGCTCTCTCAGAGATCTACGATTTTTAATTAGGTGCACCCAATGATCACCCTGTTTCGACTCCTAAATCGATCGTTTAAGCTCTCAAATCTGCGATTGAATATTTTTAACCCTAAACTATGCAAGACGCCACTGGGGTTTCTCGGGACACCGCGGAGGTGTCCTAGGACACCGTGGCGGCATCCCGGGAAACCCCGACGGCGTCCTGACTACGTTTTAACGAAAAACGTGACTAAAATGGTTGATTTGTCATTTACCCATACGTTAATGGTTAACTTGTTAAAATTTATACCACAATGGTTGACTTGTCATTCACTTAAAACCACGATGGTTGATTTGTCATTTTCCTGCTTAGAAACCTATCAACCTCGATGTGACTGTTATGGCGTTTCCTAATATTTCTCGAGTTGACCAAAGACTTCCTGTCAACCTTGATAGTTCTGTTATGCTCAAATTTGAAATTTGTGGTCTACTGTGAATGATTGTCTAGGCTACCACACTGGTCTACTCTACCGCCAGGCATGTTTCAAAAATGTGCCATGAGTTTTGGCTATCACATGAATTCTCTAGTCTACTGCGCTGGTCTAAGGCTAGCTTGCAATTAGATTGACTAGAAATGTCACTTGGGACTGCGCTATCATGGAATCTTCAGGTGAATCATGAATTGCTATTTTTTGTCGCTGAGTGAAAATCAAACGAATATTTTTTGTCCTTTAGAGTTTTCTAGAAGAAGTTATGGTAGTTTTAGTAACCCAAGGTCCATTATTACGTGGCTGTTTCATATGTCGTGTTTAGTGCCTTTAAGGTCATTTAAGTATATTAGTTATTGTACGAATTTGAATAGTCTTATTGAGTCTATAAATATTGTATTATGGTTATTTGAAAATGAGAGAGTAAAATACAAATCTTGAAGAAAATTAGAAGAGTGATCCTCTCCTCTCTTTCTCAAACACTCCATTTCTTATCAAAGTGGTATCAGAGCTATGTCAAATCATGGGAGCACACCGTTGGGACATATGCCGCTGCCACGACTCACCAAGACGAACACGACAATTGGAGCATTCAAATGCGTGCGTTGCTTGGTGCACAAGATGCGTGGGAAGTAATTGAAATTGGTTTCATGGAGCCGAAAACCTTTGGTGCCTTGACAGCAAATCAATTAAAAGAGTTGAAAGAAATGTGAATGAAGGACAAGACCGCTCTCTAACTCATGTTTCAAGTAGTAGATGAGTCGGGTTTTGAGAAGATTGCTGGTGCAACATCTTCGAAGGAAGCATGGGACACGTTGCAAATAGTATTCAAGGGTGCCGATCGAGTTAAACAAGTTCGACTTCAAACTCTTCGTGGCGAGTTAGGGCCATGAAGATGAAGGAAATAGAAGACATATCAACCTACATCACGCGTGTGCAAACAGTGGTGAATCAACTTAAACGCAATGGAGAAACCCTCACGGATGCAAGAGTCGTGGAGAAAATTCTTTGATCATTGACCGTGAATTTTGAGAATGTTGTGTGCGCAATCGAGGAGTCAAAGAATTTGCAAGAGATGACCATTAATGAACTTGCGAGTTCTCTTGAGGCACACGAACAAAGGAAGAAGAAGAAAGCACAAGAAATCTTGGAGGAGGCCTTACAAACAAAGACAACTATCAACGATGATAAAGTAACGTATGCACAGCATAACCGAGGAAGAGGACATGGCCGTGGAGGTCATGGTTTTGGTCGCAGTGGAGGACGTGATCACGGAAATAATCGTGAAGAGAAGGGTGAGACCAACCAACAAAATTGGCGTGGACGAGAACGCGGTCATGGAAGAGGTGGCCGGTCGAATCGTTCAACTATCGAGTGTTACAATTGCGGCAAGTATGGAGACTATAGCAATCATATATGTGGACACAAACATCTCTTTGTTGTTATGCAAGAGATTAAAGACAGACACGTGTTTTTTGGAAATGCCTCAAAAGTTCAAGTTAAAGGCCGAGGAAAACTACGTTTTGCACAAAATGATGGAAAAGAAGGAACAATGGAAGATGTCTACTATGTACCCGATTTGAAGAGTAACATTCTTAGCACGGGTCAAGTATTGGAGAAGGAATGTTCAGTTTTCATGCAAGACTGGATGTTGCACTTGCAGGACAAAAATGGTCGCTTGCTCGCACATGTGGAGATGGCAAAGAATCAAATGTTCAAACTCAACTTGAAGAACGTTCGAGAAAGGTGTTTACAAGTAAATATGGAGGACAAAGCATGGCTATGACATTTATGGTTTGGGCACTTACATTATGGCGGCTTAAAAGAGTTAGCAAAGAAGGAAATGGTTCATGGGCTACCAAACATGGACTATCCCAAGAAATTTTGCTAGGGATGTGTACTCGACAAACAAGAAAGGAGTACATTTCAAAAGAAAGCAGAATATCATGCAAAGACATCTCTCGAGTTGGTACACACCGACATATGCGGCCTAATCACACCAAAGTCCTTTAGTGAGAAGAGATACTTTATTACTTTCATTGTGATTTTACAAGGAAGACTTGGGTTTATTTCTTGAAGGAAAAGTCGGAAGCATTCGAGGTGTTTAAGAAATTCAAGGTGCTAGTAGAGAAGACAACTGGTCTTTACATCAAGGCTTTATGGTCGGATCGAGGCGGAGAGTACATGTCAACTGCTTTCACAAGCTATTGCGAGGAACAAGGAATCAAAAGATTCTTGACCACAACTTACTCACCTCAAGAAAATGGGGTGGCTGAAAGAAAAAATCGTATAGTTCTCAATTTGGTTCGTTCTATGTTGAAAAACAAAGATGTACCGAAAGAATTTTGGGCTGAAGCAGTGCAATGTGCTGTATATATTCAAAATCGATGCCCACATGCGATATTGGCAAATCAAACACCACAAGAAGCTTGGAGTGGTCATAAACCAACCGTATCACATTTTAAGGTGTTTGGAAGTGTAGCCTACGCGCACGTACCGAATCAAAGAAGAACCAAACTTGATGATGAAAGCAAGAAGTATGTCTTCATCGGGTATGATGAAAAGACGAAGGCTTTCAAGTTGTTTGACCCAATTGACAAAATAGTGGTGGTTAGCCAAGATGTACAAGTGAATGAAGAAATGAGATGGGATTGGAAGAACCAAAAGGAGGTAACACAAAATGAAGGAGAACCATCAACCACTGCACCAATAATCACATCGACAATCTCTCAAGCATCCGATGATGAAGAAGAGCCAAGACAACCAAGGATGCGGAGTCTACAAGATCTATACGACTCGACGAATGAAGTGCATTTGGTTTGCTTATTAGCAGATGCGAAAAATATTGCTTTTGAAGAGACTATGAGAGACAAGAGGTGGAAAGCCGCGATGGATGAAGAGATAAATGCAATTGAAAGAAACGAAACGTGGGACTTGGTGGAGTTATCAGAAAGATGTCAACCCATAGGAGTAAAATGGGTGTACAAGAAAAAGATGAATGCCAAAGGAGAGGTTGAAAGATACAAAGCACGCCTAGTTGCAAAAGGGTATAGTCAAAAAGGTGAGATGGACTATGATGATTTTGTTGAAGGAACTGAAACCGAAGGCAAAACCAAAAGTGGTGGCAACGTTGACTATGGAGATACAGTCTCAAATTTTTTGCATGATCGACTGCAAAAAGAGGTGATTCATCTTAGGAAGGTGTGTGGAGATGTAGATGACCAAAAAAGTACTGTAGGATATGTGTTCTATATGGGAGACACGACATTCACATGGGTTTCAAAGAAACAGCCGATCGTGACTTTGTTAACATGCGAGGCGGAGTATGTGGCTATATCCTAGTGTGTGTGTCACGCAATTTGGCTAAGAAATTTGCTACATGAGTTAAATCTCAAGCAATATGAGGCAACCGAAATACGAGTTAACAACAAATCAGCAATTGAATTGGCAAAGAATCCAATTCATCATGAGAGGAGTAAGCATATAGATGTTCATTTTCATTTTATTAGAGAACATGTAAAGAAAGAAAAAGTGCGAATGAGTCACGTTGCAAGTCGTGGTCAAGTGGCAGACATTTTTACAAAACCGCTGCAAATGGTGCTGTTTGAAAACCTCAAAAAGGTGTTCGGAATGAAGGATCGGAAATGTTTGAGTTTTGGAGAGGAATTTGTTGAGAATTAAACTCAAAAAATAAAAACGTATGACCTATGGATTTTAATGCCCCGGATGTCTAGTTTCAGATGGTTCACATTTCAAATCGTTTGGAGTTTGCTAGAAGAAGTTATGATGGTTTTAGTAACCGAACGCCAATTATTACGTGGCTGTTTCATATTTCGTGTTTAATGCCTTTAAGGTCATTTAAGTGTATTAATTATTGTACGAATTTAAATAGTCTTATTGAGTCCATAAATATTGTATTATGCTCATTTGAAAATGAGAGAGTAAAATACAAATCTTGAAGAAAATCAAAAAAGTGATCCTCTCCTCTCTTTCTCAAACACTCTATTTTTTTTTATCAAAGAGAGATAAATTAAACAAGCATGGCCTCCTCTATTGGGATGTACTATTAAATCGAGATTAATATTTATTGGGATGTGCTATATATGGATTTCTATAAGGTGGACTTGATATATTGGTCTTTTAATTATTCCATGTTTTTGGGCTTCTAATATGTGCTTGATTCGGCATGCTCATATGTTATGAGTTGCATGGTACATGCGTGGATGAGAATTGTTGGTTATTGGAAATGGTGGATGTCTTGGCATGATTATTCCGTGGTCTCGAGGTTGTTTCTTGCGGGGTATGGTCACCATGCCCATTGCAGGATGGGACCACAGGATGTCTATGTTTAGACATGATTGGTTTGCGCATTGGATTGCTTCATGCCAGTTAGGATGGTGGGCCCCAATGTGTGTAGGAGATTTCAAGATGTAGAACAGTCTTTCAAGCTTACTCATCTAACGAGGACTGATCTGATAAAGCCATATGGAGCTATTCGTAACACGCTGTATTTTTTTAAAACAAAAAAAAATTGATAAAATGTATGAATATGCTACATTAAATTAGACACGTTGAGAATTTACTAGCTACTTGAAATAGATTAAATTAGATAAAAGGATTAATTAGTATTAATTCAGCAGAATGTTGAATGAAGGATTAGTTGATTGAGTGTATAATTTAAGTGCTTTGGAGCAAAAGTTTGAATTTAAATGAATTGGGGTATTCTCGTAACTAGACAGGGATATGTTCTTAAGGCAAAAATTTGAGTCATTTTTCCTTATTTTTGGTTGGATATTGTGAAGAGAGACCTTGGGGAAGGATTGGGAGAAAAAGAGGAAGAGAAGGTTGAAGCTTGGAGTAGCACTCATAAGGCAAATGTAACCACCATGAAATTGGAATAATAGAAGATATTTTCTTTGATGTATCTAATTGATGGGTTACTTTTTGTGTTAGTGAGGTTATGCATGAGATAATGAAATTGTACTGTGTCATGAGGTGTCCACAACTTAAAAAGAGAAGGTGTTGTTTTAAGTTAAAGGGCATCTAGGGACTAAAGTAGTGGCAAACAAAATGTTGATCATTGAATGATGAGAAGATTGAATGAAATATGGACAATTGGATGAAGAAGATTGGACGAAAGATAGGATGTTGGATGAAGGGCATCGGACAAGAGAGACTTCTGAATTAAAGATATTGAATGAAAGATGGGTCGTTGGATGAAGAAGATTGGATGAAAAGGTAATCATTAGATAAAGGCGAAAGACATCCTTTAGAGCTAAGGAACATCTGTCATTGGAATAAAGGGCTAAGATGAAAGGATGTGCATTCGTCAAAAGGGAATGGAACGTGTCCAATGGGAAGTAACGTGTCCCTAGAAGGGAATGTGTCTGTAGCATGGATGATGTTGTATTATGAAATGAATGCATCCACGACAGATAAGTAAATGAATAAAACATCATTGATGAATTGAATTATCCGCTATAGAGGAGAATCCACAGAAAAGAACGTGTTCGCGGAAAGGAATTTGTCTGCAAGATGGATGACTCTGTATTATAATGACAATGTGTTGCTGTGAATAGTAACTCACTAAAAGGAATGTGTCTGCAGAAAATAATGTGTCTGCAAAATGGATGACATCATATTATGATGAGGAATGTATCCATGGAAATGGAGAATCCGCAGCGGATAAGTAAATTAAGTGAAACATCATCGTTCAAATGGAGAATCCGTTAAGGACGAAGATTAGCGGAAAGGGAAAATCAGCAATAGACAAGTAAAACACATAAAAAGATCATCATTTGGATTGAATATCCACTAATGACAAAGACCTACGGAAAGGAAAGGATCTGCAGTTGATAGGTAGAAGGAGAAAAACGTGGCCATTTGGATTGAGTACCCGCTAATGACAAGGACCTGCAGAAAGGAATGTTTTTCCGCTGCAAAAAAGGAATGCATTCCGTTGTGGAATGGAATGTATTTCTGAGGAAGAAATGAACACATTCCATGGTGGAAAGGAACGAATCTCATGTGGAAAGGAATGCGTCTTCAAATCAAAGGACGTCGTCATTTTGATTCAAGGATTCGGGATGAACATTGAATATTGTGAGAGTGTAGGCAACCACGAAAAGAAATGCGTCCACGAAATGAAACACCTCGTCATTTTGTGATCAAGGGATGTCCATCCATGCCCTAGTTGTGGCTATAAAAGGGAAAATTAATGAAGAACCATAGCCACTATTTTATTGGAGTTGGTGAAAGTGATCCTTCTCTTAAACACTTTTAAGGAAACAAGACATTGGAATGCGAAATGACCTAAGAAGTGGACAAATTCCACTAGGGAACTTGACGTAAGGAATGCTGTGTGTGCGTTGCCTTCGGGTCTACAACACAAGGTATTGGGGCAATATTTTATCTTAGTGTTTGACATTTGTCATGCTGAGATTATTATGAGGATATTATTGACTACTTACTAATATTTAAGTATATGTGATAATGGTTTCTGAATTGTAACTGATATGTTTTAGCCTAATAGATATTATATTATTTATTTTGATGATGACAATATTGTTTGAATAATTAAGTTGTTTATCATGCATTTATTTGAATTAAGTAAATAGTTTGATCATCATTAAAAATATCCTTAATACGAATATTATTGATTACTAAAGTGTTTGACTAAGTCCATGTAGCTTATAGAATGATCATTGGAACTTAGAGAATTCTATAAATGCAAAACGCGAAGAAGAGGTTGACTAAAGCATTGAGGCAGTTGACCATTGTGCTAAAAACCATGAAGAGACGGTCGACTGGTTTAGAGGTGGTCGACCACAAATATTACAGAGAGCTCAAGAATTCCAGACTGCTGAAAAGTGGTCGACCACAAAATGGAATGAGTCGAGCAAAGTTTTAGAAATGTGCAAAGGCGATCGACCGGTGTGATAAAGCGGTCGACCAGTTTGACTCTACAATGCTATGACTATATTCCAACGGTTAGATGGCGGTCGACCGAAATGGAGGTGGTCGAGCAGCTTCAAGGTTTCTATAAATTG
The DNA here is from genome assembly GCA_022433065.1 of Begonia loranthoides. NCBI lineage: Eukaryota > Viridiplantae > Streptophyta > Magnoliopsida > Cucurbitales > Begoniaceae > Begonia > Begonia loranthoides. The sequence continues at coordinate 27,884,907 of CM039471.1, forward strand.
AAGACACTCTAAAGCTCAAATTAACCAAGAGAGAACCATACTGAAATGCTACCAAAATTCCTACTCGCGTTCTCTCAACAAATTGAGTGTCAAACATCACTCTCCAACTCCCAAACTTGAGATTTTATATTTGGAGAGTTAGGATTTTTATCTTTACATTTTCTTGTACCTAAACCGTGATCAAAATGGTGACGACCCATGAACAGTCAAGGAAAGAGTGACGCTCTGTGAATAGTCATTTGTAAAGGCTTCATTGACGCCCGTGAAATCAATCATCAATAACTACGGAGGTTAGGTGATTAAGGATTTCCAAGTTGAGAACTTGGAGAGCAGACATAAGCTAGAGTTGCCAAACCACTTGAGCAAACTTAGTTTGCATTTTTCTCTATCACTTAACTCCTTTATATATTTGATTGTTTGTTTATTTCTATGCGTTAAATCACTTAGGGTTTAGAGTTAATTATATTGCACGAAGCCCTTGTCCTCAAAACTCAAGCTCATCCCTTATATATATATATTCTTAAAATCTTGATTCTTAAAAAATTCAATTGTTATCTGAAACTCTATCTGAGGTAATCTTCATTTACTAGTTGTGGGTATCAAGTGATAACCCCTAGGGATCAACTGAGAAAAAAATTTACAATGGTGTTCTTGTTTGTCCTTTCAAAAAGAAGAATATTTGTGAAACTGACAAAGAACTATAAGTCAGAACCCTCTTCTTTTTGAGAAAACAGGATTGTCAATTTGAAGCCCCAAAAATCTTTAGGCCACTTTCCCAACAACAATCAGGGAGTTTTGAAAAGAAATTGTTTCTATATGACACCAACAATTTCTACCATTTGATCTAGGTGGAGAATCAGAAGATCTTTTGAATTTGAAGTTCTTGGACTTTTTATTTTGTATGCTCAAGAATTTTAGGACAAGGCCAGGACAAAGAAAATAAATTTAGGATTTGAGGTCAAATCTTCTTCAACCTCAAAATGATGATATGTCATCGATTCCCTCCAATCACAATAAAGAGAGTAGATTTTCTAACGATAATTTTAGTGTTTTCTTTGTAGGTAATCATGAAGAAAAGTTCATTCAAAGTATTAAGCGCATCTATCAAGCATCCAAATATATCTTGGAGTTATTCAAGATCAAGCATAAGTGAAAAATCAAGCAAAAGTTTAGAGGAAGTACTGGACAATCCAACAACTGCCGATAATCTGACCCCCGAGTAGTATTTGTTTTATGCTAAAAAAGTTCAATATCTCTTATTCGAAATTGAAGCCCAAATCAGTTTGAAGATGAACCTTGAAGAATGATCCATAGGATCAATTGCTATACGTAAGACATTAAGTTTTATTTATAATTTATTTAATGTTTAATTTTAAAGTCACTGGATTATAGGTTCTTCTAGATGGAGTAGAAGTCCTAGGAAGATTAATTTCGTAATTTTTGCTTGTGAACATGTAAACCCTAATTTTGGAGGAGGAATTTAAGCTTTTCTTAGGGATTTCTCTTTTCAATTTTGATGATTAAAACACATAGCTTTCACTATGCTCGATTGTTAACAATCAGTGTTTTGTGTCCAATTTCTAACTCTTCATAAGAGTTGAGTTAGTTTTCATTTACTGCATCTCTCTCGCTTCCTTCGTGGGGTAAAATTATTGTGGAGTTGTTGAATGTCACAAATTATCAAGTTGGAGAGCCGTCTTCATTCAAGAGATTGCCTTGGAGTTGAAAGTTGTAATTTCTAACAACTTTCTGACCAACTTACACCGTTTCAGCCATATCTCACTCGTCCCCATGAATTTCTCCACCAAATTTTGAGAGTTTCTTTATCATTTATCTCTTGCAATTGTGGCAAAATATTGTATCAAAATTCTTCCATTAGAGGTGTTTTCATTACTGTCAAATTTCTTCTAAAAAATATGTCAAATACAAAATCAGTAGAAACAAGTCACTATTTATCAGGTCGATCACTCATTGTTCATCAGGTCGATAGAAAATCATCCAAAAGTGATCTTTTAAACTTGTTGGTTTTCCAGTTGACTGCAACAACAAGTCATTTGCACACCTCCATAACTCTTTTGAACCTTACACGAAGTGCATCATTTACTGAATATCTGTAACGACCTAGTTTTTCATACACTTCAAACGTTGAATCAACACCTTTTCTCTTCGAAATATGGCGTAGTAGAAGACTTTTCTTAACAAAATCAAAACCTTTGAAAGTAATCATAATGAAATAAAATTCTTTCTTTAAATCATGCCATAAATGAAAACAATAAACATTTTTTTACAAAATCATTTACATTTCCTTTCCTCCTTTAGCCTAGCAAGCCACTTGGTTCACAATGTACAAATCCTCTATCAACCGCTCTTTTCCTTATTATAGTGCATATATACATCTCAAGACAATAACTATAAAACCTAATGCTTAGTAAGAAATGAAATGCATAATGAAACATAAAATGTACTTTTCATAAAACATTTTGCATTTACGTTTTTTCCTTTTGCATTACCATTATCGTTTTAAAATTACCGTTATCGTTTTATCATTGAGACTCAACTCCAAGACTCAACCATTGGGGGAAAACCCGCTCAAAGCCTCAATCATTAGGGACCACATCACCCAAAGCCTCAACCAATGAGTTAAGTAACCAAAGCCTTACAATGGGAACTTGTTCCCAAAGCCTCACAATGGGAGAGAATCCATTCAAAGCCTCAACATAATCATCATGTTCTTAGTCATTACTTGAAAACCAGATGCATAACAATTCATTTTTGTATCATTTTGTGAAAACTATGATGCATGAACATTCCTGAATGCATACAATTCTTCATATTATCTAGCACATTACTAACATTTAAAATCCTCAACATTTCTCAAGCATAATATCAAACAACATGTTCATACACAACAACATAATCAATTCACTTTAATAGTTATCAACCTCAATAGCACAACACAACCTTAACAAGAAGTCAAAAGTAATACATCTTCAGGATATAACATGATCAATATTTACCATCTAATAAACACATCATCAACTAACAATCAAATCCCTACCACTTGTGATGTAGCCCTAAAATGGGAAACACACATACAATCACTTCTTACCTTAGTTCCTTGAAGGAGATGAGAGATACCACTTCCTTAGGATTCCTCTCCGCCAACTTGCCTTGTCCTCTTCAATATTCTCCTTCCTTCTCTTCTTCTTCCTCAGATTCTCTCTCTTTCTCTTCTTTTGAAACTCTTCTTCCTTTCACAGTTACCTTCTCTTACTCTTAAGTTTTTCTTCCATATATTAATTTAATAACTCTTCTTCTTCAGCCTACCTAAGCAAGAGATGGCGTACACACAACCATCAACTACTGAGTAACTTATTTACCCAATTAAAACATCACATTCCTGCACATTTTTGGCAAGTCTTCACATTATTGGCCGATCAACCCCTTTGACTGATCGACTGCCAAACAACTTGAAAACAGACTCTGCACATTTTCTCAAAAAATGGGCCTATCACCTTTCTTCACATGATCAACCGCAAATTCAACATTTACAATCAATAATGACCATGATTGACAATAAATACCATATGATTGACTGTTAATCTCAATTCTGCATAAATCTGAAGAAAAGTCAGTCGCTCATCGATCAACCACTAAACATCTCTATTTTAACCCTGTAATGTTGTCGAATGACCGCCCATCCTTCTTGAACGACCACTAACCAACAGAGAGTTCCATTTCCATTAATCTACTCACTTATGGTGGATCATTCCTTCAAGTGATCAACCACTTTTCCCTTTGTAAGTCTCATAGCTGTTAATTTATTACTCTTCCTTCAGCTATAACATCAAACTTCCACAATACCAAATACATTACCATTAAACGTATTCCAAGCAAAACTTATCTCATAAAATTTGAAATATTACAATCTTCCCTCGTTACATAAATTTTGTCCTCAAAATTTGTTCTACGCACATATATTGTACAATCTCATTATTCATAAACAATCATAACTAAGGAGAAAATTTAAACAAACACTGTTCATATTTTATCTTCACAGTCATTACACACCAAAATACTGTTCACATTACATTTTCACATTCAACACATACATTACCAATTTCGCATCATTTTTAAGTTTTCTACATACTTAATCTAGTCCTATACTACTCTTTACACCCCATCAATTCAGTCATCACTAGTATTCTCCTAGATAAAAAAGACTCTTGGCACGACAATTTTCTATTCCTTAAGCAAAACTATACAATCCTTGACATAATGCCCAATCTCACAACATCTAAAATATTGCCTTAAACCGACCAAACATTTACCTAAATGATTTCTTTTACACCTTAAGCATTGATTTTCAGCATTTCCCTGATTACATTTCTCATTCCCTTGTGATTCATCTCTAATGGAAGGTCTCTTTGAACCTCTTATCTCTAGTTGCTCTTCCTTCAAGTGTTAGGATTGAATTTCCTTCACCACTTTCCTATTACACTCTGAATTTCATAACCTGAAACTCGACTTCTTCCACCTTGAGGGCTTTTGCTACAATATCTGAATGTGATATTTCATCTGTACCCAAAATCTTCACACCTCGATAAATCTCCAATTTGAGTCCTTCAACAAATGGGTGTACGTTATACTCATTGGTGCTTACTAGATGGTAGGAAAAACAAGACAATGATTCAAACTGGCGTATATACTCCGATACTGATCTAGTTTGACACAATTGAGCAAACTTTATCATCTTTTTCATCCACGTGTTACTATTAAAATACTTTTCATAGAAGATTTTCTTAAACTTCTCCCACTACATACTCTTCACATCATGCACTGATTACATGGTATCCCACTAAAATCTAGAATCTTTTTGTTAGCATAAACACAACACAAGTAACTTTCTCTTGCTCCTCAATCTTAGCATACTCAAACATACTCTCCACCATTTGGATCCATTCTTCTGCACTTGCTAGATTACAAATATTTCCTTTAATGTATGGCGGCTTTACCCATCGAAACCTGATGGATTACAAGGTCCAATTACAAGGGCAAGGGCCTAAAGGTTTATCAATCCCTACCTCTCTAACTATTTGGACAATAACTTAATCTTGGCCCAAATGGAGTAGCTTTCAACTCATGAAGATCAAGGGAGGCCCACGCACTTGTTACTATGGAAAGAAGCCCGAGAAGACAAGCATGAAGGGCAAGGAAGAGCAAAGGAAGAGGAGATATGGAAACCTTCCCAAATCGGCTAAGCAAGTGGACAAAAGAAAGGCCTATTGATGCATGATTATGGCAACCATCCAAGAGGCAAAACTTGAGGAGAAAGTAGCTGCCAAAAGCCACAAAAAATGTGGAGTCAAAGCTAACAAGAATGATTAAATAATTACTTTAGAAAGTTACCTAATTACTAGTATAGTAATTAGCAAAGTATGACTTAATATCTAAGTTCTTTCTTATTATGTTATTTCCTGTTCTATACTTTGTAATTGGCTATATAAGGCCACCTAGTATGTGTGTTTAAGATATTAAAGTTTGATTATTAAAAGCTTTTGCTTTTTTAAAAAAAAATTGGAGTGATTTCTTTTTCAATCCTTTGGTGAGTTGCATTCAAAGTCTTATGTGTGTTGCATTTATAATACCCAAAATTAAGCTAGGACTATGGACAATAATAATTGTGAATTATTGCAAATTAAGAAATGATTTTATTACTCCAAAAATAAGTTGATGTAATTGTGGATGATTTTGAGATAATATAGTTAAGCACTATGTGGGGTATTGTAATTCAATTGTTGGATTAATTAAGAGCATTAATTATTAATCTAATTATGATACAAAAGAGGAAAGAGAAGAGCAGCCAGAATGAAGAAATCGTAGTGAGAGAGATTGATTTTGTTCAATCTCTTGATCAACATGTAGTGAGAGAGGTTGATATTGATCAACCTCTTCTACATGAATAAAATGTAAAGCAGTGACGAAGAAATGTTTGACCGACCCACATAGTGTCAACTGGGAATTACTAGTTGACATTCCTGTCAACCCGTCACATGAGAATTTCAGAAAATGGGTTTGACGTTAGACCAGAATTAGCGGTCATCATTCATGTTGATCTGTCCCATGGTATTTTTGAGAAAAATGGGATTGTGTACATTCGACCGGTTGACATTATGTCAACCGGGAATTTTCGGTCGATATAAAATATCGACCTCTCCCACATGTTTTTCTGAGAAAACAAAGTTTCCTGGTTTTCTGCCCCGAAAGTTTTGTCTGATTTCTCTTTGCGACTTCAAAAAAGGTGTCTTCTCTTTGTTTTTTTAAAGGTTGTCGCCTCTATAATTGAAAGCAATCAGCAGAGTGTGCTTTCTCTGCCTATAAATAAGTAGAGAAACACTCTGAAGAATCACAGACAGAGAGAGGCACATAGAGAAAAGGGAGAAAGTTAGTGTGCGAGAGACAGAGTGATAGAGAGGGAGGTTACTGTAGGAGAAAAAAAGGGAAGCTCTGCGTGCGGTATTTTGGAAAAAGGTAAGAAATATGATATGTGTGGCCCGTGGAGGCCTACATCACAAGAATGTATGATTGTCTGCATATTTCTTGGAGCCTACATCACAAGAATGTATGATTGTCTACATATTTCCTGAATTAATTATGCGAATTATTATAACTGTGAGTTTATATAAATACCGTTATTTTGATTAATAATTTAGAAATTAAATTGCTATGCCCTGTTAATAAAAATAGGAATTGTTTCCTGTTAATAAATACAAATTTTATATAAATGCCATTATTTTTAGTAATAACTGAGAAATTAAATTGCTATACACTGTCAATAAAGAACTGCTTCCCGTTACTAAATAATGCCATTATTTTGATTAATAATTCAAAAATTAAATTGTTGTACCCTGTTAATAGCCAAATTACTCCCCGTTAATAATTATAAATTTCTCTGTTAATAAATATATGAAGTATTTCATGATAATAATTATAGATTTCTCAGTTACTAAAAATATGGATTTCTCTCTGTTAATTTATGTGGAACTGTTGTGAACTAAATATGGTATGAAATACATGCATCATAATTAGGATTTATGACAATGTTGACATATGCATGACATGTTAATGAAATAAATGCAATTAACATAAATAAGCATGTGGGGGTTTGGGGGGTAGGTGACAGTTCTTTGTGGTGACACCCCTGATGGAAAGTTCGCCCCATATAGGGATCGAGTTTCAGTTAAGCCACAAGACCAGATGATGTATCCTAATTCTGTACTAGAAATCTCCAATGTCTAGATTGTTAAGTGAAACTAAAATGGAAAAGTAGAGATGATCGATTCTTCTCTGAGATAGACTTCATAAGCATGGATTTAGCATTGAACATTATATTTTATTTCTTGCTGGGTGTTATCTTGTGATGTAGGTGAATATCAGTTACTTACCTATGGAGGGGGAGATATTACTGGATGAGTAGTTGGGTAATCAACTGGTTTCGACCTGAGGGTTATGGCCTACCGAAAATAGTGTTGGTTGTTTTTAAGAGTGATTTTTGAATTAAGATAAATGTTTGTTAAATAATGGACTTTTTTTAAAAAGTGTTAAAATTATGTTTTAAAATTATTATCAGTTTCTACTTTGCTTACTGATTAAAAAAAAAAAAGTTTTTATGGCAAAGAAAAAGATAAGGTTTAAAATACGAGACGAGGTATCAGAGCATAACCAGGTCAAATGTGGTTTTGTAGACTATTGATAACATAAGGCTAATTGTGGAATACTTTTTTTTACTGTGAGTTCAATATATTTAATTGTTTTACTAGTTTATATTACTTTGCTATTTGATAGAATCCAAAGATCACCAAAAGCACAATAGAGAAATCTGTCCAGAAAACTATATTTAATTGAACGAGCAATATTAAAACAGATTTAACTCCCAATTCCCACGTGAACTTGATCTAATATTTGGAAGATAGGTGCTCAACACAGTCACATAAATCCTGTCGAAAAACCATAAGAAAATCCACTCTGGATCAATAGTTATGCTCGAAATAGAGGAACTCAAAAACTAGGGTTTAAACTGGCAGATTTATCATCTGAGATTCAATCATGAATATCTTGAGTTGCATATATCTAATAAAGCCCAAATTTGGAAGGCAGCTACTTGACTCACTACTGAATAAATCTCCAGAAGGACTCGAATTAATATAAACAACACAAGTGCCTCAAACAGACCCCTCAATCTGGTATAAATAACTGTCCAATGAGAAAACAGATTTCCGCAGCAAAAAGATAATCTAATAAGAAAGCCCTCATATCAATAAACCACAAACAATCACTTCAGCAAAAGATAGGCAACCAATCACTAGTACATTCCAGTAGCAAAGAACTCAAAAGAACAAGGAAAACCATCAAGAAAATAGAGTAGAGCCGAGGAGTCCGCGCATCCACCTAAGGAGTGGGGCAACTTGTGGTTGGCCGAATGGACAACACTCTCCACGGGTTGAAGCCAACTTTTATCTCCACACCACAATCCTTACCTCAAATACAAGGGATTGGAAGAGACAATATTTCGTAGTTGCAAGGCTAAGTGGCTTCGAGAACACCTTGCACGGATGATGGGAGGAATGGCGCTAGGGAGGAGGAGGCCGAGGGTTTGTTCTTCAAGAGAGAACCAAATTCTATTCAATCCAAATCATGTTTTCATTCAGCAAGGAGGGCTTATAAAACCCTAAGAGTTTTACAATAAAAGAAAAAGACTAAAATAACCCTAATTAGAAAATGACCTAAATAGCCCTTTAAAAATAACAAAACAATAAATC
>CM039471.1:27893732-27967945 GCA_022433065.1 Begonia loranthoides
TTAATCTTCTTTATTCATTTTTCTATTATTCGAATAATGATAGAAGGTGATGAAGGGACCGATGGACCTATAGTTTTAAGCTCCAATAATATTTTGTTAATTAATATAAACTCCTTATATTAATTAACATAATTATTAACTCTAAAGTAATTTCACTAAATACTTAGAGTTGCACTCTCAAAACTATAGAGTATATTTACTTAAAGTAATGTCCATTGATATAGTCATTACATATGTATTAACCCTCCATTTAGATCTGCAATAGAACTAGGTTTATAATCAGTTAACCTCTCATATTACTTATTTATCATTGACTACCATTAGTTCTTAGTTGAATAATTAATTCATAACGATTATGAATTGCGCGGTAATTATTCGATCCTTGAACTAACAGACAAGAGAATCTATAGAAATGGATTTCATTGTATCGATATTAACATTCCCGGCTATTCATTTTAATTTACTCCCAATATACAAGGTATATGAATCGTAACTCGTACAAAAGTTTACCGAGTAAATAAAAGAATAAATTAAAATAAAATAGGAGTTTATTAAATACAATGAATTAAGATCACGCATATATGACCGTCATTATGATAAAATTAATTATTCTATATCTAACGAAAATTATCATAACAATATAATTTTATCTGGTCTAGTCCTATATAATCATATTATATAAAACATATTTATCTTATGTCACCACATATTTAGTCGGGATATGACTATACATTCTTAATGAGATAAACTATGTTTATGACTATGAACTATTTAAAGAGTCTATACTTCAAATATAAGTCACGGACATATTTTGGTTACTACTTTTTATATTTTATTCCACATATATACAATATATATATATATATATATATGCTAATATAAAGTTAGCATAAATAACCAAGGAATTTTCTATGAATTTTATAAAACATGATATAAAATGTTAACACAATATCAATCAATATAAATTTATTCATATATTATAAAATTGTTCTATGACATTTTCTTGTTAGACATATTACTCCCAACAAATCACTCATGTATTGTACTGCCTTTAAATTGTTCTGCTATTTCCTTCGCTTGATGTCCTTGTGAAACTACTAGCATGTTTAAGTCCTAATCAATGTAGCTAACCGCTAGTTAATTTAGCATGTTAATTAAACTAATCAATCAACTAGACCAAGCATGTTTAGATGTTAATCAATTAGAATCCTAAATTGGTTAATCATAACATGTAATGCAATTAATGTTTATTAGTTGATCCATTTATAGTTGTTAATCATTTTTTCAAGCGTGCTAGTTAATTAGGATGTCAACTAGTTGAGCACGTTAATCTATCTAGAGAGAAATCAACTAGTTGATAACCATAACATGTTTAATTTAGCCTGCATGTTTAATTATCTATATGTTAATTAGTTAAAGAAATTTGCTGAGCATGTCTGTTTAATCAACTAGAGTAACTAGGATAAGTAACTAGATGTGAATAGGTAATTAAATAAACCGAAATTGAGCAAGTAATTGATTAGACTTAAATTGAAGTATGCTGAGTAATCACCTAGAGATAAATATAAGAAGTATGTAAATGGAATAGGAAGTTGATTTGAAGAATTAGCATGTTAATAGTATTGTGTTTTATTCACCCAAGCATGCTTCCTTCTTTAAATTCATTATATGTGACGATTGCGTGTGCTATTTCATTTGGTTGTTTGCTCTTCATGTTAAATGTGCCTTCAATTTCTATTATTCCTTATTTGTGCTTTCAATTTCAGTTGTTTTTATTTCATGCGCACTTAAATTATTATGAATATTACGTTATAAATCATCATGCATCATGCTAAGTTGAGAATGTATGTTCATGCATCATGTTAATAGAGACTAATAGGCAGTGCCACCTTGGTGGTGGTACGCAAGCATGCATAAGTGAGGTAAAAAGTAAAGAAAAAAGGAAGAAGAAAAGGGAATTGGGGGTGGATGGGTAGCAGATCTAGTCTGCAATCTAGGCGTAGCCCCTCCCTCATAGGGTACGGAAGTTCTAGATGCGAGGAAAAAGGCTAGGCCCGACCACTATGCCATTGTAAGAGAATGACCTCCCAAATCCAGCTCGAAGTACGAGTGGAATAATAGAATAATGGATCCCAAGGGATCAAAGTAAGAGTAAGTAAAGTAATAAACAGATTAATGACTTAATGAAAGGATTTGTTTGTGTGGTCCTCATTCCAAAATGGACTAAAGAGTGGCATAACATGCATTGCATTTCCCTTTTTCCTTACTAAGCATTCAGGCTTACAGTTGCTTGTGGTGTAGATTTAGGTATGGGTACGCTAGGACAAATGCAAGGAACTAGAAGTCAAAGCAAAAGACAATAATCAAATAATAAAACAAGGATGATGGATTTGCACGCGAGAGAGTTCGTGGCTGGCCAAACATATAAAAAGGGTAAAAGAGAGTAGTTTTAAATAAGCTTAGTTTTCAAAGTTGTAATTAAATCAAGTAATAAATTGTATAAAAGTGGTATTTCAATGGTTTAGTATTTCTTCTTTAAAGCGATTATTTACGTTCCCGATATGTTTTACAAATGATGATTTAAATTACGCTTCCGTATAGTTTTAATTGGATTTTTATAAACGAGTTTTCAAATAGTTGGTAGCGATCCAGTTGAAGCGCGCTCTGAATGGTTTTAAAAAGAAATTTCAAATATTCTTGCATTTTAAAGGATTTACTAAAATCTGGGTCGTTACATAAGGTCTTTTAAGTAAGTTCATTCCATTAGTTATTGTACAAATTTGAAGAGTCTTATTGAGTCTATAAATATTGTATTGTGTTCATTTGAGAATGAAAGAGTGAAATACAAATCTTGAAGAAAATTTGGTGTAGTGATTTTGTAATATCCCAAATTTTTATATCGGAATTTAAAAATGATAAATTAAAAAATAATTGGGAATATTCGAATTAGTGAAACAATTATCAGGATATTACTAATGACATAATTGTTAGATATGAACTAAACCGGTTTTGGTTCGGCTCGATCTGAATGAGTTTCTATGGTTTTATCGCTTGGATTGATATACTTCGTAGGTTGAAGAATTTATGCTTCCTATTATGGATGAGTACGGAAATAATGGTAAAGTTAAATGCATTGTATGTTATGGAATTAAATGGTTCTCTACTCTGCTGTGGGAAATATGATTTTGTGTAAACTACTAATCGGTTTTATAAAGCAAAGTCTCTGTCTTATCCTGTCACATTGATGGAATGAGAGACATTGTGAGGTTTGCTATTCCATTGTCCAAAGTCCATATGCAAATAGTGAAAGTGATGAGTCGTAGAAGTAAGATTAATAATACGTGATTTAAATGGTTTTGAAGGTACGAAGAAGAGAGAAGAAATAGAAATGCGCTATGGACGCCAAGTAAGTTGATACTGACTGTATTTTGGTCTTCGGACCCTACATCGCAAGAATTAGGATTGTGTGTTGTGTGTTTATTAGAGTTAGGTTCTTTTAATGATATGTTTATTAGACATTTATCATATAGGATTGTATGAATTCACGTGCATATTGTATGACATAATAAATCTATATAAATAGGCGTGTGGGGGTTCAGAAAAGTAATGACGTCCCATTGTTCATAGGTCCATGTTGGATGGATTAGAAAGATGATAGGTTAGTTACATGGGATACTAGGGTTCATTGCCTCCTGTTCTGAAATCCCCAACGTTCTCGTAACAAAAGAGTGAATACGGCATGGGGAACCCCTACTATATATAAATCTCCTTTGTGGAGTGACCAGTTCCTCATGGCCCCACAGTGTTTGTCATGGCCCCACAGTTGTATGATCATGCATATCATCAGCATTTCAATTTATCACTTATTGAGCATTAGGCTCATTAGTTAGGTCTTGTGGTGTAGGTACGAACGAGCAACGGATGAACAAGTTAAAGACAGTTGATGAAGAATTTGCACGGGTGGATCTTGTGGCTGGCTGGGCTAAAGCGTTAAATGAAAAGTATTTGAAAAATAGTTTTGTAACTTATTTTCTTATTCTTTAATGTTTTGTTTTTATTCCGCTGCATTTCCTACAAAGAATGTTATGACTTTTGAAAGGAAACTGAGGAAGATGAAAGTAAACGGATAAAAGTAAAAGTAAAAGGTTTTAACAATCGCGTTTTACAAAGAAAAATACTCTGATAGTTTTACGAAAGAAAAGTTTTAAATGTCACACGACTTTCAAAACCAGGTTGTTACAGTTGGTATTAGAGCGCCCGTATTTTAAAACCGATTCTGTATACTGCCTACCAGCACAAGTTCAATGTGGAAATACTCCATCAACTGTAAGTATTGTATTAGTTGCTTTTCTTTATCTTATTGTTAAAGTAATTGTTTAAGCAATTGTTTTGTCCTGAGCGATAAAAAAGAATCATGGCCAGGAATTTGTTGCTTGGAGAACGTATGGAAAATGTAATTTACTTTGTACAATATTTGGGATGATTGTAATTAATGTAAGCGATCGTAGTTTTCTTTGATAGAATATAATGATAAATATGGTAAAAGATAGACGACACTGGAACTGTTTGAGTTTTTGAGTGCATGAATTAGCTTTGGGGGAGTAAAGAAGCAAAGGAGACTCTACCCAAATTTTTTATAAATTGGATAAAGGGATAAGTGAAAAAAAATTAATAAATAAATAAATAAATTTTGCGTGAACTAGATGATTCGGTTAGGTCATCTACATTGTAAGGAATTAGATAAGAAGTTGGATTTATTATGAGAAGGAGAAACATTGAGGGTTAGTGACTGAGCTGAATCATGAGAGCGATAATTAGTTAGTCAAGTACTTATCCACTTGGTCAAGATTATTAGAAGTTGTAGAAAGAGTAATTTGGACCTTCAGCAGTGGATACTTGGATATTTGATAATCGTGGTCACTACCGACTCGATTAAGAATCATTTTGGGTTGAACTGAGAAACTAATTGAGTCTTGCTTCTTAAATAGATGAGATGTTGTCATGGACTAGAAGTTTGGAAAATCTAGAAGAAATTGATTAAAAGTGTTATCACGGCCTACCTCAGATTGTGTGAGTAGTAATACACATGGGTGATACTAGTTTATACAAGGACTTGAGGCACTAATGTGTAAAGGTATAATGATGTGGAGGAAAGTTGTGACGTAGAAAAGTGGTTATAAAGTCTACGTGTGTAATGAGACTAAGTTGGATTTCAATTTACTTTATGTAAATTGATGGATGCAAAAGCGACAACAGCAACAGATATGGATTCAAAAATGGAAACGGCGATGGAGATGAAACAGTCAATAAACTAACTTCGAGTTGTGGGATGGATTCGGCTAAGGTTCCGAATTTGTTAAATTCAGTTAGAGGAATGAGTGAAGTGCGTTGAGATTTTATACCTCACGACAATAATGGTTGGAACGCACTAGGACTAGGCATAGTATAGTGGTATGTTTACTGTGGGGTTTGGAACAATGAAGAACGAGTTAGTTGAGGGTGAAGTGAAAATCCTAGAGATGAAATGAGCAAGTATTGGACTGTCGGATTTAAATTACGGAACATATTGGGAAATTAGAAGAACGAAGAAACGAGAGGCTGACGGTTTCCAAAGATCTAGACTACAAAAAGGGTTTAAACGACCAAAGTAGAAGGAGATGTTTATGATCAAGTTATAGACAGGATGTTTGTCAAAGAGCAAGTAAGAATTTTTAGACAATTCACACGTGCTAAGTTCTAAGTCAATCATTTTGGAAAATGTCTTGCTGGTTCAAAGCGATGTTGTAAATGAAGTATGAGTCAAAAATTGACATGTTGTGACTTATGAAACCAGAAATGATTGCCCATGAGTATATGTTATCAGGAATGATACGAGTGAAGGTGAAATTTTATGCGTAAGGATGAGAATTTGGAGAGTTAGGATCCCAAAATGCAGCAAAGTTATGTACATTACGATGGTTTGACATAAATTATTTAATGAAAAGAAATAAATTTTGTAAGGAAGCATTTCTTTTACGACAAATGAAGTTGATGATTTAATAACTCAGATGAGAAATGGGAATTTCTGCTACATTTTGTGCTATACAAAAGTGAAGAGTGCTGTAATCTTTGGACGTTTTGTGTAAACATAGAATACAAGAAGTTACATTGAGTTTAAATCGAAGGAATAATTACGCTGAGCAAATTTCAAGGACGAAATTTATATAAGTGGGGAGGATTGTAATATCACGAATTTTTATATCGAAATTTAAAAATCATAAATTGGAAAATAATTGGGAATATTCGAATTAGTCAAACAATTATCGGGATATTACTAATGGCGTAATTGTTAGATATGAACTGAATCAGTTTTGGTTCGTCTCGATCTGAAATATTTGGGTTAATTAAAAAATGAAGAAAATAAATAAAGTTGGATTAAAAATGTAGGAGAGTAATTACTTAGAGATTTAATGAATAATATGTGAAGATCAAATGAAGGATTAATTGAATTAATTGAAAGAGATTAAATTAAAAGGAAAAGTGAATTAATTAAAGAAAAGAAATTGTTAATGTAAAGATTAAATGGGGAAAATAAACCGGCTCCTGCTGAACCGGTTTAAATTAAGTTAAATGGCCTGCTGGCCATTTGAAGAGAAAAAGAGCGAGAGGGACCGAGAGAGGCAGGAGAGCGATCGGAGAATGGAAGGCGAAGGCGACGAGCTCGGATGGCGGAGGCTCGGCTCGAAGGACGGTCTGGCGAACGAGAGTGCGTTAGACAGCGGCGTTGTGCGGCGAGCGACTGCAAGTTAGAGCTCGGTGTGCCGCGACTTGCAGGAACGATTCGAAATGGCGAATCATGAGTAAAGGTAAGTCTCGTTGATGAATTTCACTGTTCCGTGTTTTCTCCCTGACATTGGATGGATTCCGGCCAAAGTATGGCCGTGATTTGTTTCGGTTGATGTGGTCAGTGACAAATTGGTGGTGACAGGGTTTGGTTCGCTGGGAAAGTTGGTTCGGGTCCGATTCAATTGGTCCACCGATTGAGCTTAGTGTCTAGTGTTTTGGCTAGCATAAGACAAGTCTTCCACGTGGCATCTCCTCTGTGTAATTCATGTAAGTGTATCGGTGTACGTTTTGGCTATATATCAGTGTAATCGGTGGTGTAGTCTGGAGTGTTATAGAGTGTGAGGGAAGGCTCTGTTCTCTGCTTTCTTCGATTCGACAGAGACGTCTTCTTTGTGTAGTGAAGATATCTTCTACGGTTTTATCACTTGGATTGATATACTTTGTAGGTTAAAGAATTTATGCTTCCTATTATGGATGAGTACGGAAATAATGGTAAAGTTAAATTCATTGTACGTTATTGAATTAAATGGTTCTCTACTCTACTGTGGGAAATATGATTTTGTGATAAACTACTAATCGGTTTTATAAAGTAAAGTCTCTGTCTTATCCTGTCACATTGATGGATTGAGCAACATTGTGAGGTTTGCTATTCCGTTGTCCAAAGTCCATATGCAAATAGTGAAAGTGATGAGTCGTAGAAGTAAGATTAATAATACGTGATTTAAATGGTTTTGAAGGTACAAAGAAGAGAGAAGAAATAGAAACACGCTATGGACGCCAGGTAAGTTGATACTGACTATATTTTGGTCTTCGGACCCTACATTGCAAGAATTAGGATTGTGTGTGGTGTGTTTATTAGAGTTAGGTTCTTTTAATAATATGTTTATTAGACATTTATCATATAGGATTGTATGAATTCACGTGCATATTGTATGACATAATAAATCTATGTAAATAGGCATGTGGGGGTTCAGGAAAGCAATGACGTCCCATTGTTCATAGGTCCATGTTGGATTGATTAGAAAGATGATTGGTTAGTTACATGGGATACCAGGGTTCATTGCCTCTTGTTTTGAAATCCCCAATGTTCTCGTAACAAAAGAGTGAATACGGCATGGGGAACCCCTACTATATATATATATATATCTCCTTTGTGGAGTAACTGGTTCCTCATGGCCCCACGGTGTTTGTAATATATTCCACTTTTGGCTATAATTGCATTGTATGATCATGCATATCATCTGCATTTCAATTTATCACTTACTGAGGCTCATTAGTTAGGTCTTGTGGTGTAGGTACGAACGAGCAACGAATGAACAAGTTAAAGACAGTTGATGAAGGTTTTGCACATGTGGATCTTGTAGCTGGCTGGGTTAAAGAGTTAAATGGAAAGTATTTGAAAAAGAGTTTTGTAACTTATTTCTTATTCTTTAATGTTTTGTTTTTATTTCACTGCATTTCCTACAAAGAATGTTATGACTTCTGAAAGGAAACTGAGGAAGATGAAAGTAACGGATAAAAGTGAAAGTAAAAGGTTTTAACGATCGGGTTTTATAAAAAAGAATACTATGATAGTTTTACGAAAGAAAAGTTTTAAATGTCACACGATTTTCAAAACCGGGTCGTTACAGATTCTCTTTCTCTCCAAACACTCCAATTGTTATCAAATTGGTATCAGAGCTATGTCGAACCATGGGAGCACACTGTCGGGACATATGTCACGGCCACGACTCACCAAGACAAACTACGACAATTGGAGCATTCAAATGCGTGCGTTGCTTGGTGCACAAGATGTGTGGGAAGTAGTTGAAACCAGTTTCACGGAGATGGAAGCTATTGGCTCATTGACAGCAAATCAATTAAAAGCGTTGAAAGAAACTCAAATGAATGACAAGATTTCTCTTTATCTCATGTTTCAAGCAGTACATGAGTCAGGTTTTGAGAAGATTGCTGGTGCAACAACTTCGAAGGAAGTGTGGGACACTTTGCAAAAAGTGTTCAAGGGTGCCGATCGAGTTAAACTAGTGCGGCTTCAAACTCTTCATGGTGAGTTAGAGGAGGCCATGAAGATGAAAGAGTCGGAAGACATATCAACCTACATCACGCCTATGTAAACAGTGGTGAATCAACTTAAATGCAATGGAGAAACCCTCACGGATGCAAGAGTCGTGGAGAAAATTCTGCGTTCATTGACCGTGAATTTTGAGAATGTTGTGTGCACAATCGAGGAGTCGAAGAAATTGGATGAGATGACCGTCGATGAACTTGCGGGCTCTCTTGAGGCACATGAACAAAGGAAGAAGAAGAAGGTACAAGAAGTCTTAGAGGAGGCCTTACAAACAAAGAGGACTATCAACGATGATAAGGTAATGTACGCACAACACAACCGAGGAAGAAGACGAGGCTGTGGAGGTCATGGTTTTGGTCGCGGCGGAGGACACGATCACATAAATAATCACGAAGAGAAGGGTGAGACCAGCCAACAAAATTGGCGTGGACGAGGACACAGTCGTGAAAGAGGTGGCCGGTCGAATCGTTCAATTGTCGAGTGTTACAATTGCGACAAGTATGGACACTACGCAAAGGAATGCTACTCCAAGAAGAAGATCGAAGAAAACGTGAATCTAGTTGCGAAAGATGAGACAAAAGACGATGGAATTCTCATGATGGCCCAAAAAGACACCAATCCAGAAAACGACATGGTATGGTATCTCGACACTTGTGCTAGCAATCATAGGTGTGGACACAAACATCTCTTTGTTGGTATGCAAGAGATTAAAGACGGACACATATTTTTTGGAGACGCATCAATGGTTCAAGTCAAAGGTCGAGGAAAAATATGTTTTGCAAAAGAGGATGGAAAGGAAGAAACAATGGAAGATGTCTACTATGTACTCAATTTGAAGAGTAATATTCTTAGCATGGGTCAACTATTGCAGAAGAAATGTTCGGTTTTCATGCAAGACCAAATGTTGCACTTGTAGGACAAAAATAGTCAGTTACTCGCACACGTGGAGATGGCAAAGAATCGAATGTTCAAACTCAACTTGAAGAATGTGCGAGAAAGGTGTTTGCAAGTAAATATGGAGGACAAAGCATGGCTATGGCATTTACGATTTGGGCACTTACATTACAGCGGCTTAAAAGAGTTAGCAAAAAAGGAAATGGTCCATGGGCTACCGAACATGGACTACCCTAAGAAATTTTGCAAGGGATGTGTACTCGTAAACAAGCAAGGAGTACATTTCAAAAGAATGCAAAATATCGTGCAAAGAGATCTCTCGAGTTGGTACACACCGACATATGTAGCCCAATCAGACCGAAGTCCTTTAGTGAGAAGAGGTACTTTATTACTTTTATCGACGATTTTACATGGAAGACTTGGGTTTATTTCTTGAATGAAAAGTTGGAAGCATTCGAGGTGTTTAAGAAATTCAAGGTGCTAGTAGAGAAGACAACTGGTCTTTACATCAAGGCTTTGCAGTCAGATCGAGGCGGAGAGTACATGTCAACTGCTTTCACAAGCTATTGTGAGGAACAAAGAATCAAAAGATTCTTGACCACACCTTACTCACCTCAACAAAATAGGGTGGCCGAAAGAAAAAAACGTACAGTTCTTGATATGGTTCGATCTATGTTGAAAAGCAAAGATGTGCAGAAGGAATTTTGGCCTGAAGCTGTGCAATGTGTTGTGTATATTCAAAATCGATGCCCATATGCGATATTGGCAAATCAAACACCACAAGAATCTTGGAGCGGCCATAAACCAACCGTATCATATTTTAAGGTGCTTGGAAGTGTAGCCTATGCGAATGTATCGAATCGAGAAGAACCAAACTTGATGATAAAAGCAAGAAGTATGTGTTCATCGGGTATGACGAAAAGACGAAGGCTATCAAGTTGTTTGACCCAATTGACAAAAAGGTGGTGGTTAGCCGAGATGTACAAGTGAATGAAGAAATGATATGAGATTGGAAGAACCAAAAAGAGACAACACTAGATGAAGGAGAACCATTAACCGCTGCACCAACAATCACACCGACAATCTCTCAAGCATCCTATGAGAAAGAAGAGCTGAGACAACCAAGGATGTGGAGTCTACAAGATCTATACGACTCAACGAATGAAGTACATTTGGTTTGCTTATTAGCAGACGTGGAAAATATTGCTTTTGAAGAGGCTGTGAGAGACAAGAGGTGGAAAGCCGGGATGGATGAAGAGATAAAGGTAATCGAAAGAAATGAAAAGTGAGACTTGGTGGATATACCAGAAGAATGTCAATGTAACGACCCGATTTTTTGTATATCATTAAAATGCGTGAAAATTTGAAATTTTTTCTTTTTTAAAAAATTCAGAGTGCAATACTAAAACAGAACTGCTACTGACTCTTTCTTTAAACTAGTTGTGAAAACCAACTTATTAAATACGCGGAAGCGTTATAAAATAAAACCCTTTGTAAATCATGGCGGAAGCGTAAACCGTTTAAGGAGAAATTAAGCAATTGAATACAATTTAAAGAAACTTAATGTAGTTACAACCATTCCTTATCTTACTTCTTAGCCTGGCCAGCTCCGAATCTCACTTGTGCAAATCCTTCATCCCAGCTTTAGATCATCACTTGTCATCTATTTATTATATGTTCATCGTTGTACCTACACCACAAGTAAGGACATGAGTTTACTCCTAGTAAGGAAATGGGAGAAAAATAATTATGCATATCTCTCTTTAGTTCTTCTTGGAATGGGGGCCATCCAAATCAATTCTTTTTATTACGTTCGTTCTTTTATTTGTTCTTTACTCATACATCGAGTTTGAGATTGGAGGGGTCCTATGGGATGGAATAGTGGACCAGACCTAACCCTTTACTTGCAACTAGGTCCCCGTTCCCGTCAAGGATAGGGGCTTCGCCTAGCGGTAGACTATTTCCGCTACCGATCCGCCTTCCAACTCCCTTTATCATCCCCTTTCTGACGTATCTCGCCTTCAAGAGTCCTCCCCTTTTGGCGTATCCCGCCTTCAGGGTTTCTTCCCTCCCGACGTATCCCGCTGGGAGAGTTTCTTTGGTGATGGGTGTATCCTGCCCGTCCCGAACATTCTTGTTCTTAGGATTTTCCTCACTCGTGCATCTGGGTACCAGCCTGAGGGGGTACCCCCTACTGGATTTCTATTAACATGATCTCAACCTAACATGTCGCACAATGCATATAACATAACTTTAATAGGAATTGAAGTGCGCATATAAAAGATAGTAACTGAATTAAAAGCGCAAATAAAATGAATGGAACGCCCAATAACGTACAGCATATGAATGAAGCAATTATAGAACCAATTGAACAACGGGGAACATGCTCGAATATATAAATCACAATAATAAACGAGATACAATGGATCACAAGCGACGTGCATATTAAAGTAAGGCATAAATTAATTAACATGCTCAATTAAATACTAGCCATTAAACATGCTGGAATAAACAATTAAACGTGCTCTCTAGATGATTAAATATACCTAAATAAATTGGCATGCTCAAGAAGTAATTAACAACTATTATTTAGTCAGGCAAATTGATTAACATGCTCGATTTCTAATCAAGTTAATTACTCTAGTCAGATTATCATACTCAGATTAACTAATTTAGTTATGCTAGTTAACATGCTCATACATCATTAGGTAACATTTAAACATGTTGGACCTAGCTAAGCTAACATGCTGGGTTTAATTAAACATACTTAGCAAACTAATACATTTAAGTGATAATTAACATGCTTGATTAACAGAGATGGAGTGGGCATTAACAACTATGAAACTACAGCGAATAACATAGTAAATTATACATGAAACTACAGCAATTAAATTTAATAAATTATACAAACCAAAGGTAAATCCTTAATTCATTCATGATCATATGTACGTGACGTGTCATTCTTTACTTCATCACCTTATTCCCAACCTCAATGTTATCGTTCATCATTTATCAGTCACATTTCTATCAAACAAAGAGAACTACAATTCTTAACCAGTACTAAGAGACAATAACATTATAACTAGATTTCAATATATTAAACTAAACTATCTACGCATGCCAGTCTAAATAAAATAGGAAGTAAACATGCTTATAAAATCATATACGGAAAACTATTTAACGAATCACATTTAGAATCATGATTGACATGTTATTATAACAAGAAACGTGCTAAGCAATTTGATATTAATTATCTAGAGCATTCATCGCTTCTAACCAGAACCAAGAATAATAACACTATGATCTATCTTCACGGATCATTGATCTAGTTATAGCACACATGCAGATTAAGAAAAGCAATTGGTATAAACCATGGCAGGAACAATAAATTATAGCCAACAAAACAGAATCACTATGAACCAAATCGCTAGAAAACAACGCACACAAACACACACACTTGTGGTGTAGGGCCTCCAAATGGCCAAGACACACACATTTTCCTTACCTCAATTCTTTATCACAGGTTGGAGCTACATTCTTATCCTCTCTCTCTTTCTGACACCTTCACAATCAACACATTTATCATGGACAACTTCTCATCGAAATCTATACTTTAACACTTAACAAAATGCCAATATTCACAACTTAGCAACCAACAAAGCATGTTCATTATTCTTTTTATCCAAATATAATGGCAGCAGACAGATCATCCCAACATACATAACTAAAATTTTATAAACTTGTCACGAACAACTGCAGAGAGCACATTCTCTTCATACTAATTATATGAAAATTATAAACAACTTAATCCCATAACTTATTCCAAACCTTAAGCAGAAAAGTCATCACCATCAACAGAGGAAATCATTAACCATTAAACAGAGGCCAAAACGTCTGAGAAGGGAGCCTTACTAGTAGACCATAAAACTCTCGGCCATTGCTCCATCTTCACAGCCCCACTCCATTCTCTCTCATATCCACAAACCATGTGCTTCAATTCCATCCCTTACAATATGCTAGAGGAACATGAATCACAACACCTAAAACAGAGAACCTTAATCAAGTCTGCTCCAGTTTCTCTTCCTCATTCTTGGCTCAACCTCCAAAGGGCATTTTCCCCTTCTCTTCTGCAAGCCTCCTGCCTCTCATCTCTCTCAGACTTTGTTCTACATACTAACCCACCAGAGAGGACACCCTCTGGCTTTACTCGGAAGGCAGAGAGCACGCCCAACCACGTCTCCAACTTTTCAAAAATTGTTCCCCACGTTGGGCATGTTGTCCACTTCGCCTGAGCTCGCTGTTCCCCTCTTCCTCTTCGCTTTCTCGCGTCTCTCCCTCTCTCTTCTTTCTCAGTTCTTAATCGCGAAGAACGGCTAAAGACCATTCTTTGGTCTTCAACGCATTATAGCCTATGGGCCAATTAAAGTCTCTGTGAACCGGTTTACTCTCCCATAATTCTTTTATTTAATTTAATTAATCATCTTTTACTAATTCCATCTTAAATCGCCAATAATCCAATTTAAGCCTTAATATTCTCCTTTCTCATTTTATCAAATGGTCGAAGGCCAGAAGAATTGAGAAGTGCTTAACCGATCACTTAATAGAACCAGTTCAGTTAATCGAAAGTACACCTCCATTATAGATATTAACCCCAATGAACCACTTATATTATAATTTAATTTAGTTAACCCCAATTGATAGCATACATTAAAATAAATATTAATTGAATTAATATTTATTTTAATTACATTAAT
This sequence comes from Begonia loranthoides, assembly GCA_022433065.1. NCBI lineage: Eukaryota > Viridiplantae > Streptophyta > Magnoliopsida > Cucurbitales > Begoniaceae > Begonia > Begonia loranthoides. Next base: position 27,908,274 of record CM039471.1, read on the forward strand.
TCCCATAAATTATAAGCTAACGAATACGTCCTTGGTAATACCCCGATAATCATCCAATTAATCTAAAATCCTCAGGTTATGCTTCAATTATATTTATTAAATTCTGATAAAAAGTCGGGGTCTTACAATCAACCCATAGCAGTAAAATGGGTGTACAAGAAAAAATGAATGCCAAAAGAGAGGTTGAAAGATACAAAGCACGCCTATTTGCGAAAGGCTATAGTCAAAAAGAGGGGATAGACTATGATGAAGTTTTTGCTCCGGTTGCAAGAATGGAGACAATTCGACTTCTTATATCACAAGCACTGCCATTTAAGTGGCCAATCTATTAAATGGACGTGAAGTCCGTATTTCTAAATGGAGTGCTTGAAGAGGAAGTCAATATTGAGCAACCTCCCAGATTCATGAAAGTCGAAAAGGAGAACAAAGTCTTGAAGTTAAAGAAGGCGCTATATGAGCTAAAACAAGCGCCTCGAGCATGGAACACCCAAATCAATACCTACTTCAAGAAAAACAGATTCATACAATGTCCATATGAACATGCGTTGTACGTGAAGAAAGAAGAAGAGAACTTTTTGTTTGTTGCTCTTTATGTTGATGATCTCATCTTCATGGGGATCAACGAGAACATGATAGAAGATTTCAAAGAAGCTATGAGGCGAGAATTCGAAATCACGGACTTGGGATTGATAAGGTACTTTCTTGGTCTTGAGATTATATAAAGAAATTTTTGAATTTTTGTGTCATAAGAAGCATATCCGAGGGACATTTTGAAGAAGAGCAAGATGGAAGATTGCAAACCAGTAGCAACACCGATGGAGCTCGGTACGAAATTCTCTAAATTTGAGGGAGGAGATCAAGTAAATGCGAGTGACTACCGTAGCTTGGTTGGGAGTCTACGGTATCTCACATGCACAAGGCCGGACATTGCATATAGTGTCAGCATAGTGAGTCGATACATGGAGCATCCAAAACACTCGCACCTAAAAGCTATTAAGAAAATTCTTTGATACATTCGAGGAACGGAGTCACTCGGGTTACTCTACTCAAAGATGAACGAATACAAGCTGGTTGGTTACTCTTATAGTGATTGGTGCTGAGATGTAGGTGACCGAAAAAGTACAGCGGGATATGTGTTCTATATGGGAGACACAGCATTCACATGGCTTTCAAAGAAACTGTCGATCATGACTTTGTCAACATGCGAGGCAAAGTATGTGGCTGCATCATAGTGTGTGCGCCACGCAATTTGGCTAAGAAATTTGCTACACGAGTTAAATCTCAAGCAACATGAGGCAACCAAAATATGAGTCAACAACAAATTAGCAATTGAATTGGCAAAACATCCAGTTCATCATGAGAGAAGTAAGCATATAGATGTTTGTTTTCATTTTATTAGAGAACATGTCAAGAAAGAAAAAGTATGAATGAGTCATGTTGCAAGTCGTGATCAAGTGGCAGACATTTTTACAAAACCGCTGCAAACGGTGCTATTTGAAAACCTCAATAAGATGATTCGGATGAATGATCAGAAATGTTTGAGTTTAAGGGAGGAATTTGTTGAAAATTAAACTAAAAAAAACATTCTGCATTCTAGGGCGTTTTTCAACGAGAATTTGAAGGGTCAAATGACAACCAAATTAAATGTATGACTATGGACTTTAATGCCCTGGATGACTAGTTTCTGATGGTTCAAGTTTCAAGTCGTTTTGAGTTTGCTAGAAGAAATTATGATGGTTTTAGTAACCAAATGTCAATATTACGTGGTTGTTTCATATTCCGTGTTTAATGCCTTTAAGGTCTTTTAAGTATATTTATTGCATTAGTTATTATACGAATTTGAAGAGTCTTATTAACTCTATAAATATTGTATTGTGCTCGTTTGAGAATGAAAGAGTGAAATACAAATCTTGAAAAAATTTTGGTGTAGTGATTTTCTTTCTCGCCAAACACTCCAATTGTTTTCATAAACAACTTCAAAAAAACAAAGATGAAAAATTTCACAAAAGCCTCCGACAATTTAAGAGAGAAAATAATAGACCCCATTCCGCCGTGATCGAAATGGCAAATTAATTGCTCAAAGACAGGAAAAGAACGCAAATCCAAGGCTGGCGAGGACAGATCCAAGGGACTTGGAGATGGCCGAAGAACTAGAACTTGCCGGGGCTGGGGCCGGAGCTAAAGCTACTTCGTTTGCTCCAGTCACCGTCTCAGGCGTCGCAGCTGTCGCCGATGCTTGAGATGATCTGGGGGAAATGGCTTACAATGAAAAGAAAGCAAGATATATCAGGTCAACAGAATGCTATGCATATCCCAAGAAACCAAACATCTAAATGTAGTGCGACAGTTCATAGTATTCGAAGGTTTAGAGTAATTTAAGTGGGTAAATGAAGAGCATCTTAACTTTGCATATCAGGAACGTACCAGGAGAAGTTACTGGGGTAATAGACACTGCAAAAAAACAACAAAAAAGGAGAATTAGAAGAATCTCTTTCTGGAGAAAAAAAAGGTTTTGCCCAGAAGGAAAATGAGAACTAACATCCACATTTGGCAGCAGCAGGAGCAGAAACTTGACAAGCAGCAGGAAGAGACAAGGCCTTGGTTACATTCAAGACGACGCCCAGCTGAGCGCTGCTCCTGAACGCTTGACAGATGCAGTCGGCGTCGGCTTTAAGCACTGTCTTTAGCCCCGAACAGCACGTCCCTTCTGGTTTCGTCGTGGTGCTATCGTTGGACACGAATGACAAGCAATCAGCCATGTTTAGTATGAGGCTAGAGCAGTCTACCGCCGGTGCTGGGGCATCGTGGGAAGACCCTCCCTCGGTTAATTGGACGGCCCACAATATCCCTATGCACATAGCCAAAGAAAACTTCACTGAAACCATTTTTGTTTTGCCTTAAAGCTACACACAAAGCACAGTCAGAATGAAAAGAAACTGTGGGAGTCTAGTAGAATTAATGTGTTTGATTTAGTGAGAATTTAAACGAAGCGAAATTGACGAAAGAGTACGGAGAAGAGAGAGAGAGAGAGAGTTTTGCAGGGTGTTCATAGATAGTTAGAGAGAGAATGAGAAAGAGAGAGAATGATAGCATGTGTCGAGCATCACATTCTTCGATCTAAGACATTGCAATCATGATCATTGACTCCATGTGATTGAATATTTGGAGAAGAAAGTAAAAATGAAAAGAGACGTGAGAAAAAGCAACACACTAGTGAAGTAAGACATTAATGATTGTTCGGCGTGCAATTTAATTTTCAAAAATAAATCACCTCTCAAACAAAACCTCATCTTCATGCTCCATCGTTCATCTCGTGTGCTCTAGACATCATATTTTTATTTATTTTATTATATTTAATGATTTATTATCCGGTATTTCAATAGTGCTTCTGATAAATCAACTTTGTTGACAAAAGATTGTTGTATTATACAATTTTATTGCATTGATGGGTTTAAATTTATTAGGGAAAATAACAAACAAACCATTGTACTTATTATTAATGACAAACTAACCAATGTACTTTTTTACTAACAAATTAACCACTAAACTATAAAAAAAAACGTCGCAACAAATATTGTTGTCATGTTTCCTATCAATGACCACGATCCGCGGTGGCTTGATGACTATCCGCTGCGAATTGATCACGATCCGTGGTGGATTGATCACGATCTGTGGCAGGTTGATCACGATTTGTGGCTGATTGATAAAAAGGAAATTCATTTTTTTTCCTAGTGCGACGGTGAAACTTTGCAGGTCGATTATTCTCTCAATTTTCAACGGTTTTGGATACTTAAGGACTCATTTTCTATCATTTTTTCACGATACACAGGTAGGAGAGATCAGTTTTCTCATTCGATGCATATCAGACAGATACGAGCAGGAAAAAAATGAGATCGTTTACTCGAAAGCTTTGGAAGGCCATAACTTTATACTCAATCGATCGATTTGGACAATTTTTTTTAATCTCGTATAATTTTTTGAGATCTTGTCCCACTTTTGAGGCCTAAAAACATTCCTAAGTCCTCCAATTTCACTTACACAATTCAAAATCGTGAAGCTTCGCACGTTTTCCTGCCCGAATCTACTCTGATAAGCACTAAATGACAAAACAAATACTTCCTATCTGTGCGTCACAAAAAGATGATGGAAAAAAGAGTCCTTAAGCATCCAAAACTATTGAAAATTGAGAGAATTAGCGATCTACAAAAATTTACCACTGCATTAGGTGAAAGAAACGAATCTCCTTCTTATCAATCCACCACGAGGTGAAAGAAACGAATCTCCTTCTTATCAATCCACCACGATCGTGGTCAAGTCACCACGAATAGTCATGAATCCACCACGATTAGTCGTCAAGCTGCCACGGTTCATCGTTGATGCGGCCCAAGGTCCTATCACACGAGCCCGAAGCAAAAGACTCATCTCTTATATAACGAATTGCTATTTTGCAGGATGGAGTAAACTAGATGAACTTGAGCATGAGACTACACATGATGACCAGGAGACTCCTAGACACTTGATCTCGTGGATGCTTGACAATTCCCCTCGGCTAGAACCTTGTTTGAACAGAATTGAAGAACACCCTTTGGTCGAGGACAATTAGGCCAATTGGAGGAAGATATGTTTAATTTCTAATTTTTCATTTCGGTATTAATCTTTGTTGGAGATATTACCACTGATTGGATTAAATTTTGGTTAGTTTTAGATCATTTAAAGTTGATTAGAATTGAGGTGCTCGACTAGCATGTTAGCCGAGCCCTCATGCCCAATTTTTGTGAACTCAGTGGTGATTTTGTAACTTCCTTCTTTTGTTTCATTAGGAACGTATTTAACCTTCCCTAATGAAGAACCCTAATTAGGTTTAGAACTCATTTTTGCTGCTACAACTTCATGAGAAGGATTTCTCTTAAAACCCCGGTGCTTGGTTTTTGTTTCACCACAAACCCTAACACCAACGCTCCTCCTCGCACTCATTCTTGCATGGTCTTGGAGAAGATGTTTGAGCTAGCTCTTACAGCATCTTATTTTGGAAGGTGTCCCTAGCGTGTAGAGTTAGAAGATCATAGCAAAAACCAAGGTGGAGAGGACTCTTCGAAGTGTCCCAAACCAGGCGCAACCCTCTACCGTGTGAGGGCTTGCGGACCAGCTTGGTGTTCATTTTCTTTCCCGTTTTCTCTTGGTTTTCATACTGTGTTTTGTTATAGAATTATTGGTTCTTTATTGATTGTGGATTCTTGATTGGAAGCTAGTGATCTTTGGAATCAGAAGTTGGATTTGTGTTTGATTTCTTTGAAGTGCCGGAAACTATTTTCGGGTTTCGTGTTTTCGAGCATGGTTTTCTCTAGCGCATAAGTCCGCGTGTGAGTCGAGTTTGAACGTGGATTTTGGAGTTGATTTTGTGTTAGTTGTTTACTAGTGGTCCTATAAATTTGAGGTCAAAAAGTTGTATGCAACTCGAGTTCCATTCAGTCTAGTTTCAGTACTCGGATTTTATGGCTAGCAGATAAATTCTGAGCAGCTTGTTGTTTCAATCACAAGTCCGTGGATATTACAAATTTGAATATGAAATTTTAATGGAGTAGTCCCTTCTAGAATACGAAAAATTTGACACAATTTCAAATTGAATTCGTATTTTTGTGTACGTTTTATTAAAGTCGCCAGCCTGTCTTGTGACGAGTCTGTTTTAGGGTAGATCCATTTTCCATGCATAAGTCACGCTCCTTATCATTTTTAGACGCAATTTTTTAAATGAAATGCTATCTTGGATTCTCTTTTGGGTCCTGTAAATTTCGTTGCATTTGACTTTATGTACTAAAAGGTATACTACTTCAAAGTCACTGTCCTGTTTTTAAGATAGCCAATTGTGCTCTTTTGGGGAATTGACATTCTTGGATGTTGGGGCACATCATTTGGTATCAGAGCCTTGCTCCTATTTGATACTATGAATTTATTCTTTGTTAGTTGTTCGTCAAGATGACAAGAGGCCAGAATTATTCAGGGAGTTACCTTACAGAAGAAGAAGAGTTACAAGTTTCTATTCCTGCCTTTAGTGGTTCATAATGGATCGAATATTATTCGGATTGGGAAGGTGAGTTGGAAGAATTTTTATTAACTCATGAATTTTCAGATCGGGGAAAATTTAAAATTGCTTCTTCAAGACTTAAAGGAAAAGGTAGCCTTTGGTGGAGAAGAATAAATTCTGAGAGAAGAGAAGAGGGCGAAGAAGCTATAAATTCGTGGAAATTAATGAAGAGAATTTTGAGAAACAAATATGCTCCGGAGCTTACGATGGTAGTCTCAACTTCTCCACCACTAGTCTGATCCAAGAGGAGTCTTTTCAAAAGGCAACAAACCTAAGTGTTTGACATGAAGGACTCCCTACAACATATAGCTCAAAAACTACAAAAGGTGCAAGACCAGTTTAACAAAACTTTTCAACCAACTATTCCACAGGAAGAAGTTGAAGAACACGAAAAGGTTGAAGAAAGGAGTGATGATGACTCCTTCGCAGCAACTAAAAGTGAAGTGGAAGAAATGATTGAAGAAGTTGAAGTGAAGAAGTTATTGAAGAATTTGTTAGAAAAGAAACCGAGTTGGAAAGAGTTTATGTCAGTCATCAAGAACTGTTTTACTCATGTATTTCTAATGATGTTTTCCTTGTTTCATCTGGTGTTAAAGGATTATCTATTGATGGAGAGTTACCAAAATTAGTGGTGGAAGAGGAAGAAACTCCTCCTCTAAGGGAAAGACTAAAGGCCTTAGAGGAAACACTCATGGAAGATGAAAAGTCCTCCACTTTGCATTATCGAAATGTTTTATGTAAAATGGAATGAATGTGCATAGTGGAGCATGGAAATGAGTTCTTTACATACAATTTTGAAGAAAAAAATGATTTTAAGAAGTTAACTCTTGGTCAAGAGGAAATTATTTTCTTACTTAGGAAGACCTCTCACTATTGAATGGCAAGAAGAGAAAAATCAAGGGGAGCAAAGTAGTTATAACCATTGTTGGAACATGGACAAAGTATATTCATTATTCACAAATGAAAGGAGATCTATCAACTTTGCTTACATGCATATGGATGAAGATCGGGGTTTAGGGGCATTACCACAATCGAGTCTTTATTTGCCCGATAGCAGAAAAGCAAGCAAACTAACCAAAATTAGGTGTTCGAGGTATGTACCACTAAACAATTTGATTACTTGGCTTTTTAAAATAGGATGGATCAAAATTTTTACTAATGAAGAGTCTATTTAACACAAAGGGATGAGAAATATTGACAAGGTGGCTGGTGTTGATTTCTTTGCCTATGATGAACGATTTTGTGATACATATGCGACCTTGGATTTTGGGATAGGCTATCCCAACATGATACATATTGACCACTTTCTTGGTGTTGTTTTGTATGGAGATCATAACGTATGGTGTTAACAAAATTTTTCTATCTGATCCGGGTGGAAGGCATGAGTTGAAGAAGAGGTGGTCAAGCCCCGGATTTGAGGTTAAATCCTCAATTACCTAGGGAGGATAATGCGCCCCAAGGTACTGTCACATGAACCCGTGCCAAGAGGCTGATCTCTTATATAACGAATTGCTATTCTACAGGATGGTGTAAACTAGAGGAACTTGAGCATGAGCCAACGCATCATGACAAGGAGACTCCTAGACACTTTCTCATGGATGCTTGCCAATTCCCCTCGGGTAGAACCTTGTTTGCACGGAATTGAAGAACACCCTTTGGCCAAGGACAATTAGGCCAATTGGAGGAAGATATGTTTCATTTCTAATTTTTCATTTTGGTATTAATCTTTATTGGAGATATTACTATTGGTTGGATTAATTTTGGTTAGTTTTAGATCATTTGAAGTTGATTAGATTTGAGGTGCTCGGCTAGCATATTAGCCGAGCCCTCATGCCCAATTTTTGTGAACTTTGGGGTGATTTTGTAATTTCCTTCTTTTGTTTCATTAGGGAGGTATTTAACCTTCCCTAATGAAGAACCCAAATAGGGTTTAGAACTCATTTTTATTGCTACAATCTCGTGAGAAGGATTTCTCTCAAAACCTCAGTGCTCGATTCATGCTTCACCGCAAACCATAAAACTAAAGCTCCTCTTCTCACTCGTTCTTGCACGGTCTTAGAGAGGAGGTTCGAGCTAGCTCTTCCAGCATCTTCTTTTGGGAGGTGTCCCTGGCGTGTGGAGTTAGAAGATCGTGGGAAAAGCCAAGATGGAGAGGTACTCTTTGAAGTGTCCCAAACCAGTAGCAATCCTTGGCCATGTGAGGGCTTGCGAACCAACTTGGTGCTCATTTTCTTTCCTGTTTTCTCTTGGTTTTCTTACTGTGTTTTGTTCTAGAATTATTGGCTCTTTATTGATTGTGGATTCTTGATTGGAAGCTAGTGATCTTTGGAATCGGATGTTGGATTTCTTTGAAGTGTCGCAAACTGTTTTTGGGTTTGGTGTTTTTGAGCAGGGTTTCTCAAGCGCATAAGTCTACGTGTGAGTCGAGTTTGAAACCAAATTTTGGAGGTGATTTTGTGTTAGTTGTTTACTAGTGGTCCTATAAATTTGGGGTCAAAAAGTCTTATGCAACTCGAGTTCCATGCAGTCTAATTTCAATACTCGGATTTTAGGGCTAGCCGATAAATTCTAAATAGCTTGTTGTTTTGATCATAAGTTTGTGGAAGTTTGTGGATATTACAAATTTGAATCTGCCATTTTAATGGAGTAGTCCCTTCCAGAATACAAAGAATTTGACACAATTCTGACGACGTTTGGATTTGAATTTGTAATTTTGTGTACGTTTTTATTGAAACTTGCTAGCCTGTCTTGGGAAGAGTCTATTTTAGGGCAGATCCATTTTCCGTGCATAACTAACGGTCCTTATCATTTTTAAACACGATTTTTGAACTGAAATGCTATCTTGGACCCTATTTTGGGTCCTCTAAATTTCGTTGTATTTGACTTTATGCACTAAAAGTTACACTCCTTCAAAGTCACTGTCCTGTTTTTAAGATAGCCGATTGCGCTTTTTTGGGGAATTGACATTCTTGGATTTTGGGGCACAATAGTCGTCCAACTGCCGCGATTCATCCTCTAGCCACCGTGATTCGTTGTCATTCCACCCCGGATCAAAATCAAACCATTTAATGACAAACGTGACAACGAAATATTTTCCATGGTTCAATGGTTAATGTGTTAGTAAAAATAGTTTAGTGGATGACTTGTCATTGATCGTAAAACACAATGGTTGGTTTGTCATTTTCCCTATTTATTAATTATTGTATATTATAATTTCTTTTATGAAAAACTTATTAAAAGTTGTTAAATACATACTATGTTAATGGGCTTAAAGTGTCTAAAATAATATGAATTAAACTTTTGTGTATAGATAAAAAATTATAATCATGCATATAGTGAGATACCTGCCTATTTATACAAATAAAAAATAAAAAATTATTAAAATTAAATTGCGGGAGACATTTTTGGAAACGCCTCCCCGAGGTGTAAATCTCCCTGTGGGTAATCTAGAATTTCTTTCCCGATTTCCTCCTTCCCTTTGGTTCTTAAATGCTATCATACTCCACCTTCCATCTCCATCTCCACATCTCTCTCTCGGCGAAACTCCTCCATTGAACGTTGTTGTTCTCAGGCATTTTGCGTGAATTGAGAGACCATATATCTGAGCAAATATCATCTTCTTTAAGCCATCTTCTTCACATGTTTTGGATTTCAATTCATTGGATGAGATTCTCAGACTTTTGTTTCCAATTGTTGGAAGGATTTGTGCGGAGTACATGAGGGAACAGTGTTGGATATTCACAGTCAACCAAGCTTTTGAGGTCGAAGAGTCAGTAGGAAAATTGAGGTAGAAATCTAGTCTCTTTCTCTTTGATTGTTACTTTTTTTGCTATTATGGGTCTAGAAAAAAACTAAATTTCGTTCTATTTTGGCTTTTGGATGAAACTTTGAAAATTTTGGTTGGCCAAGAGTTGGGACAAACCAGTGACTATGTCACTCGGGTTGCTTTGGCTATGAATGTCAGAGTCACGACACTCGTTCCTCTCGGTCTCAACCCGAGGAACGACTGGCTGAGACTCTTGAGAAGAACACTTGCACGAAAGGGAGGGACAATGTTCATTGCCTTCCCCACGGGATTGCATCTTGGGCAAAAAAATAGGTCGCGTTCCAAGGCATGTGTTGGTTGCGGACACCGTGGCTTGGGCCACGAGTTTGGGCCTAAATGGGCCACCATTTTGGACCATTGTCCAATTCAGTTTTGGGCAATGAGTTTGGGCCTACATGCATCATATTTCAAGACCCATATTGGGCCATTGTCCACTTCTATTTTGGGTCATATTTTAAGTATTTTTCAGCCCAATTAATTTTAAATAATAATTAGGAATTTTAAGGTATAAAAAATGGACCTAAATTTAATACCTTAATTTTTGGATAGATAACCATATTTAATTAAAAATCTGTGGAGCGTTGGATTTGGGCTATTGAATTTTGGGCTTTAGCTAGTGCAAGCTACTTCGAGGTAGATATTTATTTTTATGCATTGCATTGCCTAATTTTTATAAAATAAATATTTTGAGACATGTCTCATATAAAAATGACATGTCCATTTTATGAGCGTCGTGTTTTTAAATTATATTTAATTTTTTACTGTACATGTTTCAATTAAGCATTATTAAAATTTGTGGATCAACTCGATCATGTGAATCAAGTTCGATAGACCCAATATGGGGTCTATTTCATTATATGCACATTCAACCATGAAAGGATGAACATGTTTGTTGTTAAGTAGAGTAATGTGGATAACTGTATGTGTCATGTCCCTAAGTGCAAAACCTTAAACCCTATTAGGGTATTTTATGTGACTTTCACGATCACCAAACATCGCATTTATTTTATATGTCTATGGCATGGTGTGCCCAAAGTCTGTGAGCGACTCCATTTTCATTGGTATTTTTATTTAATATAACATGTACCACATATTAGTGGGTTATTTTAAAGACATGTTCTTTTGTACAAATTTTCTAAAATGAATATTTATAAAAATTTGAGCTTTAAATTCATGCATACTTGAATATCATTTTAATTGAAATTATTAAACTTAATCTCTATTGAGTTAAGTCAACTAATCCTAATGAGACCTTTTAGGATTCTATCAGTTGGACTTCCAATTGCCGAGTCAAGAGTAGGTCTGACAGAGTTTATTATGTTTTCCAAACTTTAATAAATTTTCTTTAGAAACTTTATGGGGTAAACTTTTTTATTATTAAGTTGTAATCCTTAATTTACTTTTCTGCATAATTATTTTATTAAGATTTTATTATTATACTATCTAATGTCACTTATTAAACATGTTTTGCCCATGATTGTTGGGCCCTGGCTTGCAATATTTATTTAAAGTCTTCCACTACTAATTAATAAATTTTAAGTGAAATGGGTCGGGCGATTAGGTTTTTTGGGGTAGATCGTTCCGTGTTCTATCTCAAGTTCCTTGTGGGTCGTGACAAAATTTTTGGTATAACAGTTAAGTTCTATCTTAAAAAGTCATATCAATAAGATAGATAGTGTAGTAATATACATTTATAGTAGTATACAATGATTTACAAATACTGTGTTTAAGAACGTATTCTAACATACTTTATAAATTTTTCAAATTTTCAAAAATGACTTCAAGAGGAGCTCCCAAAAATCATGCTTCTGTAGCACCTACTGTGTAGACTACTAAGTCACAGCCTCTTAACCCTCTTATAGCCCTAAGGGATGTACTACAGAATTTTTCCTGAGATAGCGGTAGTTAGGACCCTAAGACGTGCCATATGAACTTCATTATGCATTTGGGACGTATGAAAATCGGTGTTTATGGGTGGAGCTGACTCTCATAATGCTAAGAATTGGTTGAGGGTGATGCACAAGAACTTGACCGCCATTGGAGTTTCGATGGAGTATTAGGTTGGATTTGCTACCTTTCATATCGAGAAGATGACTGAAGTTTGGTGGAAATATCTTAAACTGGATTACCCACTAAATATGATGACATGGATCAAGTGTGAGGCAGCATTCAAAAACAACTATTGCAACGCTAGTCATGGCCAGAATATGTTTGGTGCTTATCATGATTTGGAGCAGGAAGGTTTGCCTGTACTTGAGTATTATACCAAGTTTATAGAGCTATCGCAATATATCAGAGAGGTGGATTTGATAGACCAAATGGGTAAGTTCATGAAACATCTAAGGCCTAAGATCCAACATCAGCTGTCAGGTGTGGAGTTCAGTTCTATTTCGGATGTCATTGCTGCTGTTCAACGTATAGATGCTGTTTTGGTCAAAACGTTTGGTGAGTACAAATGTAAGACAAACAAGGAACAACAAGTTGGTGGTAAAATGGCCAAGAAAGATCAAAAGAAGAATCAACACAAGGGTGGAGATCCTCAGAGTGGAGAGAGTGGACAATCTAGTGATACTTTTTATTCTGCTCGTGATTGCTTATGCCCCTATATATGTCATACGTGTAATCAGCCTGGAAACTTGAGGAGAAACTGCCCGATGAATATTAAATCTCCAAAGACTAACTCAACATTCACTTAGTTAGCTTCAGTTAGACTTGGTTTTGAGGCTTGCAGATGATTTTCTGGTCAAAATCAGCGAAGTTTTTCTAGACCTTAGTGTCTTTCTTCCCCGCAGCTAGTTGGTTATATAACACAATTTTAGCATCAGTATCAGTCTGTCAGTACCAATTTTCAGAGGTCTACTGTGTATCAGTAGAGTTCTGTATGTAGTGCTACTTCTACATGATCTACTAGTTAGATGGCTGGAACTGCTCCCAGCTCATCGAGGGGTGGATTTGGTGGAAACAAGAAGAGCTAAGAAAAGATGACTAGTCAAGCCTATGCAATTTCAGGATGTGAGCCGATTGATCAGTCGAGCCAGGGCGTCATTGGTGGTACACTTTCTCTATTTAACGCTATGGTGCATGTATTGTTTGATATTAGTGCTACACATTCATTTGTTTCTCCATCTCTTGTTCATATTTTGAGTATAATCGTAGAGAACTAGAAAATTCTTGGATAGTGAGTACTTTTATGGATGAGAGATATAAAATTTCTCTCGTTGTCCAATATGTTGCCCTTATTATTGGTGGACATGAGCTCTCGGTTGATCTAAAAGTTATACCTATGGGTTAGTTTGATATAATCCTAGGTATGGATTGGTTGAATCTATACAAAGCTAAGATTGATTATTATCGAATGAATATTACCCTTACGTTAGAAGACAAAAAAACACAGGTACATCCATGTAATAACCATATGTTTCTTATTGATCTTGTTTTGCAAGCCTGTTTGGGTGGTCGGAGGAGATTTGAGTCGTACAAGAGTATTTTTGCTATTAGCGGTAACCTTGTTACAATCAGGCAGGATTCTGATTTATCAATGGTTTGTGATTACCTTGATGTTTTCTTGAGGATCTGCTTGGGTTGCCACTCGACTACGATATCGAGTTTTGTATTGATTTGATGTCTGGCACTACTCCAATTTTGATTCCACTGTACTGCATGGCTCTTGCTAAATTGAATGAACTAAAAATTCAGTTGAATGATTTATTCCAAATAGGGTTTATTCGGAATAGTATTTCGTCTTGGGGTGCACCAGTTTTGTTTGGAAATAAGAAGGATGGCTCGCTTCACCTGTGCATCAATTATCAAAAATTGAACCATGTAACAATCAAGAAAAAATATATGTTACAGAGGATTGATGATCTATTTGATCAGTTTCAAGGATCTATGTACTTTTCGAAGATCAATTTGAGATTTGGTTATCATCAACTAAAGATACGCGAAAAAGATATTCTGAAGATGGCTTTTCGAACTAGATATGGACATTTTGAATTTATGGTGCTACCGTTTGGATTGACTAATGTACCAACTACTTTTATGGATCTTATGAATCGAGTCTTTTAGCCTTATCATGACTGGTTTGTGGTAGTCTTCATAGAAGTTATCCTACTCACGATCTGGAGCTTGCAGCCACTATTTTTTCCTTGAAGATTTGGTGGAGCTAGTTGTATGGTGCTAAATTCGAGGTATTTTTGGATCTCAAAAGTTTAAAGTATCTCTTCTTATAGCGTGATTTGAATCTTCAGCAACACCATTGGGTAGAGTATATATAGGACTATGACTTCACTTTGGAGTATCATCCTGAAAATGTTAATGTCGTAGCTGATACTTTGAGTTGTTATCCTCAAGGATCTCTTTCTTGTCTTGTGTTGGATGATTGGAAGAGATGTCTTATTATTGGCGATTATTATCTACAGTACTGGGAGGATGGCCAAACAGTTTGAGTTTTTAATTTAGTAGCGACCCCTACACTTTTGCAATGTGTGAAAGATTTACAGAAGTTTGATGATGAGCTAAAGCAAAGATTCAAGTTGATGAATAGTTTGATGATTGAGATATCAGTTATGATGGATTTCTATTCTTCAATAAACGAGTTGTTGTCTCCAATGATTTGGATTTAAGGCAGGTAGTTCTAGCAGAAGGCCATAAGTCCAAATTTTCTATTCATCCCGGCAACACAAAAATATATCATGATCTGAAGTGTCAATAATGGTGGATTGGAATGAAACGGAATCTAGCAGAGTATGTTTTGAGGTATTTGACCTGTTAGCAGATTAAGGTTGAACATCAGAGGTTAGCTGGGTTGTTGCAGCCTTTGCCTATCCCTGAGTGAAAATGAGATAAGATTACCATGGATTTTGTGACCAATTTCCATAGGACGGTTCAAAATTTGACGCAGTGTGAATAATTGTTGATAGATTAATGAAATCCGCATATTTTATTCCTATTAGAATGTATTTCTCTTTGATGAAACTGAGTAGGTTGTATATTGAGGGCATTATTCATCTTCACGGTATTCACTCGAGTATTGTTTCTGATAGAGATATGAGATTCATGTAAAAATTTTGGAGATCCCTTCAGAGAGCTTTGGGCACAGAACTTTATTTGATTACAACATATCATCCTCAAACCGATAATCAGTCTGACTATAAAATCTAGATTTTTGAGGATATGTTAAGATCTTGAATTCTGGATTTCAGAGATAATTGAGTGAATCACTTGCCTTTGGTAGAGTTTATGTATAATAACAGTTATCAAATCAGTATTGGTGTTTCGCCATATCAAGCTTTATATGGGAGATAGTATAAATCACCATTATATTGGGCCGAGATAGAGGGAACGTGTCACTCTCAAGCTTGATTTGATTCATGTGACAACTGAAATAGTTCAAAAGATTAAAGAGTGATTGGGTACAGTTTATAGTTGACAAAAGAGTTATGCAAACCTCCAGCAGAGGGAAGTAGAGTTTGAAGTCAATGATTTTGTGTTCTTAAAGGTGCAACCTCGTTGAGGTATTAGTCATTTCGGTGTGAAATGAAAGTTAGGTCCAAGATATATAAGTCATTTTCTGATTATTGAGCGGATTGGTTCAGTGGTTTATTGATTGGAATTACCGCCACAGCTAAATTATATTCATAATGTCTTCTATGTTTCTATGTTGAGGAAGTACATTCTGGATCCCTGACATGTTATTTCTTGGATTGAAGATCCTATTCAAGAAAATGTATCATATGAAGAAGAACTTAAGAGAATTCTGGGTTGTGAGATCAGAGTTCTCCGTCAACATAAGATACCTCTTGTTCGAGTTCAGTGGAAGAATCATAGTGAAAAAGAAGCAATTGGGAAATTGAATATGATATGATGGCTAAATACCCTCATTTGTTCAATGGTACTCTCGAGATTGTATTAAATTTCGGGGAAAAATTTTCCTAAGTGGGGGAAATGTGATACCTGTTTATTTATATAAAAAATTTTATTAAAATTAAATTGGGGGAGTAGTTTTTGGAAACGCCTCCCCAAGATGTAAATCTCCTTATGGGTAATCAGGAATTTCTTTCTCGATTTCCCCCTCACCTTTGGTTCTTAAATGTGATCATCCTCTACCTTCCATCCCCTTCTCTACATCTCTCTCTTGGCAAAACTCCTCCCTCGAAAGCTAATATTCCAGACCATTTTGTGTGAATTGAGAGACTATGTATCCAAGCAAATATCATATTTGGTAAGCCATCTTCTTCCTTTGTTTTGGATTTCGATTCATTGGATGAGATTCTAAGACTTTTTTTTCCAATTGTTTGGAGGATTCATGTAGATTCTATGAGGGTACAGTGTTGGATATTTGCAATCAACCAAGCTTTTGAGGTCCAACAGTCAGTAGGAAAATTGAGGTAGAAACCTCGTCTCTTTCCCTTCGATTATTGCTCTGTTTTCTATTATGGGTTTGGAAAAAAATTAAATTTCGTTTTGTTTTGGCGTTTGGATGAAACTTTGAGAATTTTGGTTGGTCGAGAGTTGGAACAAACCGGCAACTATGTCGCTCATGTTGCTTCTGCTACAGTATGTGGGAGCGCGACTCAGCTAACATTGAGCCTCAACCTTCACTCCTCTTGGTCTCAACCTGAGGAATGACAAGCCGAGACGAGGAGTCTCAGTCAGAAGAGAAGATAGGGAGGGATAACATTCGCCGCCTTCCCCACAAGATAGCATCTCTACCAAGAAAAATTGGTCGCATTTCAAGGCTTGTGTGGGTTGCGGACCCTACAACTTGGGCCATGGGTTTGGGCCTACATGGGCCACCATTTTGGACTATTGTCTAATTTAGTTTTGGGCCACGAGTTTGGGCCTAGATGGATCATATTCAAATCTTATATTGGGCCACTATCCACTTCTGTTTTTGGCTAGATTTTTAGTACTTTTTAGCTAAATTAAGTTAATTTAATTTTAAATAATAATTTGAAATTTTAAGGTATAAAATTAAACCTAAATTATCTTAATTATTGGATAGGTAACCATATTAATTAAAAACTTGTTGATCGTTAGATTTGGGCTATTAAATTTTGGGTTTTAGGAAGTGTAAGCCACTCAAGGTAGGAGCTTATTTTTATGCACTGCATTGTATAATTTTTATAAAATAAATATTTTTAGACGTGTCCATTTTATGGTCATTGGATTTTTAAATTATATTTAATTTTTCAATATACGTGTTTCAATTAAGCATGTTCATTAAAATTTATGAATCAACTCGATTGTGTGAATCAAGTTTGATCGACCCGACTTAGGGCTTGACTTATTTTACGCACATTCGACCATTGGAGAATGTGTATGTTTGTTGTTAATTAGAGTAATGAGATAATTGTATGTGTCATGTCCTTAAGCACAAAAACTTAAACCTGATTAGGGTATTTTATATGGCTTTCTTGATTGATGAGCATCGCATTTTTTTATATACCTATGGTGTGGTGTGCCCGGAGTCCATGATTGACTCTATTTTTACTGGGATTTTTATTTAGTACAACAATGATCTATTTTAATTACATAGCACATATTAGTGGGTCGTTTTAAACACGTCTTTTTGTACAGATTTTCTAAAATGATTTTTATAAAAATTCAAGCTTTAAATTCATGTATACTTAAATATCATTTTAATTAAAATTATTAAATTTAATCCCTATAGAGTTTAGTCAACTCATCAAATGACACTTTTTAGGATTCTGTTAGTCCAGACTTCCAATTATCGAGTCAAGAGTAGGCCTGACGGAGTTTATTTTATTTTCCAAACTTTAATAAATTTTCTTTGAGAGACTTTATCAGGTAAACTTTTTTATTATTATGTTGTAATCCCTAGTTTACTTTTCCACACAGTTATTTTATTTGGATTTTATTATTATACTATTTGATATCACTTATTGGACATGTTAAACTCATGATTGTTAGTCCCTAACTTGTAATATTTATTTAAAGTCTTTCGGGGCTAATTAATAAATTTTAAGTGAAATGGGTCGGACAATTCGGTTCTTTGGGCCGGATCATTTCTCGTTCTGTCTCAGGTCCCTTGCAGGTCATGACATAAAGTATTTAAAAAGTTATACTAATTATTTAGTGAGGCAATTATATTATTCTTCTTTGATTTCTATCATATGAGAGAAGAAGATTTCGATATACAAAAATCCATGTTAAAAAGAAATATCAAATACTATTGTTTTACAAAAAATACTCCAATATGTTTGACAAGTTTGATGGGAATTCATACTCCTTTGTTATGTTTTAGAATCCGACGAGTTTGAGTAATTTGAGCTAGTACCTAAGGTTACTGCTCCTTCTAGCAAGAGGAGAAACTGTCATCAAGGTAGAGATTTTACACTTTATCGCACTGCATTGCATCATGGTTTTTAAAAGTTTATTTTTCCTTTTGCCATATATGAAAACTAACAGAGACAGTTCAGCAGCACGTTAGTTTTTATATTACATATGTATACATTCGTTTTACACATTTATCTTCACTTTTATGGTATTTTATTAATTTTTCTGCTACTAATATGGAAGGATGAATCCTCTTGATATTTTGGACGGTCACGGTGTTAAAGTATCACGAGCTTGTCTCATCACATCTTCTATTGCTAGAAGATCTTTTGTTTGTGCATTATGTGAAAATGAGTAATAAGGTATAAATGATGCGCTCCTTGGATTTTAATTTCCTAAATCTGATCAGGGTGTATTTTGTTATTATTATTATGGGTTGTTTTGTCATTGAGCCTTGCTCGCTGCAATCCAAGTTACGCTGTTGGATCTTCGGATCACCATCACTTTCTTCTTCCTGGCTCATGAGGTGCGGCCCAAAAACAGTCATTGCCTTTCTATGCCTTTGTACAGAGAAATCATTCAGTGATCATCCCTTTTCACTGACACTTGTTTTATGGTAAAAAAAACTTGATAGAGCTATTTTAATATTAGTTCTCTATGTATACTACCACATTTTCTGACTACTCATTAGTGGCCCGTGAGGTCAGTTCTTAAAACATTATGAATGATTTTTAAATTATTTGAAATTCATGCACAACATTATGTTAATTATTGTTTTCATGAGAAAAGATAAAATCAGTTTTACATGCATTTACATTTAGTATAAGTTTCCTACTAAGTTAGTCACTCACCCCACAACCCCTCCCTCCAAGTAAGGATAAGAGAGGTTAGGTGTATCGGTTCTGTGACGTTTCCCATTTTTAATTATTTATGAGGGTTTAAATTTTGTTTCTTGGTGAGAACAAATATATATATATATATAGACAAGAATTTGAATATTTTGGATTTATTGCTAAGTAATTTTCTTTTTATTTATTTTCCTTGCACTATTAAACTTTGTGATCATTATGTTGACTTATGCCCATCTCGTGGGGGTTATGATTTTGATTTTCTTTCAAGTCTTCCACTACGAACTACCCTTGGAATGGGTGACCTAGTCCACTTCGAGGATCATATCATTCAACCTGGTGTTCCTGTTAGGCTTACCTTCGGGTGGTGACAAACACTCAAAAGATATCATAAATAAAGGTGCCGTCAATCCAACTCTTGATCAACTACTACTCCCAACAACCACGACTCTTACTAGGGAATGAGAGAGTCATTTGGGGTGCGTAACTAACTCAGTAGTAAACCTATACTATATGCAATGAATGAGAAAACTGATATTTATCATTTCATTTCAAAACCATGTTGCGATTAATATGTCATGCATGAGTTTCAAATCCCTTGAAAACTCCTTTACCCTTTTAACAAACAAACTCCACGAGCCATCAATAAGGCAATCTTGAAAACCTTGTTGTATATATAGACAATTATAGCAAAATAGGCTTCCATCACTTTTACTTTTTAAAATCTAATTTCAGTGAAAAAGAAAAGTCACTCAAGGACCCGTTGACATACAAATTGCCATAAGGCATACCAAGAATGATGGCGATCCAAAGACCAAGCAGCGTCACATAAGGCAAAAAGAAATATGATGGCAATCTAAAGACCAAGCAACATCACATGAATCAAAAGGTGTATGACAGTAATTTGAAAAGCAGGCGCCATCAACGTATAAATGATCGTATAAACAAAAATACCCTGGCCAAGTTTAGAAATTCAAAACTCAAGGAGCTCGTCCTCAATGCCTTATTGCCCATTACGCATCATACAAACAAATCACATTCATGTAGTGGAAGATATACTAGGATAGGTTCCTATTGTTTTGACTTCAAGACCCGCCCAAAACAAAAGGAAGATTCATCCACCAGTGAATAAATACAACAAAAATATTAAAATACCATGGACGTGTAATGAAAATGTAGAAAATGTGGGTACATGAAGCATAAAAACAGATGTGTTATCAAATTGAGCACATCACGCTTTCTTATGTGATAGCTCACAAAATATGGATTTTGAAAACAATGATGCAATGCAGTACACTATAAAATCTCTATCTTGACGATGAGTGCTTTTCTTACTAACAGGAGCAACTACCACAATAGTCAGCTCAAAATTGATGAAATTGTTTGGACCTATAATAGAACCAACATCTGAAATCCTTGTCCAATCTGGAACCGTCACTCAATCCTGATGAGAGATGAGATACATCATCTCGTAGTTCTCCCAAGTAGAATCGCTGCTAATCTCCTCAACCTCTAATGCCCATTTACGTTTATTTAATACATTTCATTTCAATGCAATGCAATGCATGCCAACATTATTGAATCAAAATTAAACCATGATGTATGACATGTATGCATTCAATTCTACATTTAACATATGCACAATAGTTTATCATTGAAGAACAATCATTAATATTTCTAACATAGCACAACAACAATCTTTTAATCAACCAATCAATCGAACAATAATACAAAGTAACACATCCTAATATTTTTATATATAGACCACCATTTGTCAAATACATGCATATCTCTTACCTTGTTTCTTATAGGCTTTCCACTTGAAGTTTCTTATTGCACAACAACACTTTCACAACCAATAAGTATTCATAAGAATCTAATACATAACCAATATCTCCTAAGCTTTCATTCTAGGGTTCTTCCCTTGATTTTTACCTATTTTTTATCAACCATAATCTTCACAATACCTAACCAAATCCTATAATTTCAGGACCTATATTTTCCTTAAGATGTTCTTAATAACATGTCCAAATGGATTAACTTAAAAATTCCAAGAAGGAAATAAAAAATGATCAAATACTCAACTTATCCAATTTCACTTCTTCATCTATTTTTGCATCACCTTCCTCTCATTCTCCTATAATCTCATAAAATTCTTTAGCAAAACTGTAAAGAATTTTAACATGCCTTAACTTTATGGAAGAAAATATGGAGAGCTTCAGGGGAGGTCTTCCTTGAGAGAAACTTTCTTTTTGCTAAGTGTTCATGTTTCTTCCTTTAAATTGTTCAAGTTCTACCTCTCATCTCCAACACCAAGCTGGAGGTGGTGATACAGGACTTAATTTTGGAATCTCCACCCCCAAAACCTCCAATTAAAACGTGACATCTTATCCATATTTCAGATGACCTTTGATGTTTTGTTTGATCACCTCCTTTCAGGTGATCGATCGCAAAACATCTCGTGGCCAAATTCTGCGTTTTCTTTGATAAACCGGTCGATCACGTTCTTCTAGTTGATCAACTGCAAATCCCAATTTTATAATCTATAATGAAGCTGAACGACCACCCTTCCTCAACTGATCGACCGCAATCTGCCAACTTCATAATTTTGTATGGACGCAAGTCGTTCATTGATCGACCGCTCAAAATTCCAATTTTGAATCTATAATGAAGTCGATCAACCGCTACATCTATTGATCCACCACTCCTACATCCGCAAACTTCTTAACCTTTATTTTACTTAAACTGGTCGATCATTCCCTTCACATGATCGACTGCTACCCTTACCAAAGATTCCATAACCCTATGTATTTCACTCCTCCTCATGCCTTACAACAAATCCTCAAATATACACAGCATAATATCATTTCCAACAATTACAAATTCACATGTCACCAATTCCAAACATATAAAGTGTATAAATTACTATCACAAAACACATTTTCTTTATCAAAATATATAATGCACATAATTCTTTACATTGAACATAGAAGAATTTTTTGGATATTACATGTTTAGAATAAAATTGTACATAATTTGAATTTTGATACTTGATTTGTTTTAGGTTAAGAATCATTTTGTACAAATTTTCAAATAAAATTAAAAATCATTAACACCGTACTTAAAGAAAATATTAAATTACATATTCATTAATGAATTGAAAATCTTATTTATCAGTGTGTTATAACACTTGAAACTATACACTTACAATATTTTTATATACGAATATTTTATCAAACAATCAAACAAAGTTGAAATGCAGAACATTGAAGATTTCATAATCTTTTTTGTAATCTTATAGCATTACGTAGTGTGTAAAGATAGAGAATTTCTTTACATGAGGTAGAATTATTATGGCAACAAATGTCACGCTCATTCATAATGACTTTTAAACAATAATAAATAAATACATTTTTTATATAAAGTAGAAGCATATAAGCAATGCCATGGATTTAGTTTCTACTTTTCTGTGGGAAGGCATGGCAGCTGTCATAATGGCAATGAGGTCAGGCATGGAATCCGTTCACAATTTTTAATTTAGTAGACCCTACACTACCAATCTGCTACTTTATGTCACGAAGCAATTGGTTAGCCAATCAAAAGATTCATGCTAAGGTGGGACAGTCTTTGTTAAACGCTTTGAATTCAAATGAAATAAATCAACATGTATTATATGGTTGATTTAAGGAAAATGACAAATTAACCATCATCGTTTAGGATCAATGACAAGTAAACTACTATCTTTTATTTTTTAACAAATTAACCACTAATGTATAGAAAATGAGAAAGCCAACAGTGTTGTCACGTTTGCCGTTAACAAGCTGATGTGGAGCAGCGGTGGTTCATAGACAAACCGCCGGGGTGTCGTGGGTTTCCAAGAAAAGTGGGCAAATTTGGCCTGAGCCATTGCGGTGTCTTGGGACACCGCGGTGGCTTCTCAAGACACCGCCGCGGCGTCCCAAGAAACTGTCGCAGCGTCCCTATTTTCACTCAGCGGTATACATAACTGCAAAATGCTAGGGCTCGACCATTTTCACCCGAACAAAGTAGAAATCCTCTCGGC
The DNA here is from genome assembly GCA_022433065.1 of Begonia loranthoides. Classification (NCBI taxonomy): domain Eukaryota; kingdom Viridiplantae; phylum Streptophyta; class Magnoliopsida; order Cucurbitales; family Begoniaceae; genus Begonia; species Begonia loranthoides. Next base: position 27,931,391 of record CM039471.1, read on the forward strand.
GAGCCATTTTCAGCGCGAACAAACACCAAAACCTCTCGGCGAGCCATTGCCATCACGAAGAAACAACGAAATACTCTCGGCCATTTTCAATCACAATGCATTCCCAAGCAAAGAAATTGGCATTCAAGTGTGGGAAGACAATGGTGAAGCTGTGCAACTCGCGGCGGTGGAAGATGTGCAACCCGTGGTGGTGCAACACGAAGAAACCAATCAGGTTGGAGAAACCGAGCCTGAATAAGGAGAAGCTGAGCCTGAACAAGGAGAAGCCAGAGGCTCATTGGTCCGATTCCAACCCGTTACAGGAGGTTTCAGGTCCAAACTATTCAGGACAGCTAATTCCAAAACACGGTATGAAGATAATATACAACACCGTGCAATTATTGTTCTTGGCAGGAATGAGAATTAAACAATTGCTTGAAGATGCTAGATTAGCCGGGTTGTGCCGGATGAGGGGCAGGTACTATGAGAGAATTATTAGAATGTTTTACGCAAATTTGGAACTGTCCACTGAGCCATTAGAGGTGCGGACGTACATTTTTGTATGGGAGTTGAGGTTCAGTCCCAACGATCCAAATATAATGCTTGGATGTGTACTGGACAGGCCAAGCGATCAATATTATCACATGTCTCGGGATCCACCATTCATCAACCGAGGAGAAGGGCTAGCGGTGCTTAGATTATTGCACCGGGATCCCGAGGTTGCCCAATACAACAAGCCAAAGGGAAAGTAGTTGAATGTCATAGCCCGATTGATCCACTTGATCATGAGATACACGATTTTGCCTCGGGATGGGCATCGAGACCATGTTAGTTGCATGGATCTCTATATGCTGGAGAAGGTGTTCACCAGGAAAAATGTGGACATCGGATTTATCATCTTGAGCCACATGCATGAGGTGCTCAACAATTCAACCAAGAACCTGCCGTACAACTTGCTCATCCAGAGCATCGTTGAGCAGTATGGGGTACCCATCTCGGAGAAAGAGCCAAGAATTGAAGAGTCGGCCAATGACGTGTACAACAAAGTTAAAGTGGACCGAATGGAGATCACCCAAGTTGGAGGGGAATGGGTCCGCAAGTATAAGAAGTAGGCAGCACCTCCACCCCGCTCAGAGCCTCAACATTCAGCCCCCTCAATGGAACATCCCCCTCCTCAAACATCTCATTTTACTTCGATGCCTGATGAGACGTACGCCTAGATGAGCAGGATGGAGGAGCTCTATCATATGGCGATGACCAAAATGCAAATGATGGAGAAGCACCTTCAAATGCAACAGGTCTAAATACAAAGAGGAGAGGAGCGAGCAGAAGAGAGGCATCACAGAGCAGAAGAGTGGCATATGAGAGTAGAAGAGAGGCACCGTGAGTTGGTGGCAGCACTTCAGTGACGTGAGAGGCGATCAGCTCGTACAGTAGCCTCGCCATCGTCCTCTAAAGCAACAGATGTCACATACCACTTGTAAGTTATTTACTTTGTACGCAAAGTCCAGTCTTTACTTTATTTGTGTTTGACGTAATGATGTGTTGTTGATTTGTAGCACTGCTGCCGTAAGCAGCCAACCTGCTCCTTTAGCCATGCCTGCTGAGGTGTAGGGAACAAGTCAGTTCGAGCCTCCTCCCCTTAGAACTGTGCGCAAGGTACGTCTTTCATTTGGTTATATATTTGTGTTCTTTCATGTTCATGCTTTGTTAGTCTGACGGCGTTTTGCCATTTTTGTTGTAGTCTCAGGATTTGATGGTCACCTTCAAGAAGTATCTCCAGGTAAATACTCGGAAGAACATAAAGATGTCCGCAGTTCTTGGGGGAAAGCTGATCGGTGATGATTACGTCATCACTAATATCATCTTCCCAGAGCAAGTCGAGACGCCAGATACAATGAAAAGCCTTCTTTGTATCTTAGTATATAAGATTTTATCTTAGTACTCATCCAAACTTATATGTAGTGTTATGCAGTCAACGACGCAGCCGTATTCGCGCAACAACAAGAAAACCGTCTGTTCACATTAGGGTGGATTCACGTAAGTAACTATCTTGCTTCTCTGGGTTGTCATTTATGTTTACTGATATAGCGTATTTGTTGTTTACATTTCAGACACACCCAAAGCAGCGGTTGTTTATGTCATCTGTTGACCTCCACACTCAATATGCTTACCAGCAATTGATGCTAGAAGCAATCTCCATCATTGTAGCTCCCACTAACAAAGAGTGGTATGTATTTTGCCTTGTATAAATTCTTAATATTGCTTTTTGCATATTTTACCGGCAATTGTTCCCTTTGCATTGCAGCTCGTACGGCGTCTTGCGGTGTATGAGTGAGGGGATGAGGGTGATACGACAATGCACTAATCAGCAACAATTCAACGAGCACGATGCTGCAACCTATGCGTATGAGGGTCCATTGTTCGACAAAGCAGATAAAGTATTCCTTGACCCACAATTGTCTTTTGCGGTCAAGGATTTGCAGCCAAAACGGACCAAGAAGAAGGCGGCGTAGGAATTTATGTTTATGTGCACTTTGTTGTAATTTTTTTTACATTTACGTTGTAATTTATGTTTAGTTGAATTTGTTTACACTTACGTTGTAATTTATGTGTAGTTTACATTTACTTTGCAAATGTAAATGATATACTGGATGAATGATATGTTTGGATGATACTAGAACTGCTTGGAATTTTGTGCAGGATGTATGAGATTAGCTTTGGGGGAGTAAAGAAACAAGGGAGACTCTGACAAATATTTTATAAATTGGGGTGAGGATAAGTGAAAAGTAAATCCTGTATAACCTAAATCAAATACATAATTAAAGATAAGTGTATGGAGAAACTTGGGTGAATTAGTGCAACAATTTCAAGAAGCCGCGGCGGTTTGTGAGCAAGCCGATGAACCACCGCGGTTTGTGAGCAAGCTGCTGCTGTTTGCTCACAAACCGCCGCTGCTTGTGAGCAAGCCACCATGGTTTGTGAGCACAAACCGCAGTGGCTTGTCATGGTACCTGTAATCAAATTTCATGCACACTCCACAACCAAATGTATAGAACCAATATATGAATTCATATTGCTAAAACGAAAAAAATTCAAATTTATGAAACCAATTCATATTTATCAATTCAAAATTTACAAATATAGCATACAGTACAATCACATATATATAAAACATAATCTATCAAACCAATGTATCACGGAAGTTTAAGGTCCACATTTGTGTACGTTTGTGTTTGTGGACCATGTGCATCAAACTCCTGCAGAACATTGCAAATGAAATTAGCATAGTTCAAATAACACTTGAAAATGTAAACATGATAATGGGCTCACCTGCGTCTCAAGAACTCTGTCGGGAACTATCTCAGATACTCGCTCGGGGACTGTTTCTGGGACTATGGAAGGAATTGTCTCGGGGGCTGTCTCGGGGACTCTGAAACCCATAAAGGTGCCCTCCGACCTTCCTCTGCCGGCTCTGCCTCTGCCTCTCCCTTTGTCTCCTCTGCCGATCCCTACACTGGACTCGCCTCGACCTTCGCACATGCGAGAATTGTGCCCCACACCGGCCACAAGTCATGTTCATATGTCTTCTGGGCAGCATTGTCTGGCTTGGGACCTCTTCCACATCCCGTATTCTACATTTTCGCGGCCTTCCTGGAAGCCTTTTAAATGGTGGTGGACCACTCGATTTGTCCATTGATAGGGCGGACAAAGTGCGAGTACATCGCCATGTATGCTTCTTGGTGATAGCACGCATGCACAAATTCCTCAGGAGATCTCCTTGTGAAGTGAATGCACAGGACTGCATAGACAAACGGGATGTTGGTCAACTCCCACCAGTAACAGGTACAAGTACGCCTATCCAAATCGACAGAATATTGTTCGTTATCGTTGCTGACCTCAAACTGGGCAGCTCCTGCAAACTGGGGGATCCAATTTCGACTAGCAAGTTGTAGCTTGGCGAGCCAGTTGCTAATCATTGGACACAAAAAGTCCGTCGAGCGAGCCATATTTTTATTTTTTTTCACGATCCTACCCATAATGCCCTTTCGAATTATCTCGAACATACTTAGAATCGATTTGTCCCAAGCTGGTAGGATGCAGGCGTTGAAGGACTCGCTCAGGTTGTTGAGTCTTATGTCGCACTTTGGGATGGAGCAGAAGGCATGTTTGGCCTAACATGTCACATCTATTACTCGTAGATAGTTGTGGGCCACCGGGTCAAGCAAAAATAATTTGGCCATCTCTCTCTCAAACTGTCTCACTGTTGTGGCTCTAAATGCTGCCCACATTGCATCCTTTAACAACCTGCCTTTAAATTGTTTTTGAAAATTTCCATACAGGTGTTGAATGCAAAATTGATGGTCCGCTTGCCCTGCCACCTCTCTAATAGCTGGCACTAGCCCCTGCAAAGATTCATAATATGAGTCAGATATTGGTATAAAATGCATAACATAAACACAAAAGGCAAAAGCAATCAACCGCACCTTTTGTCGGTCAGAAATGATTGTCCATCCATTGCCAGATAGGGTGTTTAGATCATCGAGCAACAATTCTAGAAACCAGCTCCATGAATCCCTATTTTTTTCTCCAACCATTGCTACAGCAATTGGATACATTCTCTCATTCCCATCGATGGTGACAACAGTGAGGAGCTGGCCCAGAGTCACTCCCTTCAAGTGGCAACCGTCCAAACAAATAACTGGTCTACCATAGTTCTGCACGGCCATCTTGCATGCAGCGAAACACATGTACATCCTTTTGAATGCACTCATGTCTAGGTCAATGCGCACCGAGCTTCCAGGATTAGACCTCCAAATCTCTTCGGCATATGACCATATGAGCTTGTATTGCTCATTGCCATCCCCTTCGTTAATTTTTTTGGCCGCATTTCTTGCCCTTCTAGCAAGGCTGGGTGTTATGTTAATGTTAAAGTCCTTGTGACTGTCTCAATTATGGAAGAAAAGTCTCAATCGGCCTGACTTTTAAATCTGTCTAAGTAATGCGTTGTGACTCATTTGGCAATGGCATGGCGGCTTTCCATCTTTCTTAAGCAAGTGTGAACGTCGTTGTAGAACTTTATTTGAAACGTCATTTCACCTTGCATTTTTTAGGCATGCAGCCGCCACATGCATCCTTCCTAGCAAGCAACCCTCAACCCATAAACGTCACTATGGGTGAATTTTATTCCATACCCATTCTTCAATGCATGATCGACAATTTCTTCTCCAATTTTATTCAATGAACTATACTTTTTGCCAAGGCCCATACCAGCGAACGTGCATATTCCTTGTGGTGGGCATCTAGGCCTACTCTCGGCCATGTCAATGTCTTCGTCACTAGTAGATTGACATAATGAATGGAGGTCCTCATCGTCCTCCTCGTGTAGATTTACTGAGATAGAATGCAACACAATTGCAGCTTCATTTCCAATTCCACGTACCTCATTCTCATTGGCCAAAAATGAGGCTGTAGTTCCCATTTGAACTTGAAGGTTAATAACAGATTCTTCAACACTCCAAGATGTCATTTGCTTTTCAACAAATTCTTCAACTTTGCCAAAATATCATTCTCTTCAGCTCTCAGAATTCTCTAGGGTTCACTAATCGCTGACAAAATGCCTGAGAATATTGCGAGGAGTTCATTGTCTACTTATATAATTCGAACCGAGGCTGGGACGCCGCTGCAATGTCTTAGGACACCGCGGTGGTGTCTTGGGACGCCACGGCGGTGTCTTGGGATGCCAAGGTAGCTTCTCAAGACATTGCGGCAGTGTCCCAAGACACCGTGGGGTTCAGGCAAAATTTGCCCTCTTTTCTTGGAAAACTAGGACACCCCGGTGGTTTGTCTACGAACCGCTGCGGCTCCACATCGGCTTGTTAACGGTAAAGATGACAGCGATGTTGGCTTTGTCATTATCCCATACGTCAGTGGTTAATTTGTTAGAAAATAAAAAATAGTGGTTGACTTGTCATTGACCTCAAATGATGATGGTTAATTTGTCATTTTCCCTTGATTTAATTGCTTAAGTAATTTAAGTTAGTAGCATACTATTAAGTGTACACTTCTTATTTTTAATTTATAATTGCTACCGTAAACATTTTTTGCATAATGGATACTTTGTCCTTTAAATTGTGAGTAAATGAGAATCTAACTTAAAAAATCATGAAATGAAGCATGTGACTATAGCCTTAGAATTTATCTCTCATTCAAAAATTCTTCTCTCTCTCATGTAGGGGTGTTCAAAACTGAACCTAGACTCGTGAATCGAACTGAAACCAATCAATTCAGTTCGATTCGCATCGGTTTTGAACACTCCAATACCAATTTTATGTTCTATTTTGTAAGACTAAAAGTTTTCGGTTCGGTTTTTTGTTTGTATTTTGCAAAACCGACACTAACCAAACTGAACCAAACGAACTGAATTTACAATTAAAAAAACCCGCACTATTGTTGGCGAACCACAAAGTCGCGATCCCTCCTGGCTTTAAGAATCAATTCGTAAGGAGTGAAAATTTCACTCTATTTCATGGGAGCTCGGTGGTCACTGGTCATTGCTCATTGCTCGCCTCTCAGCTCTCGCGTCGCTCCCTGTTGTCCGACACTCTGGATGTTCTTTCTGTTTCCATCATTTCCCTTCTGTTTTCGTCCTTCCCTCAGGCCTCAGCATCTGGCACAACACGACAGTCGACAACTAGTCATTCCCTCGCCTCTCAGCTCTCGCATTCTCTCAATCTCATATACGCTATTCTCCTTATTCTATATCTCTTTAATTTTCTCCATTGTTTTTCGTTAGCCGCCACTGCTTCCCTCAAAGTGAGCAGTGTCTCTTTAATTTTTGACCCTACTAATTTTTTGAAAATATGTTTAAGGAATAAATTCAATTTCTGTAATAAATTATTTGTCGAGAATACATTGATTTGAATGATATTTATGTGTTGAGCCTAAATTGTTGCAATTGTTAAATAAATTGCTGAAATTGTTGAATGAATTTATGAAATTATTGAACGAATTATTGAAATTGATTTTGAATTGTTGAATGAATTGCTAAAATTATTGAATTAAATTGGATTGCTTTGATCCTACATTTGATTTGCTTCAAATTGATTCTGCATTTGGTTTATGGATTTTCTTGCAACTTGGTTAGTGATGTTGCTGCATTTGGTTTAATGTTTCACTGTTTTAATGCATTAGGTTTAATGATTCTGCATTTTATTTTAACCTTCTAAGATGGAAAACATTAATGAAACTATAGAATATCCTATTGTTAACTTTATTACTAGTCAAACAAGAGAAAAAAAAACAAAAGTTTGGAATTATTTTACTATGATTGAAAGTACTGATCATAACAACCCTAAAACAAAATGTAATCATTATTCAAAGACATATGAATGTCATGCATCAAAGAATAGACATCAAACTTGAAAAAATACATCAGTAGATGCAAAACATTGTTAGCAAATATGGATATGAAGCAAAAAGAATTTGAGCTTCCAAAATATGGATAATATGAGACTAAATCTATTATGTTTTAGTGTTACAACTTGTCAAGAACTACTTGCAAAAAGGATTATTATTGATGAATTTCCTATGAAGTTTGTTGAAGGAGAGGTTTTAGAGCATATTCTCAATATGTGTAACAAAATTTATCGTATCTTCTTAAACTACTATTGCATGAGATATTATTAATATTTATGAGAAAGAAAAATAAAATTGAAAGAATACTTTAGAAAGATATCCAACAAGTATGTTTGACTACCGATACATGGACTTCCATTCAAAATTTGAGTTACATGGTATTAACTACTCATTATATTGATAGGGATTAGACCATGCATAATAAGATTATTAATTTTTGTTTGATTTCGAATCATAAAGGTAAAATGATTAGTAGAGAAGTAGAAAGATGCTTATTTTAATGGGGAATTGAAATTTTTTTACTATTACAGTTGATAATGCTTCTTCGAATGATATTGCAATTTCATATTTGATCAAAAGTGTTCAAAACTGGAATGTGTTAGTTTTGAATGGGGAACACATGCATATGCAATGTTTTGCACATATTTTTAATTTGCTTGTATGTGATAGTTTAAAAGATCATCGAGAATCTATTATAAGAGTACGTAGAGCTGTGAGTATGTCCGATATTCACTTGCAAGGCTGCAACATTTTAGGAATTATGTTGAAAATGTTAAGATTACATGCAAAAATAGTGTTTCTCTTGATGTGCCTACTAGATAAAATTCTACATATTTGATGTTAGAAAGCGTTGAAAATTTTGAAAATTTTTTTGAGAAGTTAAGAGAAACTAATAGTCATTATCTTGTTGATTTGGGTGGGAAGGACCTCCACCAACAAAAGATTGGACTAATATTAGGCAACTTATCAAGTATTTGAAGATCATTTATGATATGACTGTAATTTTTTCACCCTCCTCGCATGTTACTTTGAATATTTATTTTAGTAAAGTATGTAATTTATAAATGGTTATCCAAGAGTACGTTGAGTGTAATAATGCATTATTGAAGAAAAAGACTATTGAAATGCAAGGAAAGTTTGACAAATATTGCAAAAGTTATACGTGACAGTTGTATTAGATCCCAGATGTAAAACAAAGTTTTTGAAATATTGTCTTACCATGGTGGTTGATAATAATAAAGCAATTGATTTGGTCAGTCAAGTAAAAATTGTGATTGGAAGATTATATCTTGAGTGTTGCAACAACGTCTATGGTGTTGAGAAAAAGTAATAGTTTGGCCCACAATAAAGTATATGAGATGTTTTGTAGTTGTCATGATGGGCAAAATATTTCAAATAATCGAACAAAAGTTTATCAATATTTATATGAAGGGTTAGAAAAATTTTCAGCCAAGCAAGACATTCTAACATGGTAGAAAGTGAATTTGTTGAAATTTATAATATTAGCCAATTGGCAAGAGATGTATCAGTTATTCTCATTTCAACAGTTGCTTTAGAATCAGCTTTTAATCGTAGATGATATATACTAGATTCATTTCATAGTTATTTGTCACCAAATACTATTGAAACACTTATTTGTACTCAAAACTAGATTCGATCATCAAAACTTCAAACTGTCAACCTTAATAATGTAGTGGATGATATTGACAAATTTGGACAATGTGTGCTTTATATTTTTTTTTTATATTTCTTTTATTAATTACTATCTTTTATATATTTGTTTGAAATTTATATTTTTCAGAGCTTATATCACCTAAAGGAGATAATGAACCAGTCAGAACACACTAGTGATGACTTAGAACTTGTATGTTTCTATTTTATTTTCTATTAATTTATATATTTTTGTTAATTACTATATTTCAAATAATTTATTAAGAATTCTATCTTTTGCAGTTTATATCAACTGAAAACATTGGATACTACGAAATTCGATGACAACTTAAAACTAATATAATTACTATTTTATTATTTAGTTATATTTTCATTAGTTTTGAGTTTTGATAATGAATATTATAAGTTTATTGTCTCCTTTAATATTTCGGTTTGATTTTATAATTTTGTTAAATTAAATATTTATTGTTTTGTTAGACATATTTATATCAATTAAAGTAAAATTGTTTGTTTGAAATTATATTTTTATACTTTTACAAGAAAATAGAGAGAGAAGGTATTTCAATTTGGATTATTAAGTATATGAAATAAAAAAATATATATATAACTAATGAATATAAGTGTAACGGGAACCAAACTGAAGATTTTGATTATGTTCAGTTCCTACCAAAAAATTCTCATTTTCAGTTCAATAATTGCTGAACCAAAACAGTTTTGATTTTGCTTGGTTCCACTATAAAACCAAAACAAACCGAAACCTGCCCACCCGCACTCTCCTGTGCTTCAATGAAACACCTAACCCATCTCTCCCATTAAGATATCTAAAGAGTTTGGAGGTTGTAGTAATTTGGTAGGGATGTTAAACTAACTAGGGTCCCACGATGGGTTGGGCTCCAGTAACTCATACCTTGGCATGCCTCCCATTCCCAAAACCCCTCGCTTCCACGGCCATGAGAAGTTTTCAATACCAACGCCCTCTACCACTACTACGCTGAAAACTTTGTTCACACGGTATCACTTTGATATAATCAATGTCACAATGAATAAAAAAAAATACAAATTATGATAATTAAAAACTATGCATATAGACATATGAGTTCCACTGCTACACTTGTTACAAGTTATTTTAAACGTCGTATGAATGAACAAATACTACTTTAAATGTGTACATAAAATGATATTTTATAAAATGATTTTACTTTTTTGCCTTGAAAAATGATGTTCCCTTAATCTTAGAAATTATGAGATGAACGCTTGTTAGACCGTATTCCACATGTTCTTATTGCAGGAAATTTGATGAGGGGACCAAGAGAGAAGACAGTTTACATGTTACAAAGACATACCTGCAATATCTTGTATGTTACGTGCTTCTATTTAGTTTTCTTAAAGAGTTTTTCATTAATCATATTTAGTTTCCTCAAACATAGTTTTCAATGTATTTCTATTTCATACTAGCTTTTAGTTTCTTTCCTCTAATTTTTCCTACTCAAATATCAGCTATTTTGTTTCCTATGAATTTTAATTTTGCTTTTAATAAAATAAACAATATATATAAGCCAAAAAAAAACCTAGAAATTGACATGAAAATGGGCCTAAATTGAGCTTCACATGCGAATGAGAATCAGAAAGGAATATATAAATAACAAATCAAATAGACATGAGCAACATGATGTGTAGCAAGAACTAAACTACACCAAAAAACACAAGAACAGCGCTCACTCTGAACCAGTTGCCATCAAAAACTCACCTTCACAGACCACCCCTCCTCCAACATATGCCTTCCCTTCCATCTTTGCTATGCCAAAGCGTTTCTGTAATTTGATGAGCGTCATTCTCATAACTAATGTATCCCCTGCAATTACTGGCTTCCTGAATCGAACTTTGTCGACGCCAGCAAAAAAGAAGTTGTCCCGAGAACCACCCACTTCCGGCTGCAGCATGACCAAGCCACCCACTTGCGCCATTGCCTTGAATCAAAAAATTGCAACAATCAAAACTAAAGACAATGCATCAATGGCAAAAGTACCTTCTTCCTATCTCTATTGCATTACAAACATCATAAATTCAGTTGGTTTACAATCGACATAACCATCCAAACATTTTTATCATCCTATTTTGCATTACATCATCCATAAACTTAGCAGTTGCCATCTTCCACCTAAAAAATTAACAAGAGATTAAAGAAACGACTCTGTTGCAAGAAACTTCAAATATAAAAATGTCATCCTCATGGCTCAGAAATAAAATTTAAAATAATACAAATAACTATGCATCTCAATCAGGGTACCATAAAAAGACTGAGAAGTTGCTTGCAGTGCTCCAGTCAGTAGAACCTTACCATGCAAATGCATCCAGCAAGTATTTGTATGGTTTAACATCTACAAGTCAATGCCAGAGCTTTTATTTTGAAGTTCTCATTAACTTAACCAATTTTCTTTTTACTGGTTGCTTGCTATGATCTTCTATACGTAAGTGACCATTGGTATCTGAGAAAAAGTTATGAACAAAGCTGGATGTACCCAGTAGGTGAGGAAAAAACATTGTGTTTGAAGTTCAACTAATGTAAAAATCAATACCTTAATTAAGCCATAGCTAACACATTTATTGTGCTACACCATCATAATCAACTTATATTCTACACCATAATTAATTTTATTGTAGTTCTACTTGAAAATATGAGAAGCTATAATAGACACGTTGCTAGGAAAAAAAGAGATAAATTTGCAGAGGGGAAAAACACTTAAAATTTGTTGAACTACTAAAATAATTAATTTTAAGAATAGCAATCTGATCGCATATTAGCTTAGCACGAAGAATGGTTATGATAAGAAAAAGAAATTAAGAAAAGGAAAAGGGAATTACCTCAACCATTAGCACACCAGGCATAATGGGTCTCTCAGGAAAATGCCCCGGAAAGAAATTATCGTTTATTGTAACATTTTTAATGGCAACCGCGGAAACTCCAGGATTGTATTCAATCACTCTGTCTACTAAAAGAAATGGAAACCTGCTCACATTCAGGAAGAGGAGAGAAAATTCAAATTTACATACGAGTACCGAAAGAGCAACGAGGAAGACAAGAATCCTAGAGATTTTATGATCTCATAACTGTATTACAGAAAGATTGGAAACTCCAAGTTCCACGGAAACAAGAATTTTGAAAGGGATTGCCATTATGGCGTGCAGAAATGACCTAGAACCATAATGTTGCAGACAAGGTCACTCACCTGTGAGGCAAAATTTCACGAATCTGGTTGATGTCCATAACAGTAGGAAATGCAGCATATCCTGCATTAAATGAACTGATTGAGAATCTGAAACAGATCGAAAAAGAAATGATAACGAACAAAAGACTCAGTAAATATCCTACTCCGTTCAATGGGAATCTCTTCATTCGGATCTTTAGCAGCATCAATGGAACAAAAGGTGACGAATGGGCGAGAGTTTTTCTTCAACGCCAACGACACCGGCAGATGAGATCTGAAACAAGTAATAGATGTGCCAAAAGGAGGCAAAGAAACGGAGAGCGACGAGGAACGAGAGGAGGAAGGAGAGAGCAGAGCATTAGAGAGAACCGAGGCCGCCATTGTCAAGAAAGAGGAGAGGGAGATCGAAGAGAATTAGAGAATGAGAGGAGGGTTGTTAATGGCGGTCATCTGGTGGGTGTGAATAATTAGAGTGTACAGAGGGGAGGCAAATGGAGGCGACGATAACGAGGCATTTCTTTGATAGATGCGAGGGCGGCGGAGTCGCGGAGATTACAAAGATATTCTAATGGGCAATTATATAAAAATTGGGAAATTAACGAAACAAAACTAGAATTTAGCTCTGATTAAAATCTTAAAAAAATTTTGTGAAAAATTAAATCTTTCATTTATAAAAAGTAAAGAATGAATCTTGTAATCACATTTTCTATTAAAAAAGGTTGAGGTAAACGTTGCACTCATATTTTCTACGTAAAAACCTCTAAGGATGTCATGTCCAAGAGACGTTCAAGACCCATCCACGAGAAAGAGCGTTCAAGGAGAAGCCTTGGGTCATCGTACAGTTGAGGGGAGTCCCATTTGCACTAGATGAAGAGACAAACGTCCTATAATGAAGATGAACGTCTAAGATGGGAGGAGGGGCGCTGGCGAAGGAAGGTTTCTACTAGTTGAATGAAGAGATAGACGTCTTTTAATTTGGACGTCCTTCATGAGTTGTGAATTGACTTTAAAATTGCGTCATTTGAGTGAAAAAATAGAAAGTTATATCAATTCAACGTTAACACAATCTCAAAAAGACAGCGAGGTTTCAAAATTGTAACCTGAGGGACATCCACTATAACCTAAGAGACATCTGTTGTGTGTAAAGGAACATCCGCTGAAGTCTGTTGTGGGTTTATAGACGTCAGTTGTAAGTTGAGGACATCTGTTATAATTTGAGGAACATCCGTTGCAAGCAGAGGGACGTCCGTTATAAGCTGAAGGATGGTCATTGTAACCTGAGGGACTTCCTACAATGCCTTTGACTTTGAGGGAACTTCGTCGTTTAGTACGATGTCCCGCATCCTAGTACCACATTGTCCCTTTTAAACAACGGACATCCCTCTTCACAACGGACATATCTAATCCTAATATGACGTTGTCACTTTTAAACAACAAACATCCCTCTTCACAACGGACGTCCGTCATCCTAATACGATGTCGTCCCTTCTATACAACAGACATCTCTCAATGCATATCCACAAGCAGTGAAGCGGATATCCATGAATAGTGAAGTGGATTTCCGCATCAGACAAGAATGCATCCGCGAATAGGAAGAATCACATTTCATGGATATCTACTTTCTTTACTTATGACAAACACCCATGTTTATTGCAAGACATATGTCTCTTCATCCCCTTACAGTGGCCCCAATGCTAATCCTGGGATGCCATTCCTCGTGGATCAGCATTAGATATCCCTCGTCATTGAAGGACGTTTAAGGTTGATCCTTGGACTTCGTTGAAAGTCCCTTGGACGTTTAGTATTGAGGGATGTCCCCCAAATGCCATAGACATCCCTCAACTTACAACGAACGCCGCTCAACTTATGACGAATATCCCTTATCATTCAAGAATGTCTGTTGAACACTTTTGAGTAGAAAACATGACTACAGCATTTGCCTCGACATTTTTTTATGAAAAAAGTGATGCAATATTTGCTTATTCATTTTCCATAATTTGAGGCTTTAGTTGTTTGCGAAATTTCTTTAAGCTTTGGCTTTCCTTGACCCCAAAGTTTAAGGTTTATTTTGTTAATTTTCCTAAAAAAAAAGAACCTCTCAACCACAAAACAAATCTTAAACTAAATTTTCTAACAACCGAAATTCGCTAAAAACTAAAATGCTAAATTATGGCAAATAAACAAGATATACCTCACAGTCACATTTTCTATTAAAAAATATTTTCTAGATGTCCTTCGACATTAGAGGACATCCAAAGATCATTATGAATTCCACTTATTGATCCTAGCTTGAAAAAGTGTACGACCAAAGCCCTATTGATGAATGAAAGAAAGGGGTTTTTAGTCTTAGCCTTGTAAAATCCCACACCTATGTAAAGTAGATCGTTCAACACTATCTTGCAATCACATTTTCCATTAAAAAAATGTCTCACGGACATTGCCCGGCATTGGGGGACGTCCCTTGGCATTGGAGGACGTCCAAGGATCAGACTTGGACGTGAACAGGTTTAGGGCCAACGTGATCTTGTAGCCATGGAGATTTCTTTATTTTTTGATCGTTGAGAAATAGGTCCATAAATACTTCGTTTTGGAAGAATGGGTGACCGCACATGAGGTGTATCTGCGGAAGTGTTAGTGACCATAGATGTGTTTTTGTCTGCGAAAGTGTTGATATTCACGGATACTAAGTTTAAAAAGGACACGTGGCCACGCGTAAGTGTTGTTTGCAAAGTGATCGACATCGCAGTAGAAGCAGTGTAAGAACCGTAAATTTTTTATTTTATAAAATTCCATGTGTAAACTTTTTGCACTGCATACCTATGCTTGTTTATTTATGACATGCAATTATGGGGAAAGATTAGGGGGTAAAAAGTTAAGTAAAAAAATGTGGGGAAACGCTGTCTTGGGCGTTTTCAGACGCCTACGGATGACGCTGCGGATGAGTCATGTTGTCCGCAAATGTTTGGAGCGTCCTCTCGAGGATTGGGACTACTCAGGACACGGGACCCCATCCTAATTTGCCTACACTGTGAGTTTTTGGACGACCCCAAACGCGCGCGGATGCTGCGGATGTTGTAGATTTGAATCTGTCCAATTTATGGAAAAATTCAGACGCTTACGAACGCTTCATGCCGATGCCATATCGCGTCTGAATACAAATTCAGACTGTACAAACAGGACGAGGATGCCATTCCTCATCCGAGAACACAACTTTTGCCTATGGAATTTTACTCATGCGGACAAATGTGGACAACATCAGTGCGTCCACACTCGTCTGAAATATCACAGAACTACGTAAAAAATAGGGATTTAAAATCTGACAACTTGTCGTTTTGTAAATTAAAACATACTCCCCTTGACAAGAAATCTCCCTCGCCATGCTCAAACCCATCCCTCGCCATGCTAAAACCCACGCAGGAGTCATCCCCTTCCTCCATAGGTGTACGACTGTTGACCCTTCCACGTAGGTTTCGCTTCTTATTCGGCTGAAGCTCGTCTTTCCTTCAGCTTAGTTCCAGTCTAGCCTTCCTAAGAGAGAGAGAGTTCTAGAGGAGAGGAAAAATTGTGAGTGAGTTTCCCTGTGTGTGAGAGTTCTGTGAGCTGAGCGATTTAGGAGAGGTGTTGGGAGTTGGAGTTCTGCTGTCCCTGTGTGTTCTCTTCCAGCAAAGTAAGGATTTGTGTAGTCTGTTGCTTAAGGAAGCCCTACCCACAAGTAAAACATGTGTGTGTTGATTGTTGTTTAGTTAAAATTCTGTAAACTTCTCAGATACCTTAACTTCTGTGATTTATTTTGATGTTGGCTCTATTATTCCATTTCTACATTGTTCTGCTGTATATTCTACTTGTTCTATTGTTACCTTTCAATGCTTATTTATTTTCACTGGTTGTTAAGTTTTACTCGGTTCAGTTGCTCTGGATGTTAAGCTTTGAATTGCTCTGTCGCTCCATGCTTGCTTAATAGTTGAGCTAGCTCACGACATTAAGTTTAGTAGAGTAAAGTTCGGACTATGGATTTCATAATGATTGCTAAGTAGAAATGAGCTAGACTAAAAGTCAGTATTGTTCTGTGAATGTTCTATTCTGTGAAATTGCTATTTTTCTCTCCATGTTGTCTGTTGTTTTCCCGTATCAAGCCTGTCAATTTATAATATCCACATTGCATTGTTATTTCCCATGCTACTCTATATTGCCCATTGTTATTTCGCATTGTTATATTGCCCATTGTTATTTTCGTATTAAGCATATCCACTTTCTCATACTTCTCTGCTATTATGCTTATTGTCTAAAAGCATGTTAATTCCTTTGCTGTTATGAAATCACATTTCTGCAATCGTATTAAACTGAGTGGTGGTGTTAATTAACTTATTTAATCTTAACGCATGTCAAGTAGTTGTTAACTCGTTCAATCCTCAATCATGATAACTTACTATTAATCATTAAATCTTCAAGCATGTTAATTATCCATTTCAATCCCAAGCATGTTAATTAGTCATTCCTCCTTTAACTTCAAACATGATTCTTCCAGCATTCAACCTAAGCATGTTCCGTTGACTATTATCTACTCAACCAATTCGAGTATGTAATTAACATTTAATTGAGTACGCTTAGCTGTAAATTAGTTGTAATTAGCATGTTTTACTGTACAATTGTAGTATAATCTCTGTTTAACTTATTCTTTGATTAATATTATGCTTCAATCTCAGTTTCCGCTTATTTCTTTTATAGTCGCCCTATAATTATGTTTTCATTCTCTTCATGTATCTTAAAATTTTGCTATTTACTTATTGAGTTGCCATTCCTCTAGATTCGTTGTTATTTATTTTCCGTATATGCATTATCGAATTGCCATCATGCATCATGTTAATAGAAACAAGTAGGGAGTACTTTCTTAGGGCGGTACTCACATACAGCGAGTGAGTAAAATGTAAGAAAATAAGAAAAAAGGAGTTGGGGGGCGGTACTCACATACAGTGAGTGAGTAAAATGTAAGAAAATAAGAAAAAAAGAGTTGGGGGGCGGTACATGGGTAGCGGGTCTAGTCTGCACTAAACTAACGCCCCTAACCATGTCGAGAACGAGGACCTAGTACAAGTAAAAAATTAGATCCGACCAACTATCTCATTCCAAAGGAAAATTCTCCAATTCCAGCTCGAAGTACGAGTAAAGAATGAACGAAAGAATGTCAAGAAAAGAATGGTTTGAGTGGCCCCCATTCCGTAAAGGACTAAAGAGAGGCATAAGCATAAAACATAAACCACATTTTCTTTACTGGGTCATTGGCTCATGTCCTTACTTGTGGTGTAGGTAACGAGATGGTTGTACCAGGAGTAGAGGAGGAGGCTCTCCCCGTGGAGCCTACAGAGTATCTGGGTGAGACGCGACCGGAGTAGATGGATGGCTGAAGGAAAGAATGAAATATATGTTTTGTAAGGGTTAATGGTACACACGTTTTGTAAAACACTAACTATGGTCCTAACTCTTATTTTGAATATATGACGCTTTTATGTGACGCTTTTAACCCTAAACTTTAATTAATGTTTTGAGTAATATTTTTGTTTCATAAATGTTTTAAATTAATGATTTTTATTTCATTTCCACTATATTTTGCAACTAGATTTAATGATTTTAGTCTTCCACGGCTTAAACGAGTTTTAAGAAAAATGTGGTGGATTTTACACGAGCACTCTGATATGATTTTGATTTGTTTTTTTTTTTTTTTGAAATTTCAATTATTTAAAAGATTCTAATTTAACACATTTTAAGAGGAAATAAAAGATAAAGAAAAATCTTGGTCATTACACTTGTAAACGCATATCTTTCATTTCTTTCACCTAAACCATGCAATATAAGCATAGTTTATACAAATCACTTAGGTTAAGGTTCTTAACTGATAGGATCCAAAGATCACAATTTTATAATCTGTCCAGAAAACTGTGAATAACTGAGCAAGTAAGAATAAAATAGATCAAACTTCCAAACCCCACGTGAACTTGAGCTGTAACTTGGAAGGCTTAAACTCAACATATTAACATAAGTCGTGTTAAAATCCCATTTCAAAATCCACTCTGATTTAGCAGATATGGTCGAAACAATAGAACCCCAAAATTAGGGTTTAGAGCAGATCAGAATTATCTTTCAATCTTCCAACCTGTATCTCTCGAACTGCATATAACCAAATAATCCCAAATTTGGAAGGTAATCAAATAACTCAGAATAGAACAACTTTCCAGAAGAAACCAAATTGAAACAAATAGGGCAAGAGTCTCAAAACAGGTCCAGAATCGAAAATCCAGCAACAGAGAAATCAACCAGATTCAGCAGCCATAAAATATTCCAACACAAAACTCATTCCAACTTGCACTCCATGAACGAGCACACAAAACAGACTATCAGCATCCAAATAAGAAGATGTTAGAGTGTCAAAGAATCGGATAAAGCATATAAAACCTTCAAGAATCGAGTAGAAAAATCAAGGAGTCCGTGGACCTCCTACTAAGAGGGACGACTTGCGGTTTGCTTTGAAGCAAACTCTCTCCAAGGATGGAAACCTACTTTTACCTCCACACCACAATCCTCAAAAGCTGAGGGATTGGAAGAGATAATAACCCATAGTAGCAAGGACAAGAGACTTCAAGAACTCCTTGCAAGGGGGATGGGTGATTGGCGCTAGGGAGGGGGGAAGGTCGCAGGTTGCTCTTTAAAAAGAAACAAATTTCTATTCAATCAAAACTCATTCTTTCTTTCAAAAGAGGGTATATAAAACCCTAATGTTTACAAATTAGAACAAAAGACCAAATTACCCTAGTAGAAAATGACTAAAATAACCCTTAATAATAAAACATAAACATTAAATCCGAGTTTGGAAATCGGTCTCTGAAAAAGGTACATTTGATGTATCAAACCAAACCAAAATAACACGCCCAATATGTCTTTGGAAAGCCCTGGCTGTTGGCTGCATTTGATGTGAAGGACCGGACCAAAATTGACAAGAAATCATCCCGATTGACAAAAATGCACTTGAACGCCCGGAGGTCAGATTCCATGCGGCAAAAATTTAAGTCCACAATTTTTTCTTTGATAAGCATGATATCCTCCAGTCCAAAAGCACCAAATCCTTTTGATTAAAACTTTCCTCCAAATTGGCTAGAAAAGAAACACCTACAAAACAAATAAAAGTTAGAATATTAAGGTGCTCCTGGGCTTGGCTCAGGCGATGGGACCTTGGGGCACATCATTAACTCTTGAAAATCATTTTATTCTTCACTTTTTCCTCTTAATTTTTAGCTCAAAAAGATACTTTTGGTGTGAGGGACACTTTCTCTTGAAGGATTAAGGGTAAAATCTTTCCCCTTCCCTTTATTCTTCTTTCTTCTCCCTCTTCCGCCTCTTCTTTTCCTCTCTGAACCAACATGAAGTGAAGCTCCTTTCTCAGCCTTCCATTTTCTAGAGACATCTTAGGGTTAAATTACCATTTTGTCCTTTTTATTCTTTTGATTTAACCATTTTAACCTTAATTCCATGAAAATTTACCAAAATACCATAGTTAGTTATTCTTAACCACTCTCAGCTTAAACTGATCACTCTAGCTTAGTTCTAAGCTAATCCCTATAATTATCATAATTAATCATGATTAATTAACCTTAATCATCAACTAATTACACTTTAATCACACATCTAGTCACTAATCCTGAAGTGACATGTGTCAATACCGCATTAGTTGTATAGTTTCATTATATTGTCATATACTTCAATATATTAGAAATATTTCTTCTTTTATACACATTTCAAATTTCCACTCTAAAGTCCCATTTAAAGACATATCCCAAAACAGTGCAGTTTTGACTTATTCAACTTCAAACATGCATAACTTCTATTGCATACATCCAAATCATTTCAATTCAAAGTCATGCACTTTATTTATGTGTCTACTTTATAATTTCAAAATGGTTTGAATTGATAATTACTATAACTTCTTCAATTAACCACAAACAGTGACTATGCTTATTTATAGCACATTTATCATTTTCATGTAAAAATTCATATATTAATGGACATACATTCAATTGATCCAATCTCATAACCATTCCATAGTTTAAGGTATCTACTATTACATCTATTTTTAGTTTTGAAAGATACCCTCAATTGTTAGTCAGTTGGTTCTTCAAAGTCATCTTCTGACTTATTATCACTTAATCATATTTAATTATACTAAATATGATTATTAAGGTTAGTCTTTAATCTAATCATCACACTTTTGAACCTATCCAAATATTAGTTTGCCACTCATTTAGCAAAAGTATGTCGGCTTTCCATTTGTCATGAAAAAGTGTGAACCTTGTTATAGCTCCTAATTTGAAACATAAGTTCATCATTCATTTTTAAAGTGTGAATCTGCCATTGCATCAGCGAAAAGGCACGGCCAAAATGTCCAATTCCCCTCCTTCTCCTTTCTCTTATTTCCAGAACCGAATCCAATTTGTGTGAACCAGTTCGGCTGAACTAGTTCAACTCTCTCCATCACCAATTAATCCCTCTTTTCCATTTTATCTATTATTAATTCTAATCCCATCTTATTTTAATCTCTCTCTAATTATTCCCTTAATTTCTAATTCTAATAAATCTCCCTTTTCTTTTTCTTCTTTTAACTAAAAACTGGCCATCCCAATATTTTCGGATCGAGTCGAACCAAACCGGTTCAATCTATTATTCCCCTCTTCAGAATTGTGATTTCGGACGAAGGAAGGCGTCCGCATGCGTCCGAGAAGTCCGCCAAATTGGATAGATTCAAACTCTCCTCGTCCACCATCATTCGCGGGTCGTCCTGATTTGTCCGAAAAGTCCAATGATTTGGACAGATTCGAACACCCTTCGTCCACTACCGTCCGCACTCATCCTGACTCCTCCGAAAACTCGCATTACAGATGATGGATGAATCCGGACGCGAGGTATTGTCCCCGCCTTGTCCCAAAATGCGAGGGACGACATAAAATACATTTTCAAACGCAACCCAAGTCCGCGTGTCGTCCACGTGCATCCGAAAACTCCAAATACACATTTTCCCAATGAAACTTTATATGTTAACCGCTCCTTAATATTTTTCTATATTTATATGACATTAACCAACGACATATCGCCCCGCAACGTAATATATTAGTTACTCCAAAATTAATTACGTTGCCTACACGGGGAAATATTATTGGGGCATTACAATTTTCTAACCCCAATTTTAGTGTTTATTTTGTAGGTGTTCCAAAAGGCAAGATAATGAATTACATTCATTATGCATCAAAAAATATGATGGAGTTATTTAAGACAAGGCATAAGTGGAGATTCAAACACAAGATTAGGAGAATTATGAAGTTGTCTCAATTTCACCTACAATCTGACCTTCAAATACTTACTGGAAATTTTGGCATTTTGGAAGATTTTATATCAAAATTTGTTCTTCATGGAGATGGTAGCCAAAATTCCAAGTTTTCCAGAATGTGTTTTATGCTACATTTGGAGTTCGTTTTCTATGTCAAACGTTCCATTTACGGAGACAAAAAATCCAGCTGCTAACCTTTTTGTGTGTTTTATTATTTTGAGGTTACTTTTGTAATTTGGTTTTAAGGGCATTTTTGTAATTTATGTTAGGGATTCTTTGGAGGGGTTTTTAGTCTCCCTAATGCAGCCCTAATCAAACACTTTTAGTCAATTTGAAGCTAAAGCTTTCTTGTGTTTTCGGAGTTTCCTCCCAAGGCGCCAAAAATAGGATTCTTATCAAGGTAATTCTCGGCTAGTTTCCAAGAACTTCCTTCCTCAAGTTTGTTCACTTTTGGAGGCTAGATTTTACACTGTATTCTCCCAGCAACTTGTCCTAGTTGCTAGCCCAGAAAGGAGGAGCAGAAGAGTGAAAAGAAAATTGGAGCGGCTTCTTCAAAGGAGTCCACTGAAATCACGGTTTCTCGGCGTAGGGATTCTGTGGACCACTCTTAGGTTCTGTTCTGTTTGATTTATTTCGAATTTTGTTCTATAATTTTGAGGGTTTGAATCTCGTGGATTGTGAAGAATTGAGCACCATTTTGTTAACGTTTGGATTTAAATTCACAATTTTGTACACGTTTCTTTGAAAGTCGCCAGTTTGTTATGGGTGGAATCTGTTTTAGGGCATATCCTTTCTCCGTGCATAACTTTCGCTCCATATCGCTTTTGAATGTGATTTTTGAACTGGATTGCTATCTTTGATACTTCTTGGGGTCCTGCAAATTTGGTTGTATTTGATTGTATGCATTAGAAGATACACTCGTTTGAGGTTGATTTCTCTGTTTTAATACTAGCTGATTGTGCAATATTTGAGAATTGGCATCCTTGCATTTAGAAGTGCATCACTCCTCTCCCATCTTCATCTTTTGAGTCACATGATGAAGAAAGCTCATCGTTTAGAGAAGTCGAGATCGAATGCATCTCTATAACAACTTTGTAATCGAATGCACAAAGCTCATCAACTTGAAATGCAAAAATATGCTCCACCTCCATTCTGCAGTTGACAGATTCTTGATTGTTGATTCCTCTCCTCAACGCCATTCAATGTGCAACACTCAAACACTTGATTTCTGCTACTATTTCGCTCTTTAATGATATTTAGGGATTTAGGGTTCACGTAAATATGTGAGCTTCCTTTCAAGTTGCAACTTATATGGATGGAGTTGAAAGGACATACATTCTTCGTATTAACATTCATAGATTAACAGACATCTTTCCTAAGAAGTGGGTGTCTGCTTCTGTGTGAATAGATATACGTGGACGTCTACCTTCATGTAAAGGAATACAATCGGACGTCCACAGGTGGCGCAGACGTATGAGAAACGTCTTTTAATGGAAAGCGTGATTACGAAGTTTATGTTGTTCGATTTCCATAATTAAGTGTTTTAGTTGTAGCAAACTTAAATTAAAGTTCAAGATATTTTTTTTGTTAATTACCAAAAAAATCTAACAGCTTCAAAGTTTGCTTCATTCCATTCTATTATTCAATTATACGAACCAAAGAAATAAATTTTTGGTTCGGCTTGTTTTATCAGGTTGAACCCGAACCTATCCCCTCATAGATTAGGGGTGGTATGGAATGAGAGAGGCTTGCTAAACACACAAAGGCGGTGTTTGCGGAAGGGCAGGAAGGCGACCAAGGCCATGGACTTCCACGGCAACCCCAATCACTCTCCTCGCTCCGCCTCTTCCTCCGCCGCCGCCTCCGCCTCCGCCACTCCTGCTGCTGGCGATAATGATCCTATGCACTCATGGTGGGAATCTGTCTCGAAAGCTCGATCTCGAATAGACGCTCTCTCCTCCATTCTACAGTCCGACTCTTTCTCTCTCTCTTCCCTCGCTGACTCCGACCGCCCTGCGCTCTCTCTCCTCTCCTCTCCCGAAGCCTACTCCGCCATTTCCTCTGCACTCTCCTCCCCTCTTTCCGGCTCCGGCTCTGACCCTCTTTGCCACTGGCTCTACGACACCTACCTCTCCTCCGATCAACATCTGTGCCTTGTTGTTCTCTCCTTCCTTCCCCTCCTCTCTTCTCTCTACCTCTCTCGCGTGCACTCTACTTCCTCTGATTATCAGTCGCTTCCTTCCCTCGCCGGTTTTGAGGCTGTCCTTCTCGCGCTATATTCTTCAGAGACCAAGTCTAGGGCTGGGAAGCCGGTCCTTGTCTCGATTCCTGATCTTTCGCAACCATCTCTCTACCATACCCCCCGAAACAAGAGCAATTCTGCTGGATTTGCGGTATCACGGCCTTCCGTTGGGGTTTTGTCCGCTCCTCTTGAGCCCCAGCTGGCGGTCAAGTCGACGAAGAGAGCCTGCATTGTTGGGGTGGCGCTTGATTGCTACTACAAGCAGATCTCACAGATGCCTAGCTGGTCCAAGGTCATATTTTGTCGATCTGCAGCCTCTTGGGCAGGACAAGATTGCTCCTGCAAGGCGGAGTTCGATATGGAAAATGAAAATGAAGATGAAAATAATATGTTTCGGGAGGCTAGAATTTTGGAAGACGGAAACGAGATTGAAGATGTGGCAGAACAGATGGGGAATTTGGGGATTGAAAAATCTATGAAGAACTCTGCAGATTCCGATATGAAGGCATCTAGAATTCCACTGCCTTGGGAGCTTTTGCAACCTGTTCTAAGAATTTTAGGTCACTGTTTATTGGGTCCACTGAATGCTCAAGATGTTAAAGACGCCGCATCTGTAGCTGTTAGATGTTTGTATGCTAGGGCGTCCCATGATTTAGTTCCCCAAGCAATCTTGGCCACTCGAAGCCTCATTCAGCTAGATAATCGAGCCAGGGAAGCTGCCATTGCAGCAGCTGTTGCTGCAAATGTTTCATCCAACGCCAACACACCCACCAAAGTTAAGAAACCTGAAATTCTTTTGGTTTCAAAGTGAAAACTAAGGTTCTGTTTTCTTTCCTTGTTGCGAATGATTGATTGTATGGTTTGATTTAATGGAATAGAAATCAGTATCCGTAACATTATATATTTTATCTCAGGGTTTTTTCCATATATTTTGAATTGATGTACTTTTTTTCATTCTAAGGTAAAGTTTGATGATGACCCTTTGAAGACTGTTTTCCTGTGTTACTTGAGAGCTGTACTTTTCATGGATTGTGACTGTTTACGTGTTTTTTTATCTTACTCTTACCTTTTGAATCTTTTTTTGGTCATATAAGAAACTAGTGGTACATGATGAATTTCAGGTCAATGAAAATGAGTCCAACTTACCAATCTGAAATAGACTGTAGTCAAATATTTACTTCCGTAGCAATTTAGTTGTTTCTAATTATTATGTTAGGTGGATAGTATATTTAGACGTGTTTGTGATACTCTCTGTTTTGATTGTTATTATGTTAGGTGGATGGTATATTCTGATCTATGAAAGAGTAGCAAAATGAAACTCTTTGAGTTTTGAGGGTGGGAGACTGGGATTTTGAAGACTAAATAATATAAGAGCTTGAGACTCATCTTTCAAAGTGTTCTTTTTTGTTGTTTTTTCATGTCCATTGGAATGTTGAGCTGGTACATATGCACAGAATTTTTATTGGACTTTGCACAGGTCTGTATCTTTAAGAATGCACCTTAACGCAGATCAAGAAGCTGACCCTGGATTTGAACTCCATCTAGGGGTACTGCGATGGGATCCGTATGTTGCTTTTTCATTTGTGTGCCAAAGTTATCTTTATGTGCTACTTTTCTAAATTCAAATGCCCCTTGATATAAGCCTGGCAATTGATTCTCTTTACTATTGTGCCAGTTATTGGAACTCTGGTGAAGATGTCTAGATTCTGAAAAAATACCCTCCTGCTGCATGAAATGTTTGTCTTGAGCATTTTAGATTCGAAGGATTGGAAGACTAGTATTATACTCAGGGGGAATTGGGGAATAAGTGTTTTTCATAGAAAGAAATTATACAAGTTTTATGGATGCATGAAATATTTTACTTTCAAGACATTGAGAAATGACAAGATATGAAGTCTTGCGTGAGAGTATTGGGGGACGCAGGGTCAGCAAATATTGGTTTCTTCCTTATGGTTAGCGGGGTATGTTTTTTTCAGCTTTAGTTACAGTTATGTATGAAAATAGGTTTTCTCGAGTTGTAGAGAATATATATACATATGAACTTCAAGCCTAACTCTTTTGGAGCATCATTAGCTTTAGAATCGTAGTTTTGGAGTATAGCATTTCTTTGAATCTCTTTAATTTAGATTAAAAGGATATTTTTTGGTTTGTTTGTTGATCTGGATTGTTTATATAAGTCAATGTGGAACTTTGGAATTGTCAATAGACTCTCGTATGGTGTCTTCAAGTGAAAAATATGAGAAAATTAAATTAGATTTTAACGCAACATCTATGATGCCAAGGTGGTTTTAAGTAACCACAAGCTGGAGGCATAGACAAAGGAAGGGAAAATACTTGCTTTCTAGTTTAATGTATGCTATGTTTTGGACTTGAACATATTTCTATTAAATCTATTGGAATGATGTGGAATATAAAAAAAAAGTAGTTCATGAAAAAGCAAAATATAGGATGTAATAAAGTGTTAAACAAGGACTTAGATTGAGACCTTGTATTATGGATATGTGATGTGTCATGTAGGAAGCATTTGCAACTTAATAAAATTCAAATAGCAATAAGCTGTGGTATTTATAAAAGGTTGATTAGTTGTGGATAAAAGAGGTAATGAATTCATAAATATTACTCTAAAAGTGCGTAACCTAAATAAATAAAAATAGTTTTAATATTATATTGTTCCTATCCTTGTAGTGTTGCCTACTTAAGTTTTGAATATATAACCACAACGAAAATAACAAATCAACTATCATACTTTATGATCAATGACAAGTTAATTACAAAAATACTTTTGTTAATAAATTAACCATTGAATTATGAAAAATTAAGGATGTAAATATCCTGTTTACGCAACAATTTCTCATGAATGGAAAGACTTCAGACTTGAGGAAGAATATGGGCACTGTCAAGGGAGAAGCAGATCCGGCAATGAAAGGAAGAATATGGGCACTGTCAAGGGAGAAGCAGATCCGACAGCGAAAACTTTCATTTTATGCATCGACTACCACTTCAAGCCTTCCGTTTTTGCAACCCATTACCATTGGTACACTTCTGAGTTCGCCCAACCCGTTGCAAATCCTCTGTCTTGGCCATTAATTTAATAAATTGCAATTTGACTTGTGTTTGCCATGGTTATTGCTTCTGCAATTTTTTCTTTTACCAGATTCGTACAGTGAATCGAATTCCTGCAAACGAATGAAACTCATCAGCTTCTATTCTTATTTGGATGAAAATTCTTGTCATAATTCAATTGAAAAACAAAAAATAATGTCATGATAGCTTGGCCTTGGAAAGAACAACAAGGTCATGGCTTTGCAAAATGTAAAGATGGAGTCTAAAAGAAAGAGTTCCAGAAGCTGGAGTCTAACAGATTCGTACGACGGAGAATAAGAAGCAAAATGAAAGGCGGAACTCCATCTTTACATTTTGCAGAGCCATGACCTTGTTGTTCTTTCCAGGGCCAAGCTATCATGGCATTATTTTTTGTTTTGCAATTGAATTCTGTCTAGAATTTTCATCCAAACAAGAAGAGAAGCTGATGAGTTTCATTAGGTTGCAGGAATTCGATTCACCATACAAATCTTTAAAAGAAAAAGTTGCATAAACAATAACCATGGCAAACACAAACCAAAATGCAATATGTTAAATTAATGGTCAAGATGGAGGATTTGTAGCTGGTTGGGCCAACTTAGAAGTGTACTACCGATAATGGGTCGGAAAAACGGAAGGATTGGAGTGGTATTTGATGCGTAAAATGAAGGTTTTCACTTCCAGATCTTCTTCTCTCTTAACAGTGTCCATATTCTTCCTCAAGTCTAAATTTTTTCCATTCGTGAGAAATTAATTTTTAACATAAACGTAACTGTCAGTCTACCATATTTTTATAATTAATTTTTTATAATTCAATGATTAATTTATTAGCAAAAAAATATTTTAATAGTTGAAATTGATTTATCATTTTCCCACATTTATTTATGCTGTCGAAAATGGTTTAATTAGCTGTCAATATCAAAAATAAAAGGAAAATTATTTTGAACTCATCTTAATACACAATCTCAAAAGAATTACTGAAAAGTCAAACTATCAAGTATTGCATAGAGAAATCAAATATTTATACTTAATAAAGATTCTAATCCATAGCAATGATTTGAGGCCAACACTTCAGCAGTTAACAGCATTAGCCAAAGGAATTACAACAAAATTTATGGAAATTGGAAAAAGGAACAACACTGGCAAATCTGGAAAAAGTGTAGAGTATTTTTATAAAATATGAGACTTTTAAATAATTTTAAAATTTGACAAATAAATCTTTTGCATAATTTTTGGTTAAATATTGAAAGTTGACTCATTTTATTACTTAGTGGTCATGTATATATTTTTCAGTTAAACGGTTAAATTGAATTTTTTTTGAGTGGTAATTTAATTGCGAGAATATTTTTAATAAATTATTTTGATTAAAAAATTATAGTGGGTTAGTATTTTAAATAAGTCAAATTTTCAATTGGATTTTTATTGAATTTATCTAATATATATTATATATTTTATTAAATTTTTTTTTTTATAAAATAAAAGAAAATTTCAAGGTAAAGAAGAAGAAGAGTTTCTTTCTTCTTCATCCGCGGCAGAGAGGAGAGCGTGAGAAGAGAGGGGGAAGCTCCAATCATGAGGGTTTCGACTTCCAACAATTGTTTCATGTTCAAGTCGTCCGCACGAGTAACCTTTGTAAAGGCGGTTTGTGTTTCGATAAGTTTTTCTTCTTGTTAGTGGATTCGAGCTTGAAAACTCAAATCCAAGAGAAATTTCTGGTTGATTTTGGTTGCATTAGAGTTTATACAGGGTTATTGATCATTAACAATTGAAATAAAGCAAAACACGTACAAAACAGATGTTTTCCGACGAAACTAGTCGACCAGTGGTTAACCAGTTGAGCACTGCTAATCAACTAGTGGCTTAAACTAGTCCACCAGTGTCACACTAGTTGACCGCTGATCGCCCAGAAGGGGGATTTTGTCTCTCGTTTCGTCGCGTTGACCCGGTTGTGCGTCAGTTGAGTTCCTAGACTTGACATAGGGCACTTTCACCTATCATTGTGACCCATTGTTAGAAATTCTTGTCCTTTGACAAGATTCGAGGCACGGTTTAGTTTATGGTTTATGATCCGACTTTCCACTAAATTCATACTCGATTGAATTTAGATGAGTCTCCTCAACTATTGAGTCATGAATGGTTGCGGGTGTGTCTAATCGACAGCTGTGAAGTTCCGTTGATCGAGTGTCTCGTCGACACTGGATAGTCTTGGTTGACTGTTGTTGAGTCTGGTAGAGGTTGCGAGGTTTGGGTTGACATTCGTTTTGCCTCAACGATTGTTGGGTGGTCTCGGTTGACCACTGTGATGCCTTGTCGACCAAGGTTGGGTTCGAAGAGCTTCAATTTTGTCTTCTCGACTGCTGAGTTGATCAAGTCGAGCGTGTTGTGTTCCATCTTTTGCCATTCTGTCTTGTTGACAAGTGAGACTTATGGTTGTCCGTTAGGGTGCCCGGTCGACCTTGGTTATGTATTGTTGACCACACTATTTGTTTCTTGGAGTTGGGTTTAGCGAACTCCGTTCGGATTTGATAGCCATTTCTTGTTCTTAATCATGTAGATTCTTGGCTTAGGGTGTATGGAACTTGTCGTTCCTCGTTTGAGTCAAGAAATCTTGTGTTGGTCCTTCCAGTCAGGGTTGGTTTTCAGTTTAGGGTCTTTGTTGTATCCATTGTATGATTGATAGGATTTTGACATTGACCTTATTATAGGTTCCAGAGATGTCAGTGGTGTGACCTTCCTTCCGATAGCATGTGGAGCTGGCTAGTTGGTAAGCGTGTCGTGGTCGTCATCGAGGTAGGGACATTTAAACTTTCTGCACTGCATTGCATCATGTTTTCAAAACTAATATTTTGTGGGATACCACACTTGAAACTCGACGAGGACTATTTTAACATCACGTATGTTTTTACGTATATGTATGTTTTCTCACTTTTACTTTATCGTACATGATATTTCTATTTCGGTTATCTGTAGATGTATTGGGAAGATGAATCCTCTTGATGCTTTGGCACTTTGGCGCTAAAGCATCATGAGGTTATCTCATGAAACATTCTATTTTGTGAAGGTTGATTGTTTGTACATGCGAAAAGGGAATGAGGCATTGGTGACATGTCATCGTGTTTTTAGCCCGAAAGTCAAAATGGAGATGGGAATTGCAAATCCTGATATGATGCTCTCTGTGATTTCGCCATGTGTCCTTGCTTTTGCGGTGGCTAAATAGGATGAAGGGTAGGTGAGATTTTATGGGGATTGTGTGAATTGTATTTGAGAAGGTGCTGGAGAAATAGAAAGAGAGAAAGATAGAGAGAGTGAGGGAGTAGATAGCTGTTGTGAGCAAAAGGCAGAGAAGAGAAAGTGAGAGGGAGGAGAGTGAAGAGCTCTCTGGAGAGGAAGAAAAATAGAGGAGAAAGAAATATAGAAACAGAGAGAGTGAAAGAGAAAGAAAGAATGCCAGGTTCTTGTAATACCCAGATAATTCCTCCATAAGTTGAAGGTAAATGATTTTACGGAATGAACAATTCGAGACGTTTCATAATTTTCTATTGTACACTTTAAATAATGCAATGGAGATGATATAATGCAATGGAAATTAGGGAAGGAATATCATTGGATTAATTAAGGTGTAATTGGCATTTTCTGTCGAGGAGTCGGTCGAGGTCGAGGTCGAATAACTCGACCGAAATGCATTACAAATTGCATTTTTTGCTACCTCGTTTGATGATTGATTACTGTCTTGGTTACTCCCTGCAAATTGCTAATATGCTGTGAATGAAAGAAATCAAAAACTGTCAATGATGATTGGATGAAATTACTGCATTGGATTACTTGCTGTGGATCATTATTATGCTGACAAATAAGTCTAGTTAATGTCAATTATAGTCAAATGACAAGCTGATCAATGTAGTTAGTTGCTGTGATTTTTGAGTGATTATGCTCACACGAACTTGTTAAATTCTGCCTTGGTTACGTCCTGCAAATTGTTGACATGCTAAGAATGGAAGAAATTAAATATTGTCAATGATAGGATGGTGAAGAAATTGGATTATGTTCTGCCTTCGTTATTGAAATTTTGCTCACTACTCTAAGAATTGAATAAATCATTCTTTGTCCCTGTTGGTTGCTGTGAAATAATCTTCTGTTGGTTTGATAAACTGCAGTGTGCTTTACTCAAGACCTCTTGGTTGTTTAAATATGGCTTTGGTTATTGCTGTGAAGAATTGTTCCATTTGTTAATCTCATTTGTTGTATTGTTATTTGCTATGAGATATTCTCTACTGCCGTCAACAAATTTAGCTACGATCAATTATAGTATGATGAAGAAATTGAATTATGTTCTGAATTGATTGTTAACCATGAAAAAATGGACAATGAGAAATTGGGTTAAAGTATTATTCTCTGTTAAAGTGCATATGACTGCTCTTGGTTTTACCCTATTTAAAATGCTGCCTAGATCCTAAATTATTCTCTGATTAATAGTATGTGAATTGCTCTTGGTTAATTAGCATATAAATTGCCTCTGTTGAACTATTAATTACTCTCTGTCAACAAATGCATAGCTTGAATTGATAGTTAGCATATTAAATTGCTCTCTACCTTATATTTTATCATTCACTGACAAGGTATTACAAAGTAAGGTAAGTTAATTTGGTTTGAATGTGAAGTGTTATCATTGATAAAATGCTATGTTTTCTCTTTGTGTATTGTATATGATTGTGGACTGACATTCATGCATCATGATTGTGGCATATGCACGACATGTTTAAAGAAATGAATGAATAAACGTAAATAGACATATGGGGCATTGGGACATGGGTGATGATTCTTGGTGGTGACACCCTTGATGGAAAGTTTGCCCCAAGTAGGGTCGAGTGTCGGTTAAGCCATAAGACAAACAGATGTATCTCATCTCTTGTTCCAAAAATCTCTAATGTCTAAAATGTAGAGATTGGTGACGGTCGTGGTGACACCCCTGATGGAGAGGTCGTCCCATGTAGGGATGGAGTTACAGTTAAGTCACATGGACCAACAGATGCGTCATTCCTCTGGTAACGAAATGAAAAGATAGAAAAGATAGGTTTTTTCTATGACAAACTGCATAAGCATGAGCATGTGCAAAAGCATGAGTATTGTATTTCATCTCATTTCTTGCTAAGCATTAGACTCATTGTTTTGTCCTGTGACACAAGTGATTGTAATGATATCGGTGTTATCAATATGGAGGAGGAGGCATTGCTTGCTGAGCTTTTGGATTATCAACTAGGTTCAACCTGAGGGTTATGGCTCACGTAAAGTAGTATTTACTATTTTGAACAGTAATTATGATTTTTGAATTTGGTAAATGTTTTGGAAGACCATGGACTTTCGTTTAAAAGTGTTAAAAACCATGTTTCAAAATTATTATCAGTTTCCGCTTAATTACTCTGATATGCTTTCTTCATACATATTTTAAATAAATCAAAGAAAATTAAAGAAAAATTTTATATGGTTAAAAATTAAAGGAAGAAAAAGGTTTTAATAACGTTGGCCTTTACAATTCTGAAGGAGAGACAGAGCAAAAGGAGAAGAAGAAGAAGGTGGTGGAGAAGCTCCCTGCTTCTGGGTTTCTTCTCGGGTGCCTCTAGTATGACGATCTCCTTCTTGGATTTATAAATTTATGATTATGGTTAAAAGTAGATGATAAAAGGCTTATGTATATCGTGCACTATTTTTAATTTGGTTCGGTTATGTGATTAGTTGCTGCCTTGATGAATGCTCTGTTGGTTTTAAAATACTCTCTATTCTTTGGATTGGAACTGTTATGCGTGTACAGTTTACATAAGGAAATAAGTATGAGAAATGGAAGGAAGTTTAGATTGTTATATCCTTGATGAGAGCTGTGAAGTTTATGCGCACCGTGAGGGTGAATTATGTTGTCTGTTGTATATAGAAATGATAAACAGTGCAGTGAAAAAAAATGTTGAGAATAGAGTTAGTTGATTAATTTAATGGAATGTGTTTTGGGTGTTAAAAATTGTTAAGTGATAAAGTTTGGTTGAATTATGAAATGCTATTAAGTAATGAAGGAAGAATAATGGTATATATGATGTTAAGGGTAATGGGCTGTGATTTTGATGATTAAATGTTATGGTTTTGAAGGTATTAAGAAGAAGGAAAGACTTAAGTGTTAGAACGCATTACGGACGCTAGGTAAGTGATACTGCTTATGTTTTGCTAAAAGGCCTACATCATAAGAGTTAGGAATTGTATGCTGACTGTGTTTATTAGATTAGGTTATTTACTTTAAGAAGTATGATATTGAGCATGTTTTGAGGTTATAGTGGTAGATATTGATCATGTTTTGAAGATGTATTGCTACTTGATGCTGTGTTTATTAGAATTAAATTCTTTTAATGATATGTTTATTAGATTTAAGTTCTTTAAGTTAAAGATATGAATAATGTTTTGAGGATTATATTGAGGATATAGAATTGTATGCATACACGAACATTGCACGCATCATGGTTTTTAAAACAATACGAAAATGGTTTTAAGTATGATTTTTGAAAAGAAAATGGATACGGATATGAAATATGAATAAATGAAAATAGAAAGATAAAGAGTAAAGAGAAATGTGTAAAGAAAATGAGAAGCGTTGAGTTGGTCTAAGTTCATCACTCATTCTCGAAATGTACAAGAAAAGGCAAACAGTATAAGTTCATCATGATGGTCTAAGATCACCATCATGATTCTGTTTGTGGTCCATTTACAAGAAAAGGCATGCAAACGGTATAAGTTCATCATGATGGTCTAAGATCACCATCATGATTCGATTTGCAGTTCATTCCTAGAAAGGGAAAACAGTATAAGTTCATCATGATGGCCTAAAATCACCATCATGATTCCGTTTGTGGTATTAAGTTCACTATGCTAGCCAAAGATCACCAGCATAGTACAAGTTCACTGCGAAGGCCTAAGTTCACCAATATAGTCTGCGTTCACTATCATAATTAAAGTTTATTAAAGTTCATCACAGTTCTATAAGCAAGTAAAAGTAAAGGAAGGAAAGGAAAATAGAAAATGGAAAATGAAAATAGAAACGAAAATAGAAAATTACATACGGATTTTAAAAGCTATATGTACATTGCATGTTTTATTTTATATCGCTTACTGAGCCTTAGGCTCATAGGTTAAGTCTTGTGATGTAGTTACATAATAGATCAAGTAAAGAAGCAGGTGATGAAAGATTTGCACGCATGGATCTTGTGGCTGGCTAGGCTAAATGTAAATAGAAACTGAAAAAGGTTTTGTAAAGGTTTATTATTGTATTTTCAAATGCTTGGTTTTATTATAAAGTTTTTCACCATGTTTTATAAAAAGTTTTTAAGAAAAGAATTTTATTTATCATTTTTAAAGAGTTTTAATAATGAAGAGTCTTTCCATATGCAACTGTTCAAATGGATTTAAAAAAAAGAAAACTTTTAAATTTTAAGTGTTTTCTAAAAATGACACGTTTTAAGAAAGAAAAAACTTGGTTGTTGCAGCTGCGCTTTGCCTATCCTAGTACCATTCCATTTGATAAGTGGCGTGATGACTCGTAGCTCCACTCATTGGCAACCCTCGTCAATTTGAAACTTATTGGTATTGTAGTTGAGAAACAATTCATCGCGAGCAACCTTATCTGTTCTATTTGATCGTACGGGTTGTGTCGACTCAGAGCTTTAGCTCGATGGCAACTCGAGTGATGTACTGGATCTTCTGATCATCGTCATTGTTATTTTCTCTACCTCATGAGGTGTTGCTATCAACGGATAACCACCTATTCTCTAAGACCATCATTTTTCACTAATGACATTTTCATGCGAAAAACGATGTTGACATATTTTGCGATATAGATGTCTATACATACAATGGGTTTTGATGCGACCACATTGAGGGTCATTAGCCGGTTTAAATAAAATAATAAAGAGGTTTTAAATGTTTTAAAAATCCATGTACAATAAATGAGAAATATGAAAAATGGTTTTCAAAAAGATGAGAAAAACAGTTTTTAGCATGCATTGTATTTAGTATCGACTTCCCTACTGAGTTTGTCACTCACCCCTTAAACTATACTTTTCTCTAGTTAGGGTGTAGGCTCGGTGCATGAGATTTGCACGTATTATCGTGGGGCGACCTTGGAGTTCCCCGATAGGTGCTTCAATTTTCCCATGGACGGATGGATGCTCGTCGATTCAATCCCTTCGTATCAGGTACGTTTGGGGTTTGTAGTTTTGACGATGTTTGATTTAATTCTTGCACAGTACGTTTCTTTATTTATAGAAATATTAACACCACATACCTTATGGTTTGCGATCAATGACAAGTCAAACCTTGAAGAATATTTGTGCACAATTAAAACCCTGAACTATGGAAAAAGAACACTGGCGACCCACAGTCACGTTTCTCATCAAAATTTGTCGACATTAACGCCTCGGTTTCATTAACGACAAGGACCGTTGAATGGAGATGAAAGACATCAAGTATTGGGGGATGAGGGACGTCCCTCTTGCCCGTTGGAACGACGGATGAACATTTGCAATTCCAAAGGTGATGTTGGTTGATTTTCAATGACCGTTGGATAGAAGAAGGATGTCCCCTGTGCGGAATTGATAGCCAAGATGGAATTTGCCATTTTCCAAAGGCTATGGCGGATGATCATCCATGGCCGTTTGATTGAGGGAGGAACGTCCCTCTATAATATCTCGATTTTTGTAACAAAATTTATTAAGGATAATTGAGAGATTAATTGAGTGTATTAAGATTAGTTGGATAATTATGAGAGATTTAATTGATGAAATAATTATGGAAGATTTATTATATAGAAATTTTCAGAATTAGTGAAATGAGAAATTTGGTTAAGATTTATTAAAGGTAAATTAAATGGGGAGTAATTAAATAAATGTGGTAGTGAAAATAAAATAAAAAGGATAAAAATAAGGTATGAAACGTTGTCGTTTGGAGAAAATAGGTGATGTGGCATTTTTGTCGGACTACGGTCGACTCCACAGTCGAATTATCCGACCAACATGTATTATAGACTACATTTTGGGTTTTCGGTTGCACTATGGTCGAAGACTCGGATGAGATTTGCGTCTAAAATGTGTTACGAATTACGTTTTATGGTTTTCAGACACAATGCGGTTGAATTGCTGACTTGATGGTTTTGAATCTGTCAAATTTGTTGATTTTGTGGTTGAGTCATTGGTAGAGACGCGGTCGCAAGGTTTGACCAAAAACACAAAGCAGAGGTGAGATTGGGTATTTGAACGCAATGTGGTCGAAGTTACGATCAAGAATATTGATCGAAAAATGGAGATTAAGTGAAAATAAAAAATAAAGGGTTGAACTAGTTCATCGCGAATCGATCCAATTTGAAGTCAAAGAAGAGGAAATAATTGTGGTTGGTTTTCTGAAGAGTAGGGGAAAGGGAAATTTAATTTAAGAAAGTGGAGTTAAGAAATAAAAAAGGATAAAAAAAAATGAAATTGAAAGGAAAAATAATGGAGATGGCTGAATCGGTTCAGGGTGAACCGCTGGTTCGGTTTGGTCTTGGCTGAAGAGAAATCAAAAGGGGG
>CM039471.1:27972921-27990757 GCA_022433065.1 Begonia loranthoides
ATGGGAAGAGATTCAACATTGCCTACGTGATTATTAATCTCATGAAGGCAATCTTGAAGAGTCTAAGGAAGAACTTAGCCTATAACTGGCTCATTCAAAAGATCGTTGACAACAACAGGTTGGTTGTCCCTCTCAGGGAGTGACGAACCAATGAAAAGCCACTTGACATCAACAATCAAGTGACATTGGCTCGGATAGGGCCAAACAAAGTAGAAGGGGAGTAGGTAATCAAGGGTGCAAGCACTCCCTCCACTCAGCCTACATGTCCTCCATCCATGTCGGCTGCGCCTCCTCCATCAAATTCAGCTGCACTACCTCAATCAACATCAGTTGCACTACATCAATCAATGTTAGCTGCACCTCCTCCTTTGACATCGATTGCACTAATTTTATGGATGTCAGTTGCACAGCCTTCTGATCACGTGGAAGTGGAGGACGATTCTGTTCATCCCCCTTCTCAGTCCTCACCCTATGCACTGATCACTGAGGAGAGGTGGAAGTGGCTTATTGCCAAGTTGGATAGACAGGAGAGACAACTTTGACGAGATTTAAGCCACTGTACTACAAATGAAAGAAGTACTGACAAATATTGCAATATCTCCTCTAGCAGCCCTGCCAACTCCTCCATAAGCTTCTTCTGCATCTTCCTATGTTGATGATCGACCGACCCTGCTACCACAACAATTGCGGCTGATCAAATTTGAGAATTACCGGTCGATCTCAGCCTACATTGATTAGCCACTTCTTCAGCTCTTCTTGCCTCGGTCATTCAATCCTTCGACCAATACAATAGCTCTTCAACATATTTATAAGTTATATTTTAAATTTCCTTCCTCTAGTACATCAATGGGTCACACGCCACTTACATCTCACAACCTTTGTCATGATAGTCCCAACATTGGGAACCTCTGTTAGTGATGCACCACCGATAGGCAACTCCAAAAAGTTGTGAACAAATTGGAATGAAACTGTTTTATAGACTCTATTCAAACTTTGACGATAACAAAAACAACACAAATAGAAAGCTTTTTGTAGGATTTTGGACAAGAGTACTAGTTAAAAGTCTAGAAAAGACCCTCAAAGTTTCACTAACTAACTCGTTATAGCAGAAAAGATACGGCCACATAAGTGAGGCAAATGAAAACAATGAATGAATTTTGACACAAAATTAGCAGGAAATATGTGAACATCAAACCCTCAAAATGTCATGAACAAATTTTTACAGAAAAGGAAGTTATGGATGAAGGGTTGCAAGTTTATCCGAATAGGCACCTAAACCGTGCCTATTGACTTCGGTGACCTCCAATGGAGGAAACACTCCAACTTGGGTCTTAGCGATCTTTCTATTCCTTTGCTTGGGATGTCCACCTCTGGAAAAAGATGGAGAAAGGAATAGCAACAAAAGGATTCATCAAAAACTCACAAGAAACTGTGAAATCAATTTGAAAACCAGACACAAACGGATTAAACCAGCAAATGAGAAATGGTCAAAAAGGGGAGAGAAACTCCACTCTTCAAATCTATTCTTTAGCTGAAAAATTCATCCCCTAGGGCAGATCTTAGAGAGGGTCTAAATACCTACACGAAATTAGGTAAGCTTCCTAAAGACAACTTACCAATATGTCCTCACAAAAACACATACTCGGCTAGACATGCCCTAACCAAGTGACACCAACAGTTGACTATTATACTTAACATAAAATAAACCATACATAAGTTCTTAAATCTTGCATACAAAAATGATCTTATGAATCATTCTTCAAGGCTCATCTTCAAATTGAATTGAGCTTCAATTTCGAGTAAGCGAGATTGGGTTTCTTTAACAGAAAACAATGCTCTCTGTTTGTGGACCTTTTAGCATAGCAAATAAAATTTAATGTTAATGAAAGACCTCATTCTAGAAAGCTTGAGAAGTCAACTACAATCGTCTTGAAGCACACTTTTTGATATAAGACCTTGAAGATAACAAAATAATCCAAATACTACTCGGGGGGTCAAATTGTCAACAGATTTGGAACGTCTAAGAAATCTTCTAAACTTGTGGTTTCCACCTATGCTTGATCTTGAATAACTCCAAGCTATATTTGGATGCTTTCTTAATACTTTTGATGCATTTTTCTCCATGATTACCTACAAAAAAACATTGAAATTATCGTCAGAAAATCTCCTCATTTTATTGTGATTTGAAGTGATCTGTGGTACATCATCCTCCCGGGGTTGAAGAAGATTTGACCATAAATCTTGAATTTCTTTTTCTCATCCTACCTTGGTCCTAAAAAATTTGGAGCATGCAAAATAAACATCCAAAAACTCCAATTTCAAAAGGTCTTCTGATTCTCCACCTGCATCAAATGGCTGCAAATGGTCTGCACCATGTAGTAGTAACTTTTCTCTAAACTGTCGTGATGGAAGTCCTAGATAATATATAAAGCGTGTGAGATCCTCAAAGCCATAATCCCATTTATTGAAAAATTGCAAACAACAAAAATCACCAACAAGATCCAACAGTAAAAACAAATCCTCGATCTGGTAAGACTTCTCTTGTTGATACCCACAATGCTCAAAATCATTTAACCCTAATCGAGATTTTTCAAGATGGTCTTGTTTAAGAATCCAATATGTATCATGATCGACAATGACTTCTTATAGTCCTCAAGGCACCACCAAGAATCAAATAAAAAATGACAACAACATAAATATGAGGTGTACTAAAGTTGGTCCTTCCTCTCCACAGATATGTATGTGATAATTGGTCCCAAAAAACATATATAAAATAATTGATATTCCCCACATGATAATCAACATAATCAAAGGATATATACTCTGCCATATGACGAAAATCTCTAATCAAGGAACTTGATACAGAATTATCAAAAAGTTCCTTACTTCATCCAATTCAAAAAACCCAATTGGTTAAGGAATTCAATAGCATGTACCTTCTTTGGCTTATACATCGGTTAAGAAAACTTTCCTTCCCTAGAAGTTTGTTTCTGTGGGTTTGGAGAGCTAGAGACTCTTGAATTTTTAAGAGGAAAGGTTCCTCTTGTTCGTAACATTCTTCCACATGTACTTCATTTTCTTCAACTGTATCAACTAACTCCCAATTCATTTAGCTTGGCAGAAAATAATGTGGGTCGATGAGCTCGGCGTTTACTTCTTTTTCTTCTAGAGTTAGTTCCATGGGTAGACTTTGCACAAGAGGCATGTACATTCTGAGACTCTTTCTTCAGAAAAATCTTCTTTCATGCTATGGGAATCTGAAGACAGTAATGACCCTTCTTGAGGTAATATAACCTCTTCTACAAAGTGTTCCTCTACCCTTAGGGTTTCTTCTAATACCTCAATATGATCTTGTGCACACAAAGGTGGAGTGCATGAAAAACTTGATTTCACTAATATGTTGTCAAGTTGTTGAGCTAGCTTTTGCAATGAGGTATTTATTTCAATGACTTGAGCTCGTTGACCATTGAGAAATCTCTGATGGGTGGTGGTGAGGATGAGACTACCTTGATAAGCTTTAGAACATATCTTCTTCTCATATATCTTTTCATCAAGCCCCAAGTGTTGATGGCTTCTTGTCCATCTCTTCTTCGGTTAATAATCAAATTGCTCCACCACATTGAAGCTCGTTCTCTTAACCTTGAAGAAATAGATCTCATTAGGGTCTTCTATGAGAAATGGCAACTCTGAAAAATTTCTTCGACTTGTTCTTTCCATTTTATGTAATCTTCTGAACATTCTAACCCACTAAAAGTAAGAATAGAAGCATGTAAGTCTTCTTCTTTCGTCATGTAATTT
Organism: Begonia loranthoides; assembly: GCA_022433065.1. Taxonomy (NCBI): domain Eukaryota; kingdom Viridiplantae; phylum Streptophyta; class Magnoliopsida; order Cucurbitales; family Begoniaceae; genus Begonia; species Begonia loranthoides. Next base: position 27,976,720 of record CM039471.1, read on the forward strand.
ATAGCATAACTGTAGCCTTTTGTCATCATGTAGACTAGATAACAACACACAAATAAGATGTTGATAGGGTTGAAATAGGCTTTGATACCAAATTATGCATCACCGATATGCAACTCCAAAAAGTTGTGAAAAACCAGAATGAAAATATTTTACAGATTCTGTTCAAACTTTGAATATAACAAAAACAACATAAATGGAAGATTTTCGACAAGATTTTTGGGCAGGGGTACGAATTAAAGGTCTAGAAAATACCCTCAAAGTTTCGCAAAGTAACTTATTTAGGAAGGAACGTTATGGCCGCATAAGTGGGAGGTGCTCTGGAATCGGATATGGTAAGAAGACAGTTTTGTGGGGCGATTTTGAGATGGATAAAAATAAAACAAATGAACGAATTTTGACACAAAATTTGAATTACATAGCAGGCAATATGTGAAAAACAAACTCTTCAAATATCGTGAACAAATTCGTACATAAAAGGAAGTTATGGACAAAGCATTGTGAGCTAATCCAAATAGGCACCTAAACTATGCCTACTGACTTCAATGACCTCCCATGGTGGAATCACTCCAACTTGGGTTTTAACGAGATTTCTATTCCTTTTATGGGGATTTCCACCTGTAGAAAAAGATAAAGAAAGGAATAGCAATAAGAGAATTCACCAAAAACTCACAAGAAATAGTGAAACCAATTTAAATACCAAACTTAATCGAATAATACCACAAAATGAGAAATGGCTAAAAAGGTGAGAAAAACTCCACTCTTCAAATCTGTTCTTTAGTTGAAAAATTCATCTCCTAGGGCAGACCATAGATAGGGTCTAAATACCCCCATGAAATTATGGCAAGCTTCCTAAAGATAACTTACTAAAATGTCCTCACAAAGACAATGAACTATCATACTTAACATAAAATAAAAAATAAAAAATTTCTTAAATCTTGCATTCAACATTGATCTAATGTGTCATGAACCAGAGGTGGGCCGACAGAACCGTCGGGTCAGGCGACCCGATCCTCGGAGAGAACCCAGTTACCCAACCCAAGGCGTGAATTTTTATGTTGAAGTCTTAACGGGAATAATATCAAGCTCAAACCCAAATCACATTGATTGAGATCCACAGAGTGATCAACTAGAGACATGATAATGTAAATAAAGGAAAGTACTATGTAGAAATTAAATCAAACAACACAAAAACTAAAATCCCAACATACCAAGAATGGAGGGTTTGAATCGACGAACCTCCACCCATCCACGGAGAAATCAAGACACCAACAAAGGAATTCAGTAGGGAAATCTATACTAAATGTAATGTATACTAAAACTGTTTTCCTTATCTTTTTAAAAAAATCATTTCATGCTTCTCATTTGTCGTACAAGGATTTTTAAATTTTCCAAAACCTCTTTATCATTTTATAAATCCGGCTCATGACCCTCGATGTGGCTTTATTAAAATATGCTGTGTACAGAGACAACTACAATCGGAAAATATGCCAACATTGTTTTCCGTATGAAAATATCATCAATGAAAAGGGATGGTCACGACTATCCGTCACTTATTATAGAAAGGTGGTATAATCGCTTGAATGTGCCGACGAGCTATAGCTAGTGTTGATACGAACTGAATATCCAGTGCATTACCTGAGTTGCCAGTGAGCAAGCTACACGACAACACAACGCGTGTAACTGTCCAAATGTGCCGACAGGCCTTACCTAGCGCCAATACGATTCGAATATCCAGCGCATTACCCGAGTTGTCGGTAAGCAAGCTCCGCAACGACACAACTCGTATAACCACCCAGATGTGCCGATGGGCCATAGTCAGCGCCAATACGATCCGAATATCCAGCGCATTACCCGAGTTGCCGGGGATTAGCTCAACGACGACACAACTCGGGTAACTGCCTAGTACATGTCACAGAAAGGTGGCAACCTGCCAATAGCAACACCTCATGAGGCAGGAAAGGATACCATTGATGGCGATCCGTAGATCCAGCACGTGACCCGAGTTGCCGACGAGTAGCTCAGCAACGACATAACTCGTAAAATCACAGTAACGGATAAGGTTGCTCACGATAGATCGCTTCTCACTAACCTCTATGTTCAAAATTGAAGAAAGTTGCCGACGAGCAAGCTCAAGCCGTCACACCACCCGTCAGTTTGGAACGGTACTTGGATAGGCTAATATTCGCGACTGATAGTCCTGTCAACTCCGTGTGACAATACCTTAGCCAGGTTTAAGGATTTGAAATCCAAGGAGGCGTCATCACCCTCCCATCCTATTTCCAACTTTCGGGACTTGTAACCTGAGGACATGTGACCAATGCCTCATCCTCTTTTTCCACTTCCAAGGATCGAAACCTGAGGACATATCATGAATGTCCCATCGCCATTGCACACGTAAACGACCAATCTTCACGCAGTAGAAGATTGCACAGAAATAGCTTTGTGATGCTTTAGCGCTAGAGTGCCTAAAGCATCAAAAGGATTCATTCTCCAAATATACATATCAAATCTTCTCGCAGTAGATGATTTCAAGGGATAGCCTCGTGATGCTTTAGTACTAGAGTGCCTAAAACATCTAAAGCATTAAGAGGATTCATCCTTCTAACACATGCACAAATATCACATCATTAATATAGCAGAATATCAAGAATAAACCATGTACGAAATGTAAACGTGAGAAAACATTCGTATGTGTAAAAATTGACGTATTGTCAAACAGTACCAATCGTGTTTTCAGGTGTGGTATCCCACAAAATAGCAGTTTGAAAACCATGATGCAAATGCAGTGCATAAAGTATAAATATCCCTACCTCGATGGCAAGCATGACATGCTTACCGAAAAACCAGCTCCACGTGCTGTCGTAAGCGAAAGTTGAACTACTGACATCTCTAGAACCTATAACAAAGCCGATGTCAACATCCCATCAATCATATAAGGGATAACAAACAAGTCTTAAACATGACTAAAATCCAAGACAGTTTCTAGAAACAATCACAATTCCTAAATCGGAAACCAATCTAGGAATGTAACTCATTAGATTAAGCCTAACATCCTTCTTCATACTTATCATCATAAACAGACTCATCTAAAACTCACTTCAGAGCCCTCTGACTTCAACACTTAGTAAGCATCCAAAGCGTACCAACTATATCTATCAGTTCCAATAGACATAACAATGTCACTCTAAGCATAGCATCATATGCAACTGTCAAACCACAGCAACAACAAATCCTACACAATCAAAGAAAACAGTAACAAAATTCTCCAATAACAGAACATCATCAAATAAAGTAGAGAAGGACAGCTAGCACACAATAACAGGGCAACTTCTGGACCTTTTGCAAGAAATAGAAAACATTAAAATACACCCTTCCAATAGGGTACATAACCTCAGGTCACCCATAAATTACAACGAGCATAAGGATACACCCAACAGACAGTGCCTAAGTCCTCAACGACATCTATTAAGGCAGTAACAAAATTAATGGTCAAAACCAATCAACAAAGCAAAGTTCCCCTATCAATTCTACCCAACCAGTATTCAAACAGCAGGTAGAACCCAATTAACAGAGCAAAACCTTCAGCAACATCCAACAAGTAGTATCCAATACACAGACCCGAATCTAATCAGCAGAGCAGTAGCTCTCATTATTGACTATCGGGTAGGAACCAAAAATGCAGAAATCAAATAGAAAACAAAACTCACTTAGCACAACCCTCTGTAAAATCGAAGCATAACAAGCCAAGCAACATTAAAAAATTTATCACTCATTCCAAAAATCAAAACAGAACCAATTTGGTGTTATGGGTGTAGCCAGTTGTGGGCTACGTGGAATCTATCCTGCCATCCAAGTGTCTCTAATCTAAAGAGAGGGAATGCTAAACATAAAATAGGGCAGAGGCTGGGAAGCTGTGTGTCGATGAAGTGAATCTGTTTCTTCCTTTGTTTGTATTTCCTTTTCTCTGTAATCCTTCTTCTCTTTCTTCTCTGTTATTTCCCTGTAATCGTCACTTTTGAATGGAAAACTACTTCTCCAGCAGCTGTTTGTCTTCTTCTTGGTTAACAATTGGTCCAGTTGTGGTTCCACCACAACAAATGGCATCAGAGCCACCCGATCCGCTGAAAATGACAGCAAACCGAGCAGATTCGGATGAGGAAAAGTTGAAGAAACTGGTCTCCGAGAATGCCGTCAAGTTCGATGCTATAATGGCAGCATTGAATCAACTGTTATAGTGGCAAGTAGAGGAGAGGCAAAACCAACCTTCTGTTCCAGAGTCCAGCGCTACAGACAGTGAACCAACCATGGAAGAACTGGGGCTTCTTGCTCCCATTTTCCCATCCACCGCAACAAATGTTGAAGCACTGGAGATTGTTGCTTCCGATTTCTCCTCCACGACAGCAGACGGGGAACCACTGGTAGTGGTTGCTCCAGCTCTCTCCTTCACAGACACCGTAGTTGCAGGACTGGAGTTTATCAGTGACCAATCTGGCGAGGAGAACACATTCCCCAGTGATGGATATTCCAGGGGAACCCCCACGGCCTGTCTGCCTACACTAAAGGGGTATGGTTCTCTTATAGTGTTTCCAATCCCAGTAGACCTATATAATTCCATATTAGACAATGATTTGGTTGCTCAAGATGAGGATTTGAGGCTAACTGGATTGAATGGTGTTGAACTGAATTCAAAGTATGACTTGAATATTGAAGAACTTTTCAAAGCCAATTTTGATTTGTATTCTGGAGGAAACTTTGAGAACAATGTTACTAGTTTACTCGATTACAAGTTATTATTTGATCCGGGTGGAGAGAAATTAATCTTGGCCAGTTTGCATGGCAGCCACTTGGTCGATGATCATGCCAAGCAAAACCTTATTCCTGGTCCAATTTTAAAAACTACACAAAAAGCTATGGCGGAGAAGGGTGGTTTTGCAGTGATATTGAGTACCTTTTGAACTCTACAATACTACAGGCAACTGTCAAAAACATTGTTGTCTGTCCACTTTTATATTTGATCCTGGTGGAGAATTCTTTACAAAAATTGCCTGTAAAGGCAATTGCAAGAAGATGAGGCTAGAAAATTCTAATGGAGTTCTGAACGTTCTGATTTTGGATTGTATGCTCCGCTTCTACAAGTTAGAAAAGATGGAGCACTAGCAGCTTTGTGGTCATGTGGCGTGCTTCTTTTTGTCCTGAGGGCTGGTTCTTTGCTCTTTGAAGATTCCCTTGCAGTATCACATAAACAAACAAACAAACAAGGCTAAGTTCACTTGTCCACCATGGTTTTCAACGGGTGGGAACAAAGCAGAGAGAAGAACGGATTGGGGCTCCTGTCACTATGAATGCCTTTGAACTTATCTCTACTTCTAAGGCACTCAACCTTTGCTCACTTTTTTTGAGAAGCAAAAGGAAGGATTGTTCTGCAGTGACAAACACAAAACAAAACGAAGGTTGACTAGCGAAGAGATGTCTATATCCTTGGGGACAAGGATATTTTCAAAGGGGGAGGATTGTTATGGGTGTAGCCAGTTGTGGGCTACGTGGAGTCTATCCTGCCATCCAAGTGTCTCTAATCTAAAGAGAGGGAATGCTAAACATAAAATAGGGCAGAGGTTGGGAAGCTGTGTGTCGATGAAGTGAATCTGTTTCTTCCTTTGTTTGTATTTCCTTTTCTTTGTAATCCTTCTTCTCTTCCTTACTATGTTATTTCCCTGTAATCGTCACTTTTGAATGGAAAACTACTTCTCCAGCAGCTGTTTGTCTTCTTCTTAGTTAACAATTGGTCTAGTTGTGGTTCAACCACAACATTTGGTTGAGAGACTAAGGAAACCTACGGCATTCCCATCAAAACCAAAAACTAGATGATCTGGTCAAGAGATCCAAAATTACATGGTAATAGTACCTTAATCGGAGGTGGAAGGACACAGCTCCACGGCGAGTTCTCCACTGCACGAAGCTCGAAAAACCCTCGATTGAACCACAAAACCCCCTGCGGTTGACAACTCCCGAGAGTTCGCAGCCACCATCGGCCAAGGGTTAGCTCCACTCGCCCGTTTGCCTTCCGCCGGCTCCTGATCGAACAGACCGCAACTCCCATCGGCTGTAGTCGAGCTCCCTCGCGAAGTCACCCACGGCCGAAGGAGCAATTTGCCCTCCATTTTTTTTCCTCCTGCAACCTGACCTTCTTTGCCCTTTCATTTCATTTTCTTTTTCTTTTAAATATCTCTTTTCTTTCATTTATAATCTTTTCTTTCCCTAATTTTTTTTATTTCATTTATTTTACTTATACATTAATTTTAGGGTAAATAACAAATCAACCATCGTGGTTTGTGATCAATGACAAGTCAACCACTATAGTATTTTTTTAACAAATTAACCACTGACATATGGCAAAATAACAAACTCAGCATCTGTTGCAAGACACTGCATTTTTTTGCGATGTCTTGATTTTTTTTGCGGTGTCTTGAATCAAGACACCGCATCAGATGCGATGTCTTGATTGAAGACACCTCAATGAGGTGTCTTGAAGCAAGACACTGCAACTGAGGCAATGTCTCGCTTCAAGACACCTCATATGAGGTGTCATGAAGCAAGACACCTCATATGAGGTGTCTGGAATCAAGACACTGCGTCAGATGCAGTGCCTTGCTTCAAAACACCTCATATGAGGTGTCTTGAACCCAAGACACCTCATTTGAGGTGTCTTCAATCAAGACACCGCATCTGATGCAGTGTCTTGATCAAGACTGTCACGACCCGAAGACGGGCCTGAAAGAACTGCCGGGTCAGACGACCCGATCCTCGTAGAAAATCCGATCACCCAGCCCGAGGCGTGTGTTTTAGCGGAAGACTTATAAATATTTAATTCGGCCCAAGATGATATGGGCCTAGGTCCGAGTAGGGATCACAAGAAAATAACGGTGCATAAATTAAAATGAAATCCAAATATTGTGCAACAAATCCAAACCAACAGTGTTTAAAGTTTACAACCCAAATAGAAACATAAATGTCCTCACCAAATAACGATAAATCACTCAAGTAGAAATAATAAATCGCTTCAGCTCCTGATCCTCAGCTACTCTTTGCCTTTACCTGAAGTTTTGGGGGAGGAGTTGTTTGGGGTGAGTGACTAACTTAGTAAGGTATAGCTATAGTAAATGCACCTCGTGCAAAACTGGTTCTCAGCTACTCTTTGCCTTTACCTGAAGTTTTGGGGGAGGAGTCGTTTGGGATAAGTGACTAACTTAGTAAAATATAGCTATACTAAATGCACCTCGTGCAAAACTGGTTTTTCTATATTTTTAAAAACAATGTTATATTTCTCTTTTTACCATACATGGATTTTTAAATCGTTTCAAAACTCTTTATCATTTTAGCAAACCGGCCCAAGGGCCATCGATGAGGCTTTTATTCAAAACTCGTTGTATACATAGACAACTATATCTCGTAAAATAGGCCATCATCGTTTTCCAATCCAAAACATCATCAGTGAAAAGGGGCGGTCACTCATGGACTCACCCGCCACACAGCAGAGAATAGGTGGACACCTGTCGGCGTCAACACCTTATGAGGCAGGAGGAAGTATAAATGACGGTGGTCCATAGATCCAACACGTCACTCGGATTACCCACGAAAACTCTGCGTCGGTAGAACTAATCTAGGGGTTTCAAACAATGGGGAGAACTCTGCGTCCTAATCTAGGGGCCAAATGGCGAGAACTCCGCGATGACAATCCGTACGATAAAATAGAACAGATACAATTGCTCACCATATATGGACTCAGTATAAATAAGTCTCGGCGAATGACAACCGTCTGATCCGTATGACAAAAACCCTGGCCAGGTTTAGGGGCTTGCGACCCAAGGAGACGTCATCACTCTCCCATACTAATTTACGACTTTCAGGAGTTTCAACCTGAGGACACATCACAATGCCCTAGCTATATTTTTACACGCCAAACAATCAACCTTTATGCAAAAGAAGATATTCAAGGGGATAGCTAATTCCATCCCTCAATTTATGGACAATAAATTTCAAACCATGTACAAAATTTAAACTTGAGAAAACATACTACTAATAAAAACTAACGTGCTGTCGAACAGTCCCCGTCATTTTTTTCAAGTGTGGTATTCCACAAAATAATTATTTTGAAAACGGGTGGGGATGCAATGTAATGCAAGAGGTATAGAAATTCCAACATCGATGATGGTCTGCCTTACCGACCGGAGCAACCAATTACGCTAGAATCGTATCACACTCGCTGAAATCATCCAAGTCTGGCAAATGTACCAAACGCAAAAATTCATAAATTAATCCCAAAATCCGGAGGGTTCTATACCAGAATAGAAGCCTAACCAACCCTATTTAAGAATTCCAATAGAATTTCCAACTTTACCCTTTGGTAAATAAATAGATCATCATCCAAACAACACTTAATCCTCAACATATTATGCAATATTTAACCAGTTAACAATGTCACAAAATGTCTCTCAAACTTAGGTGAGATCAACTATATCGCACAAATAACTATAACAAAACCTCAACATGGAACATTTAGCATAGTGTGCAATATTCCTACATTTAGCAAAACATGTTCTCAAACCTTCAAGATTCATCATCCAACTAGGATTCCAGATAGTTTTCAACTACAATCCTGTATAGTTATCATTAAACATGACCCATTATCAAAGCATCCACATCGAACAATATCAAAGCAAAATCCAAGTTCTATTACTGAAAGTATTCTCATTAATGCCAATTTAAGAGATTATTCCAAGTCCACAGCAAAACATCTCTTCACTTAAGACAACTAATTCCAAACAGATTCTTTATTAACTTCATCCAAAACCAAACAGACACAAAGATAACAATTCTTCTTTAGCCACTATTTATCATCACAGCAGTTTAAAGAGAATCTACAGCTAGACTACTAATGGCAGCAAGCATAAATCAACTGCAGCAAAATTTCATAAACTTTAGAACAACAAATTCAGACAATAGCACTTTCCTTCAACATTTTTTTCATCAAAGTAGCTTATATGCAGAGATCATTCGATCCAACAATGAAACAAAACCAGATTGGCATCCATTACCGAAGCAGAATTTCAACTAAAAACTCCTCAACAAAACTGAATCAGACGGAGCCCCAAATTGCAGTAGAAAATCGAACAAGAATAGCTAATCATTCCAAGAGTTCTTTCATCCAAAATCCAATAAGAAACAGAGGCCAAACACACTTTAAATGTTCAGGAACAGAGACAAAATAGGCATTAGTTTTCTCACCAAAAATAGAACAGAGTCTGCGTTCTGTTTACTCGCAAGAATCGGAGGATGGCGAGGCAGAGCTCCTGTCGCCGGTGGTCGGAGAGCACGAACCGTCCGTGCTCGGTGTTCGTCGTTCGCAGCAACTGCACTCGTCGTCGAAGGAATCGCTCGCGTCCTGTGAGCTGCTGCTCAAATCGAAACCGTCGGGCTCCCAGTCGCCGACGTCGCTCGGAGGTGCAGCGTCCTCGTCGCCCCTCAGCCGCCGGTCTCTTTCTCTCTCGCGAAAATCGCCTGGCCGGCGTCTCTCTCTCTCTCTCGATTTCTCTCGGCAGAATGAAGGAACAGCGGGGAAGAGGAACCCTAATCCTCTTCTCCCAATTTCTTCTAGTTTTATTATTATTATTTTCTCATTTACAAAGTCACCCTTATACTATTCAATTCCAATGTAAATGGCCGGGATCCCCCTCCCCCCCTTCCCCACTTTCTCATTTCCTTTTTCTCAATAATTTCCTTAATTCATTTCTATTTCACGTGAATGTATATACCAATTATATACATTATCTTTTATATAGTCTACCTAAATCCTCAATTTAATCGTAACATCATCTAACGATGTTATATCTCCAATTTAACTGTCCAATTTCGCTTCGTAATTGAATTCTTCGTTCGAAAAATTCTAATTTCACCAACTTTGACCAAGTGACCAAATTTACATACGTGGTCGCTACATGACAATTCGATCAATGTCTTCAACGTTATGACCGATTTTCAACGCGAAAAATTTACACGTGGAATTTCTTATTTAAAAATTTCACGGCTTTTACAAAGACACTGCAAAAAAAAGAGGTGTCTTGATTCGAGACACCGCAAAAAAATATTGTGTCTTGATTCAAGACACAGCAAAAAAATGCGGTGTCTTGATCAAGACACTACAAAAAAATGCAGTGTCTTCATTCAAGACACCGTAAAAAAATGCGGTGTCTTGATCAAGACACCGCAACAGATGCGATGTCTTGATCAAGACACTGCAAAAAAATGCAGTGTCTTGATTCAAGACACCGCAAGAAACTACAGTGTCTTAAGATTGGATTGTCTTTCTACTCAAATGCTGTAGCGTTTTTCTTCTCAGACGCCGATGATCGCCTCGACAATGTTTTCTCTTACGTGCCTGCGTTTTCTGTCTTGCCTTTGTTTTCAGACAACGCGTATTAGCAGTGTCTTGTGAAGACACCGAGTTGCAGTGTCTTTGCAGTCTCAAGACACCGCGTGTCTCGCGGTGTCTTGAGACACCCGTGTCTCACGTCAACTTGTTCACGGAGAACATAACTGTGATGTTGGGTTTGTCATTTTCCTATACGTCAGTGGTTAACTTGTTAAAAAAAAATTCCATAGTGGTTTACTTGTCATTGACCACAAACCACGATGGTTGATTTGTCATTTACCCTTAATTTTATCTATAATTCATATAACTCAACTCCAAATACTGACTTGAATCCCAATTAAAATCCAAACACCAACAAACAACGTTTCTCTAACCAAATTAATCCACAAATTATGTTTCTTAAATAAAATTTTCTTTCAGAAAAACTCAATTTGACCGTTGACTTAAAATTCACACATAACCGTTAAGCGACAAAACGGGTCAACCTTCAACGTTCGATTGAAAATTTGAGAAAAATTTGCATGTGGCATTTAAAATTATTTTTAAAATCTTGGATTTTACATAATGAATCATTTTTCAAGGTCCGTCTTCAAATTGAATTGTACTTCAATTCACAGTAGGCGAAATTGGGCTTCTTTAAGAGAAATTGACACTCTATTCGCAGACCTTTTAACATAGCAAATAAACTCTAATGTTAACACAACACCCCATTATAAAAAGCTTATGAAGTCAGCTACAATTTTCAGGAAGCACACTTTTGAATATAAGACATTGAAGATAGCAAAATAATCCAAATACTACTTGGGGTACAGATTGTCAGCAGTTTTGGAACGTTTAAGAAATCTTCTAAACTTGTGTTTGATCTTCCATCTATGCTTGATTTTGAATAACTCAAAGCTAAATTTGATGCTTGATAGATGTTCTTAATACTTTTGATGCATTTTTCTCCATGACCACTTACAAAGAAAACATTGAAATTATCATTAGAAAATCTCCTCATTTGATTGTGATTTGAAGCAATCTATGGCACATCAGTTAGTTGTCATGTACATCAATGCACAAAAAACTCACGACCTCTGTCGAGGTCCCCGTGCACGACAACCTCACAATCTTTGTCGAGACCCTTATATATGACGACCTCGCAACCTTTGGCGAAGCCCTTGAAATCCCTTACTAACAAGCTTATGTCCCATAGGTCCAACCTTTAGGACAGTCTGTCCTCAAACCATGCCCACAGGAAGCTTCTTTACATTTATTTATGTTTCATTCTTTCTTAATAAAAACTTATGCATGGAGACCATTTTCATTTTTGTCTTGAAAAAATGATGCGTGAAACCAAATGCTGCATACGTGTAACTCAACCTATCATATGACTATGCCACAACATCATAACACATATTTGATACAATGAAACATAGCACATTATAGAATATCTTCAAAATAAACAAAACATGACAACACATTCTCGAGTTAATGAAACATAGCATATCATCAAACAGTAAAGCATATCCTTATAAATCACAAATAGGGTAACATATTATCAAACAATCCATCAAAGCAATGTAACATATCTTGAAACAACATATTATCAGTCAATATAATCACAACATAATAGCTAGTAACATCAAAATAATCCAATCGTATTAGTGATGTAGGCCATAGGCCAACTACATGCAAACATCATTTACCTTGGAGTTTTCACGCAATATTTTCCCTAAAACTATTATATTTATCGCTTCGAATCAACTTCAAATATCTTTCAATTCCAAAGCTCTTCAATTTTCTCTAGAGTGTTTGACAGAAAATGGCACAATCACGTGTCTCCCAAATGAAAATATGATAGGGTATTCAACTAATTTTCTTTTTTAAATCGTAGTAAAATGCATACTGGTCGACCACTTTTTAAGTTTTGGTTGACAGCCCCATCACCCGAGAGTTTTTCGGTGTCATAATTTCACTTTTGCCTTTGTTTTGTTTACCACTTTCCTTGACTAGCCGACCACTTTATGGGTAGCAAGCATAAAATATAGATTTTTTGTCCATCAGTCGACCATTTTTCCAAATCTAGCTTACCAAAAAACTTCTAGAGAGGTTCTAACTTAATTCTTACCATTTCGATTGACCGTAACCATGCCCGGTCAACATAAAAACTTCCAGAGAGCAACCTCAAAGTTTTGTACAATTTTGATGGATCATTACCAAGGTTCGGTCGATTGAAAAACTTCTTGAAGTGCAAAATAAGTCTTAATTTCACATCCTCCCAAACACAAACCATCTAACCATTTCTTGCATTCCACAACCACATATTTCCAAATATATTCAGTCAACCTAATCAATGATATCGATATCATAAACTTAAACATAAGAGTACATCAATGAATCAAACTATAAATGTTAAAAAGTTTCAAGTGTTACATGATGCACCACCCAAAAAGGAAAGTTTCCAAGTTGCTTCAGATAGATAGGTCAACATGAAGAAGCAATAACTCTGTCAATTGAAAACATCTTCACATGAAATTTAGACAGCAACACTTTTTATATGTGAGGAAACCTCCCTCAACATTTTAGGCTGAAATTCGCACAGATGGGAGGGATATGAATGAAAATATGGCAACTCCTCAGATATAGGCGCCCACTCGGCCAAGACTAGGTCAAATGTCAAACAAATGTATCTTAATTTATACAAGGATTATTACTACGATTTTTGGACCACTTTTTTATCTGTGTTAAGAAGATGCCCTACAAAAATCACAATCAAAATCAATAGGATGAGGGAGATATAATGGAAGAGCTATAAGTTGGTCCAAATAGATACTACTTCTGCAACTATTGACTTACATGGCCTCCCTTCGATGAAAAGCACTCCAACTTGAGTTTCTTGCAAGTTTATATGCATTAACTAGATGTTTTTCTTTGACAGCACAAGGAAGAGAAAGGGGTACTAGTAAGGGATATCACTTAAACTTACAAAAGATGAAATCAATGGAAAATACACAATCTTGATCGGATGTAACTCACTGAAAAAGATGCAGTTATGCAGAAATTTCCACAATTTTGAATAAGGGTTCTATTATCTGAATCAACTACCTAGGGTAGCCCTAAGAGAGAGTTTAAATACTCCCTAAAAATTTGGGCTAATGTTCTAAAAGAAAATTACCGAAAGTGCCCTCACACACTTACTTGGCTAGAACATGCTCTAGCCGAGTGACACTTTACTTTGAGTTTAAGACCATTCCAATTAGCATAAAATAAATAAACATAAATCTAAATTAATTCTCAAATATAATTGTACAACAAAGATCCAATTAAGTATCTTCAAACTCCTCCTTCAAGTGATATAGGCTTTAACTACAAGGTAGGAAGATGTGAGCTTCTTTGGTAGAATTGAAACTCTCTATTTATGGCTCTTTTGACATAGCAAATGATCTCCAAATTTAGAAAAATACCTCATTATGGAAAGCTTGGAAAGTCAGCTACAATTCCATTAAAGCTTATGTTTTGATATGAGATTGCAAAGGTTGCCAAAACTAACAAAGACTCGACAAATGTCAGATTGTAGGTAGTTTTGGGTTGCTTCACATATCTCATAAAATTGTGCTTCAATTTCCACTT
>CM039471.1:27991075-28152334 GCA_022433065.1 Begonia loranthoides
GGGGGGGGGGGGGGTGTGTGTGTGTAAGAGCATCAACCACTATGTTCACTATGTTCGCCTTGCTAGGGTGATACTCCATGCTAAAATCAATAGTCCATCAAATATTTCATCCATCTGTGCTGTCTTAAATTTAGATTTTGCTGAGTGAAAACATACTTCAGACTCTTATGAATGGAGTACACTTGGAAATTTGCACTGTACATGTAGCTCATCCAAATCTTGAAAGCAAAAATAATGGCATCAAAACTCCAAATAATTAGTTGGGTAATTTTGCTCATGGGGCTTCAACTACTGTGATGTGTAAGCAACCACATTCCCATGCTGCATCATAACACACTCAAATTCAACTCCTAATGCATCAATGTAAACTGCATAGGGCTGCTCACTGTCAGGCACTATCAGAACTGGTGCACTCGTCAACCTACTCTTTAACTTCTCGAATGCATTCTAACAACAATCATCCCACTCAAACCGTATTCCCATTGGGTCAACTTGGTCAATGGCACGGTTAACACAAAAAAATTCTCTACAAAATGTTGATAGTACCGCAAGACCAAGGAAACTGTGAATCTCTAATACATTATTTAGCAGTTGCCATTGCACAATTGTCTCGATTTTTGTAGGATCAACAAAAATTCCATCACATGATACCACATATCCCAAAAACTTGACTTTTGACATCCAAAAATTGCACTTGCTCCTCATGGGGTATGACTAGTAATCTCTTAGAATTTATAACACGATCCAAAGTGTTTCCTATGCTCACTTTGAGATCTAGAATATACCAAAATATCATCAAGGAAGACCACAACAAACCGATCCAAATACAGTCTAAAAACTTGGTTCATAAGATCCATGAAAGCAATTAGGGCATTGGTGAAACTGAAAGATAAGACAAGGAACTCGAAACCCTTATATCTCATCCAGAAACATCTCTTCGGTATATCTTTCTCACAGATTTTCATTTGGTGATAACCGGATCTCAAATCAATATTTGAAAAGTACCATGAAACACCGAGCTAGTCTGGCAACAAATACTTATTCTGTAGGATAACACGGTTAAACTTTTGACAGTCAATACAAAGCTTCAACGAACCATTAGATTTCTTTGCAAACAAAATAGAAGCACCCCAAGGCGATATGCTCTCATGGATGAATCCTTGATCTCTCAACTCAATCAAATATTTTCTCAACTCAAACAATTCTATTGGACCCATTTTATATGCAAGAATCAACAATGGGGTAGCGTCGATACTAAATTGATACAAAACTCAATCTCCTAGTCTGGAGGCAACCTTGGTAACTATTAGGAAACACATTTGGCCAACTCTCTCACAACTAAGATATCCATGTCTGGCTAGTAGTCATCAACATCAATTGACAAGAGACTCACATACTGTCTCGGTTCACTATGGCCACCCAGACAAGCCCGTATAATAGGGTTAGTCACTACCACACTAAGACCATTGTTGTATATGACAACCCAATTCATCTTTTCTAATGATTGTGACCTTCTTCAGATGTAATTCAACATTCTCCTTATACTTTCTTAGCTAGCCCATACCCAAAATCATGTCGAACTAGCTCATTGGAAGAATAACTAAATTTGAAGAAAATTGGTTGTCATCTACAACCACAGATGAATTTGCATACAGAAGACACTCCACTTTGGACACCCAATTGAGTGTTAAGTGCCAATGAAGATTCCATCTCCTCTACTAACAAACCCAAAACTAACACAAACATAGAAGAAAAAAAGAGTGTGTCAACCCAATATCAAACAACAAGAAGAGTATTGTTGATGACACTCGGGTCCTCCTAACCGTAGAAATACTCACTCCCACCAACTACATAGGCCTGTCCTTAAACCTTCTCTTTGCCCTTGTGGACCTACCCACGACCACCCCTAGTAGTGCCAGGAGTTGTGCCACTACTCTGAAAGGACTATTCTGTAAAACCAGCAAACTCTTACTAGGGATAAGAACTAGACCAGTACCTCTGCTAATAACCAGTTGGCCACTGAAAGTCTAGACTGGTTAGTTGGTAAGGGATATAATAGGTCAGTTGAGGCCTTGTTTGCTACTGAGGGGTAAAAAATGGTTGCCTCTAATACTACTGGAAAGATGGCCTGCAAAAACCTCGTTGAACTTCAAAAGTACTCTGAGTAGCACTAGAGATGTTAAACGAGCCGAGCCTGTGAAGGCCGGCTCACCGAGCTTGGCGAGCCTAATGAGCCTGGTGAGCCTAACGAGTAGAGCTTAACAAGCTGACCTCAAAAAAGTTTTAACCCTAGTCGGCCCAACGTGCCTAACGAGCCCAACATACATAAATAAAATTACTTTATATATATATATATTTTTTAATTTTAGTTATTAAAAGTATAATAAATATGTTATATATGTATATTTTTAATTTTTGTTATATTTTGATGATGATTAATATTATTGAATTTAATAAGTTGTTTATTTGTTGAATTTATATTACGCAAATATTATCGATTAATAATATGTTATATTATTATTTTTTTACAAAAAAATTATTTGAGACAAATATATAAAAAAATCATTTATTATCAATTTGACACTCGCATCAATACAAATTAGATACATCCCAACTAGGTTGGCACTCATCTAATTGTCAATCATGTGAAAAATGTCAAATAAAATTACAAGTTAAAAAATACTTAAAAATTCAAATTACAAATTACAATACATCCAAATTTAAATGAAAATCTAATCTTTAATGTCCAAATTTTTGAAATCTTCTAGTATTTCGTCATCTCGTTGTTGATTTCTCGTAATTGCGTCGTTCCAATCCTTCATGCAAATGAGTGCCTCCACGAGGTCGGGTGCAAGTCTTCCTCGGCGTTCATCGTACACCCGTCCACCTGCAATAAAAGCAGACTCCGATACTACGATAGAGACTGGAGGTGTTAGTAGATCACGTGCTACTATAGAAAGAATATGATATGTAGTGTGAAACTTTTTCCACCAATCTAAAATATCAAAGTTCTCATCGTGAGGAAATTGATATTGAGTCTCAAAATAAATATCTAGTTCATTTCACATGGAGCTAGAATCAACATCCGTATCTAATTCATTCCAAATATCATGAATACTATATTATGGAGCTAAGCTACTATTACCACTACTAGAACTAGCACTTGAAGAAGGACGTGCACGACTAAAATTAGAATATTTAGTTTCATAAGAAGAATAGAAACTATCAATTCCATAAGATATTTGATCAAGATAAAGTAAAGGAGTAGTACATAAAGTATTAAAAATTCTATTTGTCACAACCTGGAGACGGGCCGGACAGAACCGTCAAGTTAGGCGACCCGATCCTCAAAGAGAACTAGATCACCCAGCCCAAGACATGTGTTTTTGTGGAAAACTTATAAATATTTAGTTCGACCTAAAAGAATATGGGCCTTGGTCCGAGTAGAGATCAAGAGAAAATAACAGTGCATAAATTAAAATGAAATCCAAAGTACTATGCAACAAATCCAATCCAACAGTATTAAGTTTACAGACCAAATAGAAATGTCAATGTCCTCACCAAATAATGATAAATCACTCAAGTCAAAATAATAGACCACTTCATCTTATGATCCTCAACTTTGGGGGAGGAGTTATTGGTGACGAGTGACTAACTTAGTAAAGTATATCTATACTAGATGCACCTCATGCAAAACTGGTTTTTCTCTATTTTTGAAAACAGGGTTATGTTTCTCATTTTACCATACACGGATTTTTAACTGAAATCTATTTATCATATTATAAATTTGGCCCAAGGCCATCGATGAGGCCTGTCAAATGGAGTAAGATACCAAGATGCTTCAAATGGAGGAGGGTTGCCGAAGAGCAAGCTCGACCATCATGCTACCTGTCAAGAGAAGCAGTACTTAGGTTAAACGAGTCTCAGTGACTGACAACCGTCTGATCCGTGGGACAAACCTTGGTTTAGGGGCTCGCAACCCAATGAGACGTTATCACTCTCCCATATTATTTACAACTTCTAGGGCTCTTGACCTGAGGACATGTCACCAATGCCCCGATCTGTTCTCGCACGTACAAACAATCAACTTTCACGCAGCAGAAGGTTTCAAGAGAGGATAGCCTCATGATGCTTTAGCGCTAAAATGCCTAAGGCATCAAGAGGTTTCATCCTCCGATATATGCACAATAATATCAAACCATGTACGAAAACTGAAACGTGAGAAAACATACATATACATAAAAATCGACGTGTTGTCGAACAGTCCTCGTCATTTTTTAAGTGTGTTATTCCACAAAATAATGGTTTTGAAAACGGGATGCAATGTAATGCAATGCAAGAAGTATATAAATCCCTACCTCGAAAACGACTTTTCTTGTTGACCAAAGCAATCGTTTACAAGAGAATTATATCATATTTGTCGAAATTTTCCAAGCCTGACAAAGGTACCAAATGCGAGAATTCATAAATTAATCCCAAAAAATAAACAGAGGGTCCTATACCGAGAATAGAAGCTCAACCGACGTGTAACAACTCATCTAAAACTCTCGACAAAATCTCTAAACTTTATCATTCAACAAACTAACAAAGTATCATCCAAACAACAATACAATAACAGTTTCTAACAATCCCATCAAGAATAACTGTAGAACCTATCTTCCAAATATACAACATCCCACTCGACTATTATCTAATCCTCAACATTCAGCATAGTGTGCAATATTCCAACAATTAACAAACAGGTTCTCAACCTTACAAGATTCCTCACTTTAATAGAAATTTAACCCACAATACTTCAAAAAATTCATAACCCAGTTCATTAGTACGAAACAGAAATCAACAAATGCAGGAATCAATTCAAACAAGAACCAAACGACAACATTGTCGATGATCATGCACTATAACAGAACGCAGTAACAAAACAGTTTCATGACCATTGTACATCACTACAAATCAGAAACCGATTTCAACCTTTTAATAATTGTCCGTTCATCCATTTTCTACTATCTTTAGTCTTTACTAAAAAAACAACCAAAACATATACTCCTTGGCAAAACAAAAACAAAACCAAACTCTAAATCGGAAAAGCCACAGAAAGGCAGGGACAGAAATAATCAGGCATCACAAATCCATTATAAAAAACTGAACAGAAAACAACCAAAATCAATGAAACTCATCCAAAAATCAAGCAAAGTGTTAACATCAGATTTATCTGATCAAAACAGAGAAAACATGGGCATGAATTTATCAGCATTCTCTTCTCATCCAAAATAGGTTACAAAACCGTAAAGAGATACGGGTGAAAAGGCATGATATCCTCACCTTAAGCAGAGAATGGCGGAAACAAAGCTTCTCGGTTTGGCTATTCGTCGTTCAGATAGCTCGGCCTGGTCGGAGCTGTTACTGTTGCCCGACGAGCCTTGGTCGCTGCTCGAAATTGCTCCGTCCGACTGCGTGACCACCGCAATCGACAATGACCGAACACCAGCTCCTGTCTTCCCAGACGTCGCAGTGTCTTTCTTCTCAGACGCCGATGAACACCAAGACAATATTCTGTCTTATGTGCCTGCGTTTTCTCTTGGCTTAATACACTGCAAATAATAATTGAATTGTTTCCAGACAAAGAGACTGAGTTGCGGTGTTTTTGCAGTCTCAACACACCGCGTGTCTCGCGGTGTCTTGAGACGGTGTCTTAAGACACCGCATGTCTCACGTCAACTTGTTAACGGAGAACGTGACTGTGATGTTGGGTTTGTCATTTTTCCATACGTCAGTGGTTAATTTGTTAAAAAAATACCATAGTGGTTGACTTGTCATTGACCAGAAACCACGGTGGTTGATTTGTCATTTACCCTTTTAATTATTCCTTTCCTTGTTTTGTCTGTTTTCCTTAAATTTCTGCCCTGCCGACACTTTTCCTTTCCCCCACATTCTAATACAATTCTTTCCTTTATTTTAATCACATCTCCCACCGTCCAGCACTTCACTTCTTTTAATTAAGGAAAAATGACAAATTAACCCTCTTGGTTTACAATCAATGATAAATTAACCATCATTCTTTATTTTCTATTAAATTAACCATTGATGTATGGAAAAATGACAAAGGCAACATTGTTGTCACGTTCGTCGTTAAGAAGCTGACAGTGCGCCGCGGCTGTTTGTAGACAAAACGCAGCGGCGCCATGGTTTTCCAAAAAAGGAAGGCCAAATTTGGCATGGACGCCGCGGTGGTGTCTCAAGAGACACCACCTTTTGAGCCACCACCTTTTGAGCCACCACCGTTTTAAGTGGATAGAATTATCCAGATCTGGCTACATTTGACATTGCGAACATCCAGTTCCCGAAGCTCCATCCTATAGACCCAAGCACGACGCGACGTCCATGCTTGCCCGCATGCTCACCGTCGCACCGTCGAAATGGAGAAGCCTCGAAATGGTCTGCTCCATCCGCAGACCCGAGCGCATCAAGTCCTAGCTCCGCGGCTCGACGCGAGGTCCACGCTTGCCCGAGTGCTCACCGTTGCACCGTCGTACCCTCGCGGCTCGACCATTTTCACTCAGACAACGAAATACTCTAGGCTCTAGGCGAAAATACTCTTGGCTCTCGGCGAAATACTCTTGGATCTTGGCAAATTACTCTTAGCAATCACAATGTATTCCCGATCTAAGAAATTGACGTTGAAGCATGGGAAGGCAATGGTGGAGGCTGTTGAACCCGTTCAAATCGCAACGGTGGAAGATATTCAACCCGAGGCAGTGGAAGATGTTCAACACGCGACGGTGGTGGAAGACGAAGAAACCGTCGAGCCTGAAGAAGGAGAAGTCGGATGCTCATAGGTTCGGTTCCAACTCGTTACAACGGGTTTAAGGTCCAAACTATTCAGGACAACGAATTGCAAAACATGGTATGAAGAAGATATACAACACCGTGGAATTATTGTTTCCAAAATAGTAGATTTGGACTCTATCATAGGAATGAGAATTAATCATATGTTTGAAGATACTGGATTAGCCGGGTTGTGCCGGATGGGGGGCAGTTACTATGAGAGAATTTGTGAGGATGTTTTACGCAAATTTGAAACTGTCCACCGAGCCATTAGAGGTGCGGACGTACCTTTTTGGATGGGAGTTGAGGTTAACTCCCAATGATGTAAATATAATGCTTGGATATGTGCTGAATGGGCAGGGCGATGAATATTATCACATGTCTCAGGAGCCACCATTCGTCAACCGAGGAAAAGGGCTAGCGGTGCTTAGATTGTTGCACTGGGATCCCGAGGTTGCTCAGTATAAGAAGCCAAAGGGCAAGGAGTTGAATGTCATAGCCCGATTGATCCACCTGATCATGACCTACACAATTTTGCCTCGAAATGGGCATCAAGACCATGTTAGCAGCATGGATCTTTATATGTTGGAGAAGGTGTTCACAGGGAAAGAGGTGGACATCGGATTTATCATTGTGAGCCACATGCATGTGGTGCTCAACAACCCAGCAAAGAACCTGCCATACAACTGGCTCATCTAGAGTATCGTTGAGCAGTTTGGGGTACCCATCTCGGAGAAAGAGCCGAGAATTGAAGAGTTGGCCAATGAAGTGTACAACAAAGTTAAATTGGACCGAATGGGTATCATCCAAGTTGGAGGGGAATGGTTCCACAAGTTCAAGAAGCAGGCAACACCTACACCCCACTTAGAGCCTCAGCATTCAGTCCCCTCACATGAACAGCCGCCCCCTACTCAGTCATCTCACTTTACTTCGATGCCTGAGGAGACGTCTGCCTGGATGCAGAGGATTGATCAGCTCCATCATGTGTCGATGACGAGAATGAAAATGATGGAGGAGCAGCTGCAAATGAAACAGGTCCAAATACAAAGAGGGGAGGATCAAGCAGAAGAGAGGCATCGCATAGCAGAACAGTGGCATATGCGAGCAGAGGAGAGGCACCTTGAGATGGTGGCAGCACTTAAGAGACGTGAGAGGAGATCAGCCCGTTCAGCATCCTCGTCATCATCCTCTGAAGCAGCAGATGCCACATACCACTTGTAAGTTATTTACTTTGTACACAAAGTCCAGTTTTTACTTTATTTGTGTTTAACGTAATGATGTGTTGTTGATTTGCAGCACCCGTGTCGGAAGCTACCAACCTGCTCCTCCAGCAGTGCCTACAGAGGATCATGGGACCGGTCTGTTTGAGCCTCCGCCCCTTAGAACTGTGCGCGTGGTACGTCTTTCATTTCGTTATATATGTGTGTTCATTCATGTTCATGCTTTGTTAGTTTGACGGCGTTTTGATATTTTTGTTGCAGGCTCATGATTTGATGCGTTTGTTCAAGAATTATGTCCAGGCAAATACTTAGAAGAACATAGAGACGTGCACAATTCTTGGGGGAAAGCTGATCAATGATGATTACATTGTCACTGATCTCATCTTCCCGGAGCAAGTCGGGATGCCAGATACGGTGAGAAGCCTTCTTTGTATGTTAGTGTATAAGATTTTATCTTAGTACTCATCCGAACTTATCAGGAAAACCGTCTACTCACATTAAGGTGGATTCACGTAAGTAACCATCTCGCTTTTTTGGGTTGTTGTTCATGTTTACTGAGATCATTTAATGCGTTGTTTACATTGCAGACACACCCAAAGCATACTTGTTTTATGTCCTCCATTGTCTTGCACACTCAATACGCTTACTAGTGATTGATGTCAGAATCATTCTCCATCATCGTAGCTCCCACTGACAAAGAGCGGTATGTATTTTTCCTTGTGTAAATTCTTAATATTGCTTTCTGCGTACCGGCAATTGTTCCCTTTGCATTGCAGGCCGGTCGGCGTCTTGCGGTGTATAAGTGAGGTGATGAGGGTGCTGCGATAGTGCACTATTCCAAAACAATTCCACGAGCACAACCTTGCAACCTTTCAGTATGAGGGTCCGTTGTTCGAAAATGCAGATAAAGTATTCCTGGACCCGAACTTATCTTTTGCGGTCAAGGATTTGTGCCTGAAATGGACCAGGAAGAACGCGGCGTAGTTTAGTTCAATGATTTACGTTGTAGTTTGTGTTTTGTTGAATTTGTGTACATTTACGTTGTAATTTATGTGTAGTTTACATTTACTTTGTGAATGATATGTTTGGATGATATGTGTAGTTTACATTTAGTGGATGAATGATTTGTTTGGATGATACTAGAGCTGCTTGGGATTTTTGTACGAGATGTATGAGAATAGCTTTGGGGGAGTAAAGAAACAAGGGAGACTCTGGCAAAATTTTTATAAATTGGGGTGAGGATAAGTGTAATACCCCGAAAATATTTCCCGTTTTGTGCATGTAGTAAATCCTGTAATCAAATTTCATGCACACTCCATCACCAAATGTATGGATCCAATATATGAATTGAAATTGCTGAAACGAAACCAATTCAAATTTATCAATTCAAATTTATGAAACCAATTCATATATATAAATTCAAAATTTACAAATATAGAGTACAGTTCAATCACATATATATCAAACCTATTCTATCAAACGAATGTATCATGGAAGGTTAAGGTCCACATTTGTGTACGTTTGTGTTTGTGGACTTGTGCATCAGACTCCTGCAAAACACATTGCAAATGAAATTACCATAGTTCAAATAACATTTGAAAACATAAACGTTATAATGGGCTTACCTGTGTCTCAGGAACTATGTTCGGAACTGTCTCGACAACTCTCTCAGGGACTGTCTCGAGGACTATGAAAGGAATTGTCTCAGGGGCTGTCTCGGGGACTCTGAAACCCATAAATGTGCCCGCCGACCTTCCTCTGCCGCCTTTGCCTCTCCCTCTATCGCCTCTGCTGGCCCCGGCACTAGACTTGCTTCCCCCTTTGTACGTGCAAGAATTGTGCCCCACACCCCCACACCGGCCACAAGTGACGTTTAGATGTCTTCTGGTCAGCATTGTTTGGCTTGAGGCCCCCTCCACATCCCATATTCTATGTTTGCACGGCCTTACTGGAAGCCTTTTATATGGCGGTGAGATAATTGGATCAAGATTCGTCATAGGAGGCCACTCGATTGGTCCATTGATAAGGCGGAGAAAGTGGGAGTACATCGCCATGTATGTTTCCTAGTGATAGCACGCATGCACAAATTCCTCAGGAGATCTCCTCATGAAGTGAATGCACGGGACTGTATGGACACATGGGATGCCGGTCAACTCCCACCGGTAACAGGTACAAGTACACCTGTCCAAATCGACAAAGTACTGTTCGTTACCATTGCTGACCTTAAATTGCGCAGCTCCTGAAAATTGGGGCTCCAATTTTGACCGGCAAGTTGTAGTTTGGCGAGCCAGTTGCTGATCATTGGACACAAAACGTCCATCGAGCGTGCCATCTTTTCATTTTTTTTCACGATCCTACCCATAATGCCCTTTCAAATGATCTCGAACATACTTAGAATCGGTTTGTCGTGGCCTGGTAGGATGTAGGCTTTGAAGAACTCGCTTAGGTTGTTGAGGCTTATGTCGCACTTTGAGATGGAGCAAAAGTGTTTGGCCTAGCATGTCACATCTATTCATCGTAGATAGTTGTGGGCCGCTGGGTCAAGCAAAAATAACTTGGTCATCTCTCTCTCAAACTGCCTCACAGTTGTGGCTCTAGATGCGGACCACATTGTATTCTTGAACAATCTACCTCTAAATTGTTAATGAAAATTGGCATACAAGTGTTAGATGCAAAACCGATGGTCTGGTTGCCCTACCACCTCTCTGACAGCTGACACTAGACCCTGCAAAGATTCATAATATTAGTCAGACATTTGTGCAAAATGCATAGCATAAACACAGAAGGCAAAAGCAATCAACCGCATCTTTTGTCGGTTAGAAATGATTGTCCATCCATTGCCAGATGGGGTGTTTAGATCATCGAGCAACAATTCTAGAAACCAGCTCCATGAAGCCCTATTTTCTGCTTCAACCACTGCTACAGCAATCGGATACATACCATCGTTCCCATCTATGGTGACAGCAGTGAGCAGTTGGCCTGGAGTCGCTCCCTTCAAGTGACAACCGTCCAAACAAATAATTGGTCTACTACAGTTCAGGACGGCCGTCTTGCATACAGCCAAACACATGTACATTCTTTAAATGCACTCATGTCTAGGTCAACGCGCACCGAGCTTCTAGGATTAGACCTCTGAATCTCCTCGGCATAGGACCATATGTGCTTGTATTGCTCATTGCCATCACCTTCGTTAATTTTTTTCGCCACATTTCTTGCTCTTCTAGCAAGACTGGGTGTGATGTTGACATTAAAGTCCTTCTTCACTATCTCAATTATGGAAGCAAGGTCCCAATCGGCCTGACTTTTAATTCTGTCTAAGTAATGTGTTGCCACCCATTTGGCAGTGGCATGACGACTTTCCATCTTTCTCGAGCAAGTGTGAATGTCGTTGTAAAACTTTATTTGAAACGTCATTTCACCTTGCATTTTTTACCCTGCAACCGCCACAGGCATCCTTCATGGCAAGAAGCCATCAATTGATGAGTGTCATTGTGGGTGAATTTTATCCCGTACCCATTCTTCGATGCATAATCGACAATTTCTTCTCTAATGTTGTTCAATTAATTGTACTTTTTGCCAATGCCCATTCCAGCGAAGCTGCCTTCTGCTTGTGTTGGGCGTCTAGGCCTACTCTCGGCCATGTCCATGTCTTCGTTACTAGTGGATTGGCATAATGAACGGAGGTCCTCATCGTCCTCCTCGTGTAGAGTTGCTGAGATGGAATGCAACACAATTGCAGCTTCATTTTCAATTCCATGTACCTCATTCTCATTGACCAAACATGTGGCTGTGGGTCACACTCCAAGTTGACGGTCAACAACAGATTCTTCAACACTCAAAGACGCCAATTTCTTTTCAACAAATTCTTCAACTTCGCCAAATGTCGTTCTCTTCAGCTCTTCGAATTCTCTAGGGTAAGCTAATCAATTACAAAATGCCTGAGAATATCGCAAACCACAGAGAGTTCGCGATTATGTATACTGCTGAGTTAAAAGAGGGACGCCGCGGTGTCTTGGGATGATGCCACGGTGTGTTTGGACGCCGTGGCGTCCCAGGAGACCGCATGTACGCCGCAGCATCCCAGTACACTGTGGCGTCCCAAGACACCACGGCGTCCAGGCAAAATTTGGCCTTCTTTTTTTAGAAAACCGCAGTGCCACGACGTTTTGTCTTACGGACCGCCGCGGCGCCCTGTCAGCTTCTTAACGGTGAACATGACAGTGATGTTGGCTTTGTCATTTTCCCATATGTCAGTGGTTAATTTGTTAGAAAATAAATGATAATGGTTGACTTATCATTGACCGCAAACCACGATGGTTAATTTTTCATTTTCCCTTTAATTAAATTCCTAATCCTTTTACCCATCACGTGTCCTTTCTTCTATTCTCTCCCTCCATTTTTTCTTATATATAAATACCTTAATCTCCTTATTTCTTTTTTTTTTCAAATTGACCCCTATCCTTTTCATTTCATTGTTTTGGCGAAATTTTCTCCTCTTTTCTTCCATCTTCATCTTTTATCCCTTCAATTTATCTATTTCATTATTTTCCTTATTTCATTTATCTTTATATCTATATACATATTATATACTCTATATCTTATTCCAAATTTCAATTTATTCCGAACTTTGCCCAACGAAGTTTACCACTCCATTTAAGCTCTCAAATTCAATTTTTCGTTACAAAATTTCTCATTCCACTGTTTTGACTAATTGACCAAAATTTCATACGTTATTGCTACGAGACAATTCGGGTCAAACTTTCCACAATTTGACCGTTGTCAATGGGAAAAATTTACACGTAGAATTTCTTATTAAAAAATTTGATGGGTTGTACATCTTAATCTTCTTATAAGAATTTTCGTCCCGAAATTTAAAATAAAACTCATTACATATCCAAGAAATACGGGTACTTGCATATCATGTCCAACTCAACTTTTTAAGTTTTTTCTCTTTTGGTGTGATTCTTCCACAACATGAGGACCAATGGAATTTTCTTGCCTCGGAGCACTCGACCTCTCTAATAGTTCATTCGTCTGAGGATGATGGGCAGTAATGAGATTCAACTCTGCCCCCAAAGTCTTCTACAAAGACCTCCAAACTTGAACAAAAATCTCGGGTTGCGATCTAAAACAATACTCGAAGGGTTGTCATGGAGACGAACAATGTTATCAACGTAGAGGCAATTCAACTGCAACAAAGGAAAATCCATCCTAATCATGTGACCATCAAAACAATGTGCAATATTTACACCAACAACAATAACTAACTCTGGTCTCATTCTCCAGCATAAACAGACAATTATAAAATCAACATCACATCAACAATGAACAGAACAAGGTCCCATTCTAACAATATCTGATCCTTAAGAGGCTTATCATCAAGAAACCGATTTTGAATAGTTATCCTTTAAAATCATAGCACAATCACATTGAACAATACAACTAAACCAATAGCAACAAAAACTACCCCCCTTAGATCCTAACAAATCAATAGGGAGCATATTAAAATTTTCAAGTTTCCTCAATAACTCAGAGTACATACAGACACTGTCCACATAGTACAATCCTCATAATCTTATCCCGTGACCAAACTAAAATTCTCAAATTCATACAAGAAGATAGCTGCGAATCCCCAACAGTTTCACTAGTGAAACTGTAACGAAAATAGGAACCAAAATCAACTTAGTACAACACTCTATACAATCGAAGCATAATAGACTATTCATCGAGTCTCAGACAACAATCAACAAGTCTCCAAAACTATCTGTTAAACAACAATTTATCATATCGCAGCTAACAAGGTCAAGCAACAACCCAAACAAATCCCATTTCTGAAGCAGAATCCGACATAAAAATAGGAATCCAAAAATCAAAACCAAATTCATAAATTGCTATGGATAGAACATTACATCGAAATAAAGTGAGCGAACTTGGTCAAACGATCCACAATGACCCACACCTCATCTAAGCACTCCCTATTTTAAAATTGTTTAACTTTCTCTCGAATTAATTCACTAAAAACCGAGAACCACTACAGACTTTGAAGTAGCCATGAAAAACAGAGAGTTTCATGGCTACTTCAAAGTTCTTATGTATATATTTTACGAATCCAATCATTTTATTAGATTTTTGACTACTTCAACTTCAAAAGACCATAACTTTGGCTACAGGTGTCAGAATCGGCTCCAAAATGTATCAAATTGAAACTCTCTCAGAGATCTATCACTTGTCTAAGGGTTCAATGAAACCTTCTTTCTCGGGCTCAAAATCACGTGTTTAAACCCTCAAATTTACGATAAACCGTTTTTAGCAAACCGCCAATCATGAGACCGTTGGAGTCTCATGACAAACCGCAGCGGCGTTTTGAGACACTGCGGCAGCGTCTTAAGACCCTGCCGCGGTTTGGAATCACACCGCGGCGGTTTCTCATTAAAGCGTTAACAGCAAACGTGACAGCGATGGTAGGGGCGTCAATTTTTCATAGTTTAGTGGTTTATTTGTTAGAAAAAAGGATGATGGTTGGTTTGTCACAAATAATAAAGGACGATGGTTGATTTGTCATTTTTCCTTATTTTAATCACATCTCCCACCATCCAGAACTTCACTTCTTTTAAGTAAATTCCTAATCCTTTTACCCATCACGTGTTCTTTCTTCTATTCTCTCTCTCCATTTTCTCTTTTATATATATATATATATATATATATATATATATATTTTAATCTCCTCATTTCTTTTCTTTTTGTCTTTTTTTTCTTCAAATTAACCCCTATCCTTTCCATCTCATTGTTTTGGCGGAATTTTCTCCCCTTTTATTCCATCTTCATCTTTCATCCTTTTAATTTATCTATTTCACTTATTTTCCTTATTTCATTTATCTATATATCTATATACATATTATATACTCTATATCTTATTTCAATTTTCAATTTATTCCTAACTTCTCCCAACGAAGTTTACCACTCCAATTAAGTTCTCAAATTTAATTTTCTGTTAAAAAATTTCTCATTCCATCGTTTTGACTAATTGACCAAAATTTAATATGTTATCGCTACGAGACAATTCGGGTCAAACTTTCCACAATTTTATCGTTGTCAATGCAAAAAATTTACACGTGGAATTTCTTATTAAAAAATTTCACGGGTTTTACACTATTAATCATGAGATGCACTCTTTTTAATTTATACCCAGAATCCATTATGCATGCATAACAAAATATAGGGGGAATGTCAAATCAATATTTTTAAAATTTTGTTTCCATTTTAAAAAGTATATTTCTAAATTCATCTATTTGTCCATATAGTGTAAAATTACTCGTTAAATTTATAATAATTGGGAGAACAAGATAAGAAGTGGAATAATAAATTTTTGAACATTCATTTGTAGCATTATAAAATGGTTTTAAAAAATCAAAAAATGTATTATTTATAGATTTATCAAGATTAATACTATGTTTTCTCATTAATAAAAGCACAAATAACTTGCCAATATGGTTTAACATTTTCCAACATTAAATAAGTCGAATTCTACCTATTATCTACATCGGTTTTTAATTTTCTTGGTTTAAGTTAAACGGCTTTACAAATATCTCTATATTCTTGTTGCCTTGAATTAGATCTAATGATATAAGAAATTGTGGACCTAATTATTTCAATATGAGACAAAATAAATGTCATACCATCTTTAACATCTAAATTCAAAATATGACATACACAATTAATATGAAAAAGAGAATCGTGAGGAGTATCTAATTGAAAGTAATTTTTAAAATGAGAAATAGCAACATCGTTAGCACTAGCATTACAAGAGTTATGCTAAATACTCTATCTTTAATAGAATATTCTTGCAATATTGCTACAGTATATCTATAAATAGTAATACTGATGTGAGGATATTCACAATTACAAAATCCTAAAATTCTTTTATTTAATTACCAAGATTCATCAATAAAATGAGAAGTTACAACAACATAGCCTATAGTATTACATGCACTCCAGAAATCAGAGGTAATATAAATAGAGATTGAAGGGGGAGCATCTGAAAAAAATGAAACTAGTTCATTTTTTATATCATTAAACATTTTAATAATATCATTTCTAGTTGTACTTCTATGAACACGTTTAAAATTAGGAGTAGCATACTGTTTCATAAATTTTTCAAATTCGTCACTATTGGTGAACGATAAAGGCAACTCGCATTATGATACAAGTTTTGCTATTTCTTCTCTCATTTTATTTTGTGAATATAAAAAAGTGTCACTGTCACTAGCATTTAATAATCTTTGTGTAGGGTCTCTTATTAGCTCATTTAAGTGACATTTTTCATAATGCCTACCAAGTGTGCTAGTTGAACTACCGGCAACATATGCATAATTTTTTATACAATAATTGCATTGAGCTCTAAATTCTAATTTTCCATCAATTTTAATTTATTTTATTTCAAAATGTTTCCATACCTCGGACGTTTTGCTCCTTGTTTTAGGTGAAGAAGTGGATGCTTGTGCAGATGAGTATCTTATCACAAATGCATGATCTAACTCCCTATTTTCCTCAAAATCATCATCAATATTCTCACTATTATAATTACATGGATCCATTAAAAATAAATATATAAAATAAATTTCAAATAAAAAATTGATACGGTGATACCACAAATTCAATTGATCAACAATATTTTGTCGGTGGTGTGAATTTTGTTATCACCTCTACATATATAAAACCTACAAAAATACACACAAAAATTGTTAAATCATACTCGTATAATTAACAACAATATAAAAATACATTAAATAATAAATTGTATGTAACATCCTGACTTTTTAAGTTGGACGACTATCGGGATATTACCAAGGATGTGTTCAGAGTGTTAAGTCTAGAGAGAATTTTCGATAACGTTTTTCCTGTATACGAGATGTAATCAAGTGTTGGGAGTATGAGGATATTATATTGCGTATTTTTACGCGTTACTTGTGACATGTGATTATGTCGGAGATGTTGTGGGTTAAGGGTTAAGTGTGAAAGGATAGGAAAAAGTAGGATTTTTAGTGTTGTGGACACATACGGACGAGGTGAGGATGAGAATTCGTCGTCCACGTGTGTATGTCGTGGCTGCCTTGTAGATTGGGATGAAGTCAGAACGAGAGGATGCATCCTAATGTGTTTGAATGTGGACTTTCAGACGCATGTGGATGAGAAGTGTCGTCTACAAGTGCTTAGCCATGTCACCCTTAAGCTTAGGATGACTCAGGACGCAATGTCTCATCCTAACTTCACTGCACTGTGATGTTACGGATGAGGTCCGGACAATGCAGACGAGGAAGACTGCGTCCACATTGAATCTATTCTAATCCTGGACAGTTTCGGACGAGTCCAGACGACTGCGAACGAAGGGAGGCATCGTCCAATTCAACTATGTCTGATTTTAGGAAACTTTCGGATGACACGCGGACGATGGTGCGGACACCATGTCACATCCGCAAGTTACCTGCAGATGATACAAACTGGGACGAGGATGCCATACCTAGTCTGAGAGCACGATTTAGCTTGTGAAATTTAGCCTTGCGGACGAATGTGGACGAGACCTATGCGTCCGCACTCATCTGAATTAGCCCAGAACCTACGAATAAAATAGCGATAAAATGATGGAAAATCGTAGGAAACCATAGGATAGCCATGATTTCTCGATAGGAAGCAACCCTCCCTCACCCAGGCGACAAGTCGCCTCCATATGCCCGTAGGTGGCCTCCTCCCTGCCCTCTAGCCATGATTTTGTCTCCAGTTAATATCTTTCTTCTCTCCCCTTCATTTCCCATTTTACGTTTCAGCTTCCCCTTTTATGTGAGAAGCTCTCCCTTCCTTGCATGTGAGCTCCTAGGTTGAGTGAGTTGTGAGAGCTTGTGTGGGTTAAGTGAGTAAAGGGAGGGGTGAGAGTTGTGAGAGCTTGTGTAGGTTAAGTGAGTAAAGGGAGGGGTGAGTTAGAAGCTGGAAGTAGAGCTGCTGTGTGTGGCACTCTGCTGGCCGTAAGTGACCTGCTTGGAGCTGACAGAACCGTGAGTGGAGAGTTGTCCCTGAGTGTTAATTCTTCAAATTTGTAAGGAAATAGGAGTGTCTTGGACAATTGGAGGCCCTACACCACAAGTGGGTGTGCGTGAGTTATTTCCTTGTCATTACCGCCGTTAGCCAACTGCTAGTTGCTGTTAGTTGAGTTGATTTTTAGATGATAGTTCCTTGGATGATTACTTGTTGTGTTTTCCTTTCCTTTGTTGAATTTCCTTGCTAATTGATAGTGTTGATGATTGTGTAGCATTGTTAGTGCGTCGTAGCTTATTATAGTTCTATTCTTGTTGATTAGCTCTGTTTTAGTCATTTACTTTGAATTGTTGTTATGAATAATTAAGGTTTGAATGTGATGAATGTAGAATGATAAATGGTTACGTGAAGTCTGGAAATCAGCTAGATGAGTTTTATGCTATTCTTGGATGTTTACTTGCTGTGTAGTTATTGCTTTATTTCCTTATACATATTTTCCTTACTACCATTGGTTCTGTCGCTACTTGTGTTGCGGTTGATACCTCCTACAAGTTATCTTGAGCATGTTAATCATTACTCGAGCCTATTAATTAACTTAAAGCATGTTAATTAACGTAACTAGAATAATCAACTAGACTTAAGCATATTGAACTAATTAACTAATAGTATGTTTATAATTAACTAACTAGCATGCTTAATTAATTAACATGTTCAATGTACTAGCATGAATAATCTCTTGAGCATGTTTAATCAACTAGATTGAGCATGTAAACCATTTAATTAATCTAAACATGTGAACTAATGTCTAATTAATAAATTAATGATAATTACTCCTTGAGCATGTAAATTAACTAATGAATTGTAGCACATAATTAGCATATTGATTTGCATGTTTAATTGGTAGCATGTTAGTTAACTAGGTTGTTCCATGGAAATTGTATGTAATTTGCATGTTTAATCACTTAGCATGTTTAATTTATTAGAACAAAAGCATGTTTAATCAACTAGAATAAGAATTTCCAATTTATGTGCATGGTTCCATTCTTTATTGTCTATGCATATTTCTGCTTCTAATTGCCTAAGCATGTTAGTTTAATTGTAAATCATCTAGGATAATAATTGTAACTCTTCCTTGGGCATGTAATTAATTAACTAGTTTAATAATTGTAATGACCTGGCTTAACAGTTGAAATTATCTTGAGCATGTAACCCACCTAGGATAACCAATCAGAATAATAAAGGTAGGAAGCATGTAAATGGATTAGGAAATTAACTAGGATACTTATCATGTTAATTAATAGTATGTCCGATTTCTCTTCCGATTATTATTGTCCTATTAATTTGAACATGTTTTTCTTGTTTCAATTCATTGTATATTGTTCTGATATGGGTGTTCAGTTTCTGTAATGTCTTATTGAGTTTAGTCGTTGTTTGATTACCCTATGCGCTTCATTGCTTACTATTCCATTATAATTGTTCCCTGTTGTGCACTTTCAATTACGTTTGTTCATTCCATGCGCAATTTTAATTATAGCTTGCTTTCATTTCAATACGATTGTCATTTACTTTCTTATACGTGAAATGTCAACTGCATCATGTATCATGCTAGGATGAGAATGTATGATCATGCATCATGTTAATAGAAGTCAATAGGGAGTGCCGCCTTGGGATTGTACTCACATGCATGAGTGAGGAAAATGTTAAAAATGAATGATATAATGAATGGGTAATCGGGTCTAGTCTCGCAGCTAGTATGCACCTAGGAGGCTAGTCCATAATGGAATGAATGGGGAGTTGGTGGTTGATGGGTAGTCCGGTCTAGTCTGGCAGCTAGACAGAGCGCCTACCATGATGGGAAAGGGACCTAGTTTGCATACAAGAGGCTAGTCCGGTCAACTATACCACCCCATATGGGTCCTCCAATCTCCTGCTCGATGTACGAGTAATGAACGAATGAATGAACGTACGTAATGAAAGGATTGGTTTGAGTGGCCTCCATTCCAAAAAGGACTAAAGAGAGACATTTCATAGCTGCATTAAACCCTTTTCCTTATTGGGTCATTAGGCTCACGTATTACTTGTGGTGTAGGTACGTGTATATGAAAGGAAATGCACGGAATTATGAGTCAAAGTGAAAGATAATAATCAGATAATAAAGCAGGAATGAAGATTTGCACGCGCGAGGGAGTTCGTGGTTGGCCATGCATATAAAAAGGGTAAAAGAGAAACTGTTTTAATTAAGTTTTCAAAGTTGTAATTAAATCAAGTAGTAAGTTGTATAAAAAGTAGTATTTCAATTGGTTGGTAATTCTTCCCTAAACTATTTGTTTACGATTCCACACAGTTTTAACTAAACTATTTTCATACGCTTCCGCATAAGTTTTATTAATGAGGTTTTTATAACAAGTTCTACGAAAGGTTGGTAGGGATCCAGTTTAGGCGCGCTTTGACTTGTTCTGAAAAGAAAATTTCAAAATTTCATGCATTTTAAAGGATTTACGAAAATCCAAGTCGTTACATTGTAATACATACCTTGTTAAATGAATGGTTGGAATTTAAAATAAGAGAGATTGAGAGAAATTATAGTAGAAATTGTAGAAGAAATTGAGAGATGGAGAGAAAGTTTGGTGAAAAATTTGTGAGAATATGGAGGTTATTTATAAAGGAGGAGAGGAAGGGGAGAGAGAGAGAGAGAGAGAGAGAGAGAGGTGGCATTTGGCAACGTTGCCACTTGCCAGCAAGCCTCAATGCCCATGCTGGCATGCTGGCAATGGTCATATAATGATCATATGACCGTTGCCCAGCCAGGGCAACAAGCAGCCCAGCCCGCGGGCCAAGCTCGCAAGCTCGGGCTCAATGGGCTCCCGAGCCTGAATATGTGGGCTCGGCTCGACCCACCTTCCAAGCCCAAGCCTGGCCCGCTTGGAAACTGTAGCTGGCTGAGCTCTTCTCATTGTGCTACAGTACCGGGCAGAGGGGGCAGGCTAGCAGCACTACTTTGTGAAGGAGAAAAAGACTGACATGGTGGCTACTGCTGATTCTGCGGGCAATTGTTCATCAAATGCAATGCTTCCCACAAGTATGGCAGGTATAAGGGCTATAATGGTCATTTATAGATGACCCACTACTGGCACCTAGGGTCAGTCCTCCACTAGACCCCAATCCCTAAAATTTCCCCTAGTTTTTCTTAGTTGCCTTCCTCTCCTCTTTCTTAGGTTACTTTTTTTGAAAGTTCCTATTGTTAGCATCAAAGACCCTCTCTATCCATTGGATAGCTTCAAAACCCTCTAAGAGAGTATTGTACTGAATAACAGCTACACGCTGTTGCAGCTTTGGGCTTAGACCTTGTTGGAACTTCACAGTCTGGCCCCACTCAAAAACTCCCTTGGAATAGGGTAGAAGCTCATAGAATCTAGCCTAATTCTCCATTACCATCATAGATCCATGGGTCAAGTCATGAAAGGCCCTTGTCATCGACTCATGATTTACTACTGTACTGCCCTCTGAAGACCTTTGTAAAGTCTTTACACTCCATGAACTGCACATCAAAGCTTGGAGGCACTACATTTCACCAACACAATGATAACCTCTCTAGCTAATGAGTAACAATTTGCACCTGATACTCATCCGAACATGAAGAGATTCAAAATTTTACTGCATCTTTTGCAACCAGTTCTCCACCTCCATTAGGTTGGCACCACCCTCAAACACAGGTGAGTTTAGTCTAGTAAACTTCTGGAAATAGGCCATCCAAGTCATACCAGGGTTCTATTCAGCACTGTTGCTTGACAGATTTCACAACACCTTCATTATAGCTACGATAGGGACAAAGTTACTGTCTTGGGGTTGGTTGCGAGGGCTCCATCTCAGAGGTATTCAGACTATTTTAAGAAAGAAAATTCCCTAAGTGTTAGAAAATTCCTTGTGCATAGTATTCAACATCCAAACTTTTGCGCTGACAAATTCTCTATCAATCACTATCAGGCAATTCGTGGAACCTCTGATTATGATACCAATTTTATCATGACCAATAGGCAAACCTAATAGAAATGTTGGGTCAAACGACTCGATCCTCAGAGGATACCTAATCTCCCAGCTCAATGTTTGGTTTGCAGTGGAAGACTTGAACACAAATCAAAGCCAGAGCCCACATAGGATGGGACTAGGTCCACATAGTGATAACGAGAAATAATAGCATAAATATAGTAAGTATTATGCAACAAATCCAAAAGCCCAACATCATTTGAAAATTCTCATACAAACCTAAGTTAAATGTAAAAATCCTCACAAGAAAACAAAGATAATACACTCAAAGAAAATATGGAGAAATAGGAAAGTCCGCAACCTAACAGCTTCTCATGATTAGCCTTGTTTTTATCTGGAATGGATGAAGTCGTTGGGGTGAGTGACTAACTCAATAGATAATATATACTAAATGCAATGCATGTAAAATTGGTTTTATCTTTTACGTCAAAACCCTTATCAAACATAATATCGTGCATGGATTTAAAATCATATAAAATCATTTTTAACGTTTTAAGAAACTGGCCTCACTGTCCACCAATTAGCAGTCAGAAAGTATGAATGTACACATAGACAACTAATATAAAAACAGCTCCATCGAGATTTTCATCATAAAAAACGTCTTAATAAAAAGGGAGGACCACTCAAAGACTCCTTTGTACAAACGCACAAAAAGGTGATGATTATTTTTGGGCAACACCTCATGAGCTAGAAAGGGAAAAGTGACGGCAATCTAAAGATCCAACAACGTCATTTGGGTTGCTGGTGAGCAAGGCTCAGTGACAACACAACTTGTAATAATAAACAAACATACTCTAATTAGGTATTAGAATTTGAAACACAAGAAGCATGTCATCAACACCTTGTTAGCCTAATAGACATTAGACTTAATTTTTTGATGATGAATGATTAATTTGATTATAAGTTGTTTATAAATAGAATAAATTGTTTACCATTTATTATATCTTTGATCTTCATTGGTAATACCCTTAATATGAGTATTAATGTTTACTAATATGTTTGTCTAAGTTCATGTAGCTTATAAGTTGATTATTGGGACTTAGAAACTTGAAAATGTTCAAAACATAGAGTAGAGGTTGACCTATACAAAAGTGTAGTCGACCAGATTGCTACAGAGAGCAGAATGATAGTGGAGTAGTCAACTGGACAAGAAGGTCGGTTAACTTGAATTATTACAAATTGCTTGACAAATGCTAAAGAGCATAAGAGTGGTCGACTAGGGTGAAGGACAGTCGGACACAAATTGGACAGAGTCGATACAGTTTCCTAAGTTGCACTAGAGCAGTTGACCAGAGCTAATGGTGGTCGACTGGAAGCGTAACAGTAACAATGCAACTCTCAAGAAACAGTCGTCCAAAAGAGTTGGGTGGTCAACTACTTTGAAGAAATTCTAAATAGAAACACCAGCCATTGAAGAAAAGAAGGAAGAGAAATCGTACTGAAGTGCTGTTTAAATCATTCCACAATATTTCTGTTCTAGACCTATTGTTTAGGCCTAACTCTCTCATTCCTTAACTTGAGAGTTTATATCTTTGAGATTTAGGCATTCAAATTGTAATTTTCATTCCTATTCTTGTACTTAACTGATAATAAAAGAATGACTCTTTGTAATAGTCAAGAGCAAAGGGTGACGCCCCACAACAGTCAATTGTAAAGGCTTGATTGATGCTCATGAAGATCAATAGACTATAACTGGGGAGGTTATAGGTTAAGAAATCTTCAAGGGGGGACCTTGAAGCACAAACGTAGGCAGGTTGGGCGAACAGCGTTAACAAATGTGTTTGCATCTTCTCTCTTCTTTTATGTCTGTTTTAATTGCATATTATTGATAGCATAATTAACAAATAGAAAATATATAATCACACAAAAATTTTTAAATATCCTAATTACACCCGTCCCACCTATTAGGACTATCTCTTTCATTTCAATCCCTATTATCCATTTTCACACAGCGTACAGACAAAGATCAAGCAAATAAAGATCCTTACATAGCAAAAGATGTACTGAGATAGCCTCGTGAAGCTTTGAATCTGAGACAGTTCAAAGCATCATGAGAATTCATCCTCCAAGATATGAGCACAACAACAAAAAAAATACCATGTATGTAAAAATATAAATGTGTAAAACTCACGTACGTATAATATAAAATTAGACATACTGTCGAATTGTCCCCGTCAATTTTTATATGTTGCAACCCACAAAATAGAGCTTAGAAAACTAAGCAATGCAATGCAAAAAGTATAAAATCTCTACCTCGACAATGGTCTCTCTTTTTTCAAGAAGGAATAGCAACCTCGAGTACTAGCTCATATTCCACAAACTTGTCCACGCCTAAAAACATGTCAAAGGTAAAACAATTCCCATCAATAAATCACAAGGGAATGGGAATGGATCCAATAACGAGACTAGGAAACCAAACCAATGTGTAAATGGCTAAAAATGAACAAAATTATATTTTGCTGTCGACCAGGGCACCGTAGTAGTTAACTAGGCATTGTAGCAGTAGATTGGTTTAGGCTGCTGTCAACTTGCTAGCTACGTGGTCGACTGTGAACCAGCTTGAACTCGTTGAAACTATTAGCCTTTCTTATGGTCGATACAGCACGACCAGAGGTTGACCAGGGCAACCCTCCAGTGCAATTTTTGCAACTGAAACGCTTTGTTTTCTCCATTTTTGGCCTCCAAACAACTAATACTCCTGCATAAACTCTAAATCTAGCAATATATTCCATAAATAACTCACGAATTTTAGTTTCCAGGATCAAATCCAATTTAAACTTATACCCAAAATTCTAAACACGAAAATGAAGAGACTAAACATTTTACCTACAAAATATCTTCACAAATGTTGGACATCTCGACGTTGCAAACTCAAAACTGGAGCTCAAATCCTCAACCACCCAAATCAATCTCTTTTCCTCTCTCCTTCTTCTCTTATCTCACAACCGAATGGAAAGAGGGGAGACCATTTTTCCTTTTGATAAAATTTTATTAAAAAATAATAATTAATTTAATGTAATATAATGTATAATAATTTTTATATATTATAAATGTTAAATCAATTCACTTAAATACTTAGTTTTAAAAAATCCTAACGTTTATTGAATTTAGACCCTTAAAAAATCCTAACGTTTATTGAATTTAGACCCAAGGGAATTCTCATTCGGTGGATTAAACTCTTTGATTTATTTACCACTCAGTGACACCCAAATTCATTGATTTGACCATTTGACCAAAAATTCACATATTGGTGCTACGTGATAAAACGGGTCAACTCAAACACCTTAACAGCATTTTAAGCCAAAAACTTACATGTAAAATTTATTTTCATAAAAATAGCAGTTTTTACATGCCCAATGTTATATGTATATGTTATCACAAACAGTAAGTGATCCAACCATGTAACACTACACTTCATGGAGTCTCACTGAATAGTCTTAGCTACTAACCTCTGCTATTTTATTAAATTTTAGGGTTTCACACCCAAGAATACCCCGACTTTTTATGTCAGAATTTAATAAGAATAATTGAAAAGTGATTAAGGGTTTTTGGATTATATTGGATAATTATCTAGATATTACCAATGACGTCTTCGTAAGATTATAATTTATGAAAAATTATTGGATGATAATTAAAGATTTATTTGGAAGAAGTAATTCATTGGATAATTATATGGGTATTACCAAGGTTGTAACTGATAGAATATTATTTTAAGAATTTATCGGATGATAATTATAATTAACGTGGAAGAGAGTAAAATAAAATTTATTGGATTAGTTGAGATTAAAAGGTAATAGAGGGATTAATTAAAATTAAAGATAATTAATTAAATGGGTTTAAATGAATAAATTAAATGTAATTAAAATGGAGGTTTGATGGAGATAAGAATCGGTTCGGTTCATGCTAATTGATGGGTTGGTTTTTATTTTAATGAAATCACAAAGGAATGATTTCAGAAGAGAGGAAATGGGAAGAAGAGGGAGAGAGACCCGAGAGGGTGCGATAGCGATCGCCGGCGACGACGAGCAGAAGAGGATGAAAGGGCGATGTCTGGCGAATAGGCGACGTTGTCTAGTGGCATACGTGACGTCCAAGCAAAGCAGAGCGGCGATTTCGCGACTAGGGCTCAAATTTTGGGCTTCTGCAGGTCGCGTTTCCAACGAAGAATTAAGGTATGATTTGGTCGAGTTTCTCCTCCCTTGCATCTCTATTGATGGGTCATCGACTAAAGGCATTGTAGAGATGAGTTGGATGGGTTGGCAATCGGTAGCAGCGATTTGCGATGGTCAGGGGCGATTTCGAATCGGGTCGGGCTGCGATTGGGTGCTCCAACACGGCTGTGTTCAAACCCGGTTTGGACGGTTCGGGTGAATTATTGTCGGCAATGCAGACAACCCACGCCAGCCTGGAATCGCACTCTACATTTAATGGATGTAAATGCAGAGTGGGGAACTCTGAAAAATTGGATGGATTTGTGGGATTTCTGTCAGTGGAATTATTGTGAGTGTGAAATAAAGGGACAGAATTGGGTAGATGTATGGCACGCATGATTGCTTTAGGGAAAGAGCTGAGAGCTCTTTGCTGAAGAAGGGGGCTGAGAGCTGTAATGAGAAATGGAGTCCGAGAGCTGGAGAGTAAAATGCTCTCTCGAAGGAGCTGATGGCTGTGAGGTGAGCTGCTTCCTACTCTATGGTATTTTCTGCATCCTTGGTTAATTGTATTGGTTTAGGTGAAATTATATTAGAAGTGGATGTTGAATATTAGATGAATACTATGATGTATACTCTCTGTGCATGTCCTTTTGGTTATGCTGTTGAGTTAGAAATAAAAGCATGTTATTGTTCTGTAGTTGGACTAAAGTTATGTGATGATTGGTTTATAAATATAAGCCCTCTGTTGGTTATTTCTCCTGTTTTAGCAAAGTACACCGTGGACAAAATAATGAATTAGTGCCTCTTATTGTTGGTTGTTTTTATGAATTAAAAATGAGGATAAAGTATTTGGGAATTTTTCTCTGTTGGTTGGATGGTTGTTCTACACCTTAAGATATTGCTAGTGAATGATGAGAAATATGTATGCTCTCTGTTCCTTTGGTAATGAATGTTGTTTCATTGAAGTAAAGTCTCTACTATGGTTTTGTCACTGCTGAATGGATTACTGGTTAGAATAGGTTGAGATATCTAGAATGTTCTCTGTTGGATTTTGGGTTGTGCAAATTAGATATATCCTCTGTCAAAGCTTGAATTTATGCGATGTACCCTGTT
The DNA here is from genome assembly GCA_022433065.1 of Begonia loranthoides. NCBI lineage: Eukaryota > Viridiplantae > Streptophyta > Magnoliopsida > Cucurbitales > Begoniaceae > Begonia > Begonia loranthoides. The sequence goes on from CM039471.1 coordinate 28,018,455, forward strand.
GTTTGTGTTATAATTTCTGCCAGTAAATCATGAATGAGAATATGTGTCCTAAAACTTTAGTTGCAGGTGATTGGATAATAATGGATGGTTATTCTGTTAAGGGGTGTTTGTAGGAATGGTTGTTCTGTTATAGATTATCTGCTTTGGTGTAAGTAAATAAATACGGCCTTATAAAACACTTAGTTGGTTTAGAAATGTTTCTGCTAATTGTTGTGCTCTGTTGGTATTCCGAAAGCATGAACATGTTGGATATTAGTTTTACTGGAGGTTATACTCTGTTACTTGATGAATATAAGCACTCTGTTAGTTGTGAAAAATATGGTAATGAAGAATATGTTGGTTTAAGTTAGAATTGAGTAAAAGCATGAATAAATTGTGAAAATAGGAAGTGTTAAACTAATGTTGCATTAATTCATGCATGTTGGTTTTGAATTCGGTTCACTAGTTGGATAAATGTATGCTAGAAATTGGATTAATGTAAAGTAATGTCTCAATTTAGATATTGTTATTAAATGTTGATTCATGGGCCAATAACTTATGGATGAAGTTATGTTGGTAATTATGGGCATGTAATCGGTGGAGGGAATACTTTGCCATTTATTAAACTTAGTTTCTAAATGCTATCGATTGAAATTAATTAATTAAGTTGAGTTATATTACTGAAGCAGTTTCGTTTAGGAAACTTTAGTAAGCGATGTATAAGAATTTAAGATAGGAAAAGACGTTGAGATTAATAATGTGATTAATTGATTAAATTAATGATAAACGCTATTTAATTACGAAGGTATTGAAAGAGGAAAAGACGTTGAGATTAATAATGTGATTAACTTCTACTTCATAGTTTCACATACTCCACATGTTGAAAAATAATGATCAGGGTATGATCATACAGTTTCAAGTGTTACGAAGGTATGGATGATTTTCTTTCTATCTCATACAGTTGATATGTGTTTCATCATAACACAAATGCAGTAATATGCATTTAATGTTATACATGCAATGTTTTATCCATCCACTATTTAATTAGTTTATTCATACAATAATAGAATATTGTGTCATAGTTTACTAGTGTGACACTATAAAATATAACAAGAAAATAATGCATTTTAAAAATAATTAACAAAAAAACTCTTTAAAGAACATCGTGGCATTACCCAAAAACGCTATGGCATTACAAACATTGAGGTATCATTACAAAAGGCTGAGGCATACCCTATGCCAAGGCATTATAGGAGGGGTGCAGATGAATTAGGTTAATCAAGTTTTTTACTTGTACTTTAGACTTCAAAACAAACTAATCGTTTGCTTACTCAAATATTATATTTTCTCTTTACTAAAGATGTTAGAGCTAATATACAAGCAAAAACAAGTACAACAAGTAACGGAGTGAGAGAAAGAGATGCAAATAATTTGTTAACGTGGTTTGGCCAACCTTGCCTATGTTCGATCTTCAAGGCTCCCCCTTGAAGATTTCTTTCATCAATAACTTTCCTGGCATCAATCTTGCCTTGCAATGAATATTCCGAGGCATCACCTTTCAAGTGTATCATAAGTTGAATATGTAGAAGTTTTTGAACAATGAACACCAATCACAAATGTTTAAACTCTCACAAGAATATAATCTCAAGTTGAGGAGTGACGAAGTTAGGCTAAGCAAGGGAAGTCGTCGTTTTATCAAGGAGAATCGACTAAGCAATATAAATTGTGGAATTGAAGACATCTGCATAAAGAAAACAATAGAAATTGCGGACGAGGGACATCATTATTTTGATGAATGGAATTGGCTAAACAGTAAAAGTCGTGGAAATGAAGACATCTGCAAAAAGGAAACAATAGAAATTGTGAAAGCGAAGAGGTCTGCAAAAAAGAAATTGCAGAAATTGAAGGAGTGAAGATGTCTACGGAAAGGAACACGTATGCAAGATTACTTGGTCAAAGGTAAATGGTAATACCCTGACTTTTTAAGTGGGTTGACCATTGGGGTGTTACCAAGAATGTACTCGTTAGATTATATATTAGGGAAATTAACGAGAAATTAACGTAATCAAAATAAAATAAATATTAATTTAATTGATTAAAATATATAATATTGGGATTAAAAATGCAAAGGGGTTAAATTGATGGAATTAGGGGGGTATAATAAATTAATTAATTGGGTTACATAATTTAAAGAGGATTTAAAGAGAGAAGAATTGGGGTGGAGGATGATGAACCGGTTCACTCATTAATCAAATAAATGAATGGCATTCGGCCATTCATTGGGGAGAACAAACAGAGAGCAAGGGAGAAGGGAGAGCCTGACGAAAAGAGGGAGAGACGGGGTGAGACGAACGGGGAACGATGAAGGCCGGGAATGGCGAGGCGACGATGACGGTCAGGCGAGCTCAGGATGCGTTCGGGGGTTGCTCCTTCATGGCGAACGTCGCGGGTCGCGTTGGTGAGCTCTAGCATCGGGTTGAGGGGCGCGGTTCTACGATGCTACTCGGGGACGGGATGGCAACAGTGAAACGAATGGCAGCGGCAGCTCCGTGTTGGGTGCTGCGGGGTTCGGCCTCGAGTCCTCTGGTCATGGGGGTCCTCGGGTTGGTGCTGGAACTGGATCGGCCGAAGGCCATGGTCCAGTTGTTGGTTCAGAGAGAACCGAATTCTTCTCCTCTTCTGATGTGTGTTCTCCAAGCCGACAGGGGGACAGCTTAGACCTCATAGCTGTGAATGGCAGGGTAGTGGGTGGAGTGCCTCTACTCTATAGGGAGGCTGTGGAGTGCTCTAGAAGACGTAATAATGCTGTGGGGAGGGCTAGGGTGATGGACAGATGAAAGTAGAGGGAGGATGGGCAATTGCTCTATGGAGAGCTGAACCGTGAGCAGAAGGAAGAATGAAGAGATGGTCTGAACTAGAGCTAGAGCTTTCTGGGGAACGGCTGAACAGTGGCTGTGCAGAGCTAGGAGCTCTCTCTGGAGTTGTGGTTGGCTGAGAGCTTCCTCTTGGCTGCTAGTGAGTTCTTCTCTGATTCCTCTATCTTTGAATTCTTTTGTGATGTTTGTCAGTCTCTGTGAATGTTTTATTTCCTTGGTTGGGTGGTGATTGTTATGGAAATTTTGGATGAATGAATTGGGAATTTCTTTGTATGGCATGAACACTCTCTGTTGTTACTTCTGCATGGTTAGTGTGAGCTTGAATACTCTAGGTTGTTGCTTCTGCATGGTTAGTGTTGGAAATGTTCTTGATTTCTATTAGTTAGTTTAATAATCTATTGAGTTATGCTTTTGGCTATTTAAATTGGTTGATTATATGTTCTGGTTGTTATATGGTTATTCTGTTATATTGGTGTTTTGTTGTTTAGTTAAAAATTTCTGAATAAGTTATTGGATCTGTTAATGTTGGAAATGTTCTTGGTTGCTATTATGGATAATCTTGAGAATTTCTGTTGATCAATTGCTCTGTTGGGTAGTCTAACGAGTTGGGTGTGTTGTGTGAACTCCATGTGGTGAATGAATACACTGTTTTGATGGATGTTTGTGATGCACTATTTTGTGATACACTGTTTTGGTAATTGGTTATGCCTGGATGTTGTTATTGAGAAATTGTGTTATGCATTTAATTGGGTATTTCTAGGACGGGGTTCGTGTTCTTTGTTTGGATAAATGTCCTGTCTTTTGAACAGTGTTAAATGGAAGAATCCTATTATGTTGGAATATTCTATTGGGGTTGGATGTTACTGTTCTGTTGATTTTATTGGAATCATTGATCATTGGTTATTTGCTAGGTTATGATCGGTTAGACTATGTTGGTATGAACTGTCCATATTAGATGTTGTTTCTATCAATTAGAATAAATTGTTAAGATGGAAGTATGCTCTATTAATTATAAATTGAGACTTTTAACTGATTATTGAATTTGGACTCGTTATATGAATGGCTATATTGAGATATAAGGAAATTGCTATGTGAAGCTTATCCGTGAATTATCGAATATTATTGATTTGCAATTTAGTTATAGCTTAATGTTCGTTGTATTGTTATAATGGAACGTTGATATGCTGGAATTGGTTAGTTAATCGTCTACGTTGGATAATGTATTGGCTTGATTTTTATGTTGGTTAATATCAAGTGTAATGTATTGTGGGAATACTGTGAGATTTAAGTGAGTGTTATGCACATTGATAAATGCTTTAAACGTTTGGACGATTTAACTGTTGTTTTGTTTATGATAAAAGATAATGAAATGCGTTGGTTGTTGTTGGATATTTACTGTTGTCTTGATTTGGTTTATGAATGATGCTCTCTGTTTGACAGTATACTATTGTTGGGTTGGATTAATATATTCTGAATATCATAAATTAAGTCATACATTGGTTGACAGTTGATGTCGTTGGTTTCATATCCTTCTTAGATATTAGTATAGGTCGTTGGCTTTGTTCAGGTACTTATTATGTGGGTGATGTTAGGTACAAAGAAGAGAAGAAGAAGGATCACGACGAAATGCTAATGCTCGTTAAGTTTCGAGTTGGCCATTGAGGCCCTACACCACAAGTATGGGTGTGTGAGTTAGTGTTAATGCTCTTAAAATGTTTGCTGCCAGTTCTTAAGAATGTTGGTTGCGTTAGAATACTTAGTGCTATTGTTGAGTAGTTATTGGTAGATGATTGTTTAATGGTTACTTATTATTGCAATTAGCTAGTTTTTAGGTGATAATCCCTTAAATTGTATTATGGTCCTTGTTGAGTTGTTTGGGTAGTTTTATTGTTCTCCTCGGTGCTTGAGTGTTTTACTTTATTAATGTCTTTATAAGTATTTCCTTGATTATAGCCTTGTACCTTGTAGATAGTGACTGAGTATAGTGAAATAGAGGGGAAATAGAGAATGTTGAGGAGAAAAGTACGTGAGGATGAGCTGAGTAGGAATGAATTATAGTTTCCTTTGCTTATGTTAATTTTATTCTTATTGTTGTTAATTCCTCTCTGTTAGTTAGCTATCAGCATGTAAATTAACTAAATCCGAGCATGTAAACAACAGCCCTAAGCAGCCTGTTAATTAACAATTAGAGTGATTAACTGATTAATGAACTCGAGCATGTCCAACTTGACCAATCGTTAATTAGCTCAATTGGGATAATTGGTTTAATTAGTAATTTAGATTGATTAGCACATAGCATAATTAACCTAAGCACGTTAATTAAGTTGCATGTAAATTGACTGGCATGTTAATGATAATCAAGTTGAATCGATTTGCAATTATTGTTTACGTATGTTTAATTATTAATGGACTAACTAGCAAGTATGTTAAGGTACATTAATCTAATCTTAGTATGTAACCTAACTCAGATAACAAACTAGGATAACTAAGTAGAATAATAGCCTAGAATGAATTATAAATATAGGAAACATGTAAATTGACTAGGAAGTTAATTAAAGTGTCTAATTAAAATGATAACCGTAAGAATCCTTGAGCATGTAAATCTAGGATAGCCAACTAGATTATCACTCATTAATATACAAACATGTTAATTAACTAGGTTAACTAACTGAACCTGAATACTAGCGAGCATGTTAATCATAATTGGTAAGCATGCTAATTAACTAGGATGAATTAGTGAGCACGTTAAATTGCTAAGCATGTTGGATTTAATGAATTCCTCACATGTTTACCATACTTGTATGCATTCACTGTTTTGATTCAATGTTATGCTTGTTCTTGTCGTGCGCAATTATTTCCTTTCATTATATGATTTACTTTCGGTTATATGCATATTTAATTACAGTTTCATTTCTTTATATGTGCACTTCTATTCTTATGAATGTTATGTCATGTCATCATGCATCATGTTAGGGTAAGAATGTGTGAGCATGCATCATGATAATAGAGACTAATAGGGAGTGCCACGGTGTGGTACGCAAGCATGCATAAATGAGGTAAAAAGGTTAAGAAAAAGTAAAGAACAAAAAGAGAATTGGGAGTGGATGGGTAGCGGATCTAGTTTGTGATCTAGGCGTAGCCCCACCCTCATAGGGTATGGGAGTTCTAGATGCGAGGAAAATGGCTAGGTTCGACCACTATGCCATTGCACAAGAAAAACCTCCCAATTCCAGCTTGAAGTATGAGTATGGAAAAATGGAATAATAGAATAATAGAATAATGGATCCCAAGGGATCAAAGAAAGAAAAAGTAAAGTAATAAATGGATTAGCGACCTAATGAAAGGATCGGTTTGGTGGCCCCCATTCCGAAAGGACTAAAAAGTGGCATTCATGTTACATTTCCCTTTTTCCTTACTAAGCCTTCGGGCTTATAGTTTACTTGTGGTGTAGGTATAGGTAGTGTATGTAGGAACCAATGCACAGACTAGGAGTAGCGAAAAGAAAAGATGACTGGATAACATCAAAGCAGGGATGATGGATTTTCACGCGCGAGGAAGTTCGGGCTGGCTAGACATAAAAAGGGTAAAAGAGAAATGATGTAATTACATTAAGTTTCCAAATTGTAATAAGTTCTATAAAAAGTAGTATTTTAATAGGTTAGTATTTCATTCTTTAAATTAGTTATTTACGCTTCCGCAAAGTTTAAATAGACAATTTTCATAACGCTTCCGCATAATTTTATTAAATGGGATTTTTATAACGAGTTTTATGAATGGTCAGTAGCAATCTGATTTAGTGTCGCACTCTGATTTGTTTTAAAAATGAAATTTAAAATTTTCACGCATTTTTAGGTTTTACAAAAATTCCGGTCGTTACATAAATGGTAGATTTATGTTTGAGGGGAGTGATTATTCATTGCAAATATTCCCTGCAGATACAAATGTATCCACAACAATAGCTGAGTCTTCCACAACAGAAGCACTTGGTTGCGACAATGTTTCTAGACAATGAAAGATGATGTCATACAAATGATAGACAATGTTCGTGGGTAGCGATGGACGTCGTCTGCATCTTAGTCGTAGAAATATTAATACCCACAGAGGATTAACTGATCGTGGAGTTATTATGACCGTTTGGAAGATGAGAAAATGGTGGCTTCTTAGCTGAAGATGTGTAATCAATATATCAGTTGTGGATGAATTGGGACATGCCCATGAACATAGAGAGGAAGCAACTCTTAATTACGGTCGTTTAGAAGAAGAAAAAATGGTGACTTCTAGACTGATGAGGTATGATGTAAATATTGATTCTAGTTTAGGGTTTAATTAGGTCATTCCCATGAAAGACAAAGAGGACATGACTCTTAATTTTAGTGGATAACTCCCTTTGTTCATTCAAGGGGGAGACCTTAAAAGCCTACCTGATCATTACAATAAAATGACCCCTTTGGCAGTAAGAAATCATTTTGGTGCTAAGGGGACTCATGAAGTAAGAGGATAGCTACTTCCTCCCATTTTTAGAATAGCTTATGAAATGAAGGGATAAGTAAATATATATTATCGAAATTGTACTAAGGATCAGAGTAAATAATGATTATATGTGCTTGGTCCTTCTACCACTACACCACAAGATGCTAAGTTGTCCTTAGATACTGTTATGTTATTTTGTTGACATTGATGCTTTGAAGATATGTTGATTTGTTAGACATTAATGATGGATGCCCTGTTATGAGGTTTTGGTGATATTCATGTTTTGAGGATATGCTATTTTGTTAGACGCTAATGATAGATATCATGTTTTGTTATTTGATGATTTGATGTATTGAGGATATGCTAATTGGTTAGACAATAATGATAGATACATGTTCTATTATTTTGATAATATTGATGTATTGAGGATATATTGATTGATTAGAAGTTGATAGATATTATGTTATGTTATTTGATGATATTGTTAATCTGAGAATTTGATGATCTGTTAGATGATGATGTTTAGATGACATATTAAGTTGCATGCATGTTAAATTATCTCATGCATCATGTTTTCAAAAAGAAGAACAAAAATGTTTTCTCATGCATTTGATTTTCATGTAAGAAAGATAAAGAATGATATCAAGATACGTAACAACTTTGGCGATATGATTCCAATGGAGCTTTGAGTGGTTGATGCCCCCAATGGAGCTTTGGCGGGCTTGTCCCCCAATGAAATTATAACTTTGGTTTTGTATCCCACTGATAGTAAACGAATAAGAAAGAAAAGAACAAGTATGATAAGAAAGAGAAAAAAGAAAAGAAAAGGAAGATTGAAACTGTTTTATTTTACAGATTGCATATCATGATTATTTATTCATTACTTACTAAGCTTTAGCCTTATAGATGAGTCTTGTGGTGTTGGTGATGTACTAGTCAATAACACATGGAATGAAAGAGTTGGATGAAAGATGAGTTCAAAAAGTATCTCCATGATGATGACGACGACTTAGTGTTGTTATAGCAAAATGCCCACGTGGGATAAAGTTTAAAGAACAATTTTATGAATTTATGAAATCTGAAAAATGTATGTTGTAGGGATTTGTTTTGATAACGATCTTATTTATAAATTATGTTAAGTATTCTTTTGAGAAATGTGTTTCTGTTGTTTAAATTCAAAAAGTATTGAAGATTTATGTATTGTAAAAGAAAAATCTTCCGCTACGCAAATGATTTCAATGTATGACAAATGATTTAAAAGTTTAAACTCAGAAAGTTTTAAAAAGGACCGATATAAACGATAATTCAAATTACGTATGTTTCCAGTAAGAAAATTTGGGGCTTTACACTTACTTGAGGTCACACACGAAGACACAAACCAAGTAAAATAAAGTAAAGTGAACTTATTTATGCATAAATATGAATTATTTACCATGGATAATGAAGAAACCATTAGTCAAATGTTTACTTGTTTCAATAATATTATTAATAGTTTAAAAGCTCTTTGTAGGACATACCCTATAACACCCCGACTTTTATCAGAATTTAATAAATATAATTGGAGTATAATTTGGGGATTTTTGATTAATTTGGATAATTATCGGGGTGTTACTAAGGACGTATTCATAATATTTTAAATTATGGGAAATTAAGGTAATTAGAATAAATATTAATTTATGAAATAAATCATTATATGGGATAAATTCTATTACTGGGGATTAATTATGTGGGAGATTAACTAAAATCAAAATATAGAGTTATAATTAAATTTAGACTTAAATGTAGAATTAAATAAATTAGAATACAAGGAAAATTAATTGAAAATTTGGAGAGCTGAACCGGCTCAACAAAGAACCAGTTCAGTGTTAGTTGTGTTGGTCCGATTCAAGATTCAGTTTAGTGGGGGAGAGAAATTCGCGATTTCTCAAACTGAAATAGATAGAGGGAGGTGAAAAAAAAGGGAAAAACCAAAGGGAGAAAGAGACGATCGGGAAGGATGGATCGAGGGCAACGGTCACGCAATTGGTCCAGAGCTCGCAGGGTGGCACTGTGGCGACGTCTGGTGAACGAACAAGCTCCTGTCAGCGTTGTGGGACGTCCAGCGAGTTGTTGGTGTGGAACACTCAGACAGTCCATGCGAGGGTCGGTTGAACGCAGAACGAATTGGAGTTGTGATTCTCTCTGTGATTGTTCGGGTTAAGGGTTTCAATTATTTGTGTTCTGTAAATTGATTCTTTGATTGGGAGTCAATGGATGAACTGACAGGGGCTCGCGAGGTTGGCAGCTCTCAGCTGTTGGTTGCTGATAATGGCTAATAGGTTGGAGCCCTCGGGTCCTTCTTGGATGAGCTGTTGTATGTTGGAATTAACTGAGAGCTACAGTCTTAGTCTTGGATGTCCTGCTGGTAAGGTTTCATTTTTGGATGTTTTGATCATTTTTGGATGTATGGGTTCTGCTAAGCCTTAGGCTTTGGATCTTTTGGATAATTTCCTGGGTTTGTGGGGCATCTATGCTTTGATTTAAATTATGTTGGTGATGAGTTTTCAAATGGATTGTTTCAATTTGATTTTTTTTTTTAAGATTTCGGTTAGTAGTGTTAAATGCTCGAATCTGTTTGATTGCTGTTAATGGAAGAATCTTGATGGAATGCTCACTGTTCTATTTCGGTTTAGATGGAAATGCCAATTACAAGTTTTGATTTCCTTAATCCTATTTGTTGTTGGAAGGGGGCTTTGGATATCAGACAGTCTTGGACGAGAGAGAGAGAGATAGAAGAGACTGCAAAGGAGCTTGTAGCTAAAAGTTAAGAATCATGAATGTGAGCTAAGATTTAAGTTGTGAAGCTTGGCAGAGGAGCTGTCAATTTCCGTCACAGCTGTCCGTGAGATAATTTCTTCAATAGAGGTAAGGAAATGGGTGTGTCGTGGCTATTTGGAGGCCCTACACCACAAGTAGAGTGCGTGAGTTTTACGTTAGTGTTTTATAGTTTATTGTAGTTATGTGATATTCCTTGATGGTTCTGTGATTTAAATGCTTTATTTGTGATGCTCTATAGATTTTCTTGTTAATAACTTGTATCTTGATGTTAGTATGTGATTTCCATTATCCTTAGTTTATTTTCCTTAATGTAAATGTGTTACCTTGTAGAAATCGATGTCATGAATGTTTAGATAGCAATTGAAGAATGAGTAACGATGGATGATGTGATGCATAGAAATGAACTGTTAATTTCATTAATAATGATTTTTGCCCTATTATTTCATTTCCTTGACTGCTGTAGTGACGAGAGAATAATCGAGCCTAAACATATTAGTGATAGGGATAACTAGAAATACTTGCACTTCTAATTCTAGCATGTTTAATGCACAATAATAATTGTAACTCGAGCACGTTTACTATCTTGAGCATATTCCATTTAGTAGAATTAAACAAACATGTTAATAGTTAATCAACTAGAATTCTTGTAGGTTCAATAAATTAAACCCTGAGCACGTTTAACGATTAATTGACTAGAACCCTAAACTAGTAATATAATGAATTCCTTGAGCATGTTAATTATAATTTGTAAGCATGTTAATTAACTAGGTTAACTAGTGAGTATGTTAATTAACTAATTAATTATAATGGATTTGAGCATGTAATTGATAATTATATTAACTCATTAGAATAAAAGTACGCTTAATCAACTAGAATAAGAATTACCAATTTATAAGCATGTTCCCATTATTCGTTGTCTAAACATGTTTCTGTTATTTATTGTTTAAAACATGTTTCCATGTTTTGTTTAGCTTAGTTTAATGAGCATGTTTAGTTAATTGTAATTCCTCGCATGTTTTTTGATCGTCTATTTATTGCTCATTTACTTTCAATTATTGTTATTTACTTTATTTGCAATTTAAATTACTTTCGTTTATGCGCACTTCAATTATTGTTAATGTACGTTATAAGCATTAGGCATCATGCTAGGTTGAGAATGTATGGTCATGCATCATGTTAATAGAAACAAGTAAGGATTGCCCTCGGTGTGGTATTCACATGCATGAGTGAGGAAAAATGATAAATGAAACAAATGATGATGATGATGATGATGATGATGATGAATAATGAATGATGGGAGGTTGAAGGGCGGATGGGTAGTTCGGCTCTAGCCTACATAAGGTTAGAAGTTGGTCAACTATTTCATCTAGTACGTGTTCCTTCAATTTCCAGCTCGATGTACGAGTTATGAATGAGCGAATGAATGAAACGTAATGAAAAGATTCGTTTGGTGCGGACTCATTCCAAGTGAACTAAAAATTGGCATGTCATATGCATTTTTCCTTTCCTTATTAATTCTTTTAGATTTACAATTTACTTGTGGTGTAGGTATACGTATTTGACGAGAAGAACGACGAACAAAACACAAAGCAGTCGTTAAAAGATTTACACAGGCAGAACTTGTGGTGGCCAGGCTACGAGGAGTTGAATTGTAAATTCATTAAGTTCTTTCCAAAAAGGTGTTCTAAATTTTAATTGTAATGGTTTGTTTATTTCGTTAAAATCTTTACATTTCTGCAAAATGTTTTATTTTCAAAATGTTTTAAAATAAATAATTTTTAACGCTTCCGCATCTTTTATTAAATAAATGATTTTTATAACGAGTTTTTATGAACGGTTGGTAGCGATCCAGATTAGGCGCACTCTGACATATTTTTCTCAAAATTTAACGCATTTTTAAATGTATAAAAATCTGGGTCGTTACATATCCAAATGAGGAGTGCGTGAGAAAAATTCTTAAATGCTTACAAAGATCATGGTAACTCAAGGTGATGATGGCAATTCAAGAAACTTGTGACTTCAAGGTTCTAAAGATGGAGGAGCTCATCGGATCTCTTAGGACACACGAGTTCAAAATAAAGGCGAATGAAAAGTTAAGGGAGAAGGAAACCTCTAAAAAGAAAGACATAGCTCTCAAAGCTTCATCAAGCCATCTTGTAGAATCGAAAAAAGAAGATGATGATGAGGAGATTGCATTCATGACTTAGAAGTTCAAAAAGTTTCTCCAATAAAGAAAATGGTAAGAAACAAAGTTTACTAAAGGAGATCAACCACAAAAAGAGAAGGAGACCACTTGCTTTGAGTGTGAGAAGTTGGGACACTACAAATCCGACTTTCCACAAGCCCAGAAGGCACCAAAGGCATTAAAAAAGAAAGCGATTGAAAGCCACTTGGGTTGATAGTGATGAAGACACATCATTCGAGGATAAAAGAAGTTATTAAGTTGTGCTTCATGGCTAAGGAGAATGAGGTACATGTTCATTTAGTGATTTAGATGAAGATTATGATGAAAGTGAATTATTAGATGCTTTTGAAAACTTGAATAAACAATTTAAATTGCTTAAGTCTAAGTATAAACTATTGAAAAAGGAAAATGTTGAATTAGAGAAAAAGCATACCATATTATTTCATCTTTTGAAAATGAAATTGTTGAGTTGAAAAAAAAAAGAATACTGACTTGCATAGAATGCTACTTAAATTTACTAATTGTAATAAAAACTTGAATATGCTAGTAAGAAAACAAAGTGTCAATTTTGATAAAGTCAGTTTAGATTATGAATCATTTCAAAAGAAAAATGCTAATAAGAATTTTTTTTGTTGTACCATCTATTTATCATGCATTTAACAAGTAGGTTCCAAATTGTTTGTATGTCTATTAAAGACAAATGATAAAAAATTGTCTACCAAATTGATATGAGTTCATCAAGGAACCAAGACTAATGTTCAAGTACTGAAAAAGAGTTGGATACCTAAGAAAATTACTTAATTTTTCTTGTAAGATGAAGAATCTCCTATAAAAGATTAGTAGTACCTTGATAGTGAAGTTCAAAGCATATGATGAGAGACTCTTTAAAATTTACCTCCATCACAAAGAAGAAATGAAGTGTCACTTTTGGAGATAATCAAAAATAAAAAATTATTGGTATCAGCAATATAGGTAATGCCTCAAACTCTTTTATTGAGAACATGTTATTAGTTGATAGTTTGAAGCATAACTTATTGAGCATAAGTCAATTGTGTAATAAAGGATACAAAGTAATTTTTGAATAAAAAATTTGCATGATTAAAGATAGTAAACATGGAAAAATATTATTAATTGGTTATAGAAATAAAAATGTGTGTACAATTGATTTGAAAACTTATCACAATTTGATGAAAAATGCTTTGCCACTAATTCTTCTTCTATTAATTGTGGGTCTTGACATAGGAGATTAGGACATGTAGGAATTGATACATTCGTTAAGATTTCTAGAAACAATCTAAGTAGGGGTTTTCATAAAATATCATTAAAAAGAATAAAGCTTGCAACGCATGTCAAATGGGTAAGCAAACAAATAGTTCATTTTCTTATAAGAATATTGTATCCTCTTTCAAACCCCTCCAACTAGTCCACATGGACCTCTTTGATCCATCAAAGACCACTAGCCTAGAAGGAAAACATTATGCCTATGTAATCGTAGATGTCTTCTCTAAATTCATTTGAGTTTTCTTCCTAAGACCAAAGGATGAAATAATCACTACCATCTTTAGCTTTAGGAAGAAAGTGCAAAATGAGAAGGATCTCTCAATTATTGCAATCCAAAGTGATCATGGTGGAGGATTTGAAAATGAAAGTTTTATGCTTCTTTGTCAAAAGTATAGCATAGAACACAACTTCTCTTCACCAAGAACCTATTAATAAAATATAGTACTTGAGAGGAAAAATTGGTATATTCAAGAACTAGCTAGGACCATGATAAACAAAAACAATCTTCCAAAGAATTTTTGGGCAGAAGTCATTGTTACAGCATGTTATGTACTTAACTGTGTATCCATCCGTCTCATTCTTGAGAAAACCTCGTATGAGTTTTGGAATGGTAGAACTCCAAATATTAGCTACTTTAGATCCTTTGGATGCAAGTGTTTTATATTAAACATAAAGAATAACTTAGACAAATTTGACTCCAAGACAGACTATGGGATTTTTTTAGGATTTCTCAACTAGCTAAGGTTATAGAGTTTTCAATAAAGGAATTGAAGTTGTAGAAGAATCTACGCAAGTAATATTAGATGAAACCATCCAACCGTAAAAAAAAAATGAGGAGTTGAATGAAGATTTTGGAAGAGAAATGGAAACTTTCAATTTGAAAAATAAGGATAGTGCTAATCTAGAATGCACACCCCAAGAAATCTTTTCCAAGGAAGTAGAAGTAACTCCAATTGAGAATGACAATAAGAAATTACCTACGGATTGGAAGTATGATAAAAGTCATCACATTACCAACATTCTAGGTGACCCCTAACCTTAGGCATCAAGACTAGGTCTTCCCTTAGGAACTATTGTACCAACATAGCCTTTATCTCTCAAATTGAACCTAAGAATTTCAATGAGACCGAAATTGATGAGAATGGAGTAATGGCCATGCAAGAAGAGCTTAACCAATTTGAGAAGAACAAAGTTTGAAAACTAGTTCCTAAACCAAAAGAAGACTCTATTATTTGAACTAAGTGGGTGTTCAAGAATAATTTAGATGAAAACGAGATCGTCATAAGAAACAAGGCAAGGTTAGTTGCAAAAGATTACAATTAAGAAGAAAGTATTGATTTTGAGAAAACTTTTGCACCAATAGCTAAGTTAGAATCCAATCATAGGCTTCTAACTTCTTCTTATTATAAAACATCACTCTCTATCAAATAGATGTTAAAAGTGCTTTCCATAATGAGTATATCATGGAAGAAATATATGTAGAACAATCCTTAGAAGTCGAACCACATGATAAGGAGGATAATGTCTATAAGTTTAACAAAAGCACTCTATGGATTGAAACAAGTTTGAAAGGCTTGCTATGAAAGGTTGAGCAAATTACTTTTAGATAGAAACTTTAAGATAGGAAAGATAGACACTACTTTGTTCACCAAACACAAGGGTAAGGAAATCCTTTGTAACACCCCTTTCAGTAAATCTTATTTTATAGCAAATTCTTTTTTTTAAATTGCAAAGAGTTTTGTATTAAAAAAAAAAGGACTTGAATTATCGTCTTCTGCTGTATTTATAAAAGGAAAGTTTTAAATTTTACATGATTTTTAAATATAATAAAAATTGGGTCATTACAGATGGTATCAAAGCACCCGAGTTTTTAAAACCGATTTTGTATACTGCCTACCAGCACAAGCTTCGACGTGGAAATACTCTATCGACTGTAAGTATTATAATCAGTTTCTTTTCTTTATCTAATTACTTAAATGTTTGTTTTGTCTTGCGATGAAAAGGGTATCATGGCAAGAATACATGAATGTATTGGACTAGGAAAAAGTTGCAAAAAATGCAGAAGATGTAGGATCGAAATTAACCTAAGAGGGGGGGGGGGGTGTGAATTAGGTTTATTAACTTTTTTGTGCAATTATAAATTTTCTAAACAATAGTAAACTTATCGCAATAATGAGATTAATAAATCACAATGGTAATAATAATAAGAGATAAGGTTTAGAGAACTCGACACCGAGTTGTTAACACGGTTCGGCCAAGCTCGCCTACATCTGCGCTTCAAGGATCTCCCTTGAAGGTATATTCCTCAACCAATCCGGGTTACAATTTGATTGATCTTGAGTGGTTGTCAATCGAACTGTTACAAACAACTATCTCCTAGGGCATTACCCCTTTTCTCTCGAATACAATTTTCTCTCAAAAAATTCTCAAGCACTCAAATACAACAATCCTCTCAACAACACAAATGATCACACTCAATTACTTTGGAGGATGTATTTGCTACTCAATTTCGTTCACAAAAGATGAGTCAAAAATTCTGCAGAGCTTTGCTGTTTTGATGTAGTCTTCTTCGAATTCCATCCTTTTATAAACCTGCGAAGTGGGGACGTCCTAATCTCCTTTAGGATCGTCCGCATCCGAACGTTGGAAACTAGTCGTTGTAGAAAACTATGTATTTATGGACGCCAGTTCTCATCTAGGTATCTTCCGCACCACGTCTGTGACATCTACTAAAGAGAACAAATTCAAAGTGGACTTGACCCATATTCGTCCACGTCTTCCGCATCTCATCCGAATTGCACAACATTTTGTACAGATTCAAAGTGGACGCTATCCATCTTCATCTGCATTTTGTCCACAACAACACATTACAGCTGGGGACGCAAAATCTTATCCTCAGTCTTGTTCTGAAGTCTGCATTCCTGAAGAGTTGCGAATGCCTTATCCCGTCCGCATTCCATCTATGATGCGTCCAAAATGTACACCAATTTGTACAAATTCAATGCGGACTAGTTCTCTCTTCGTCTGCACCGTCCGCATGTCATTCGTGTCAGCAAATTTCAATTTGGGACGTGAAATTTTGTCCTCGCCTCATCCAGGGACACAAAACTATTCTACTGTGGACCCCACAATGCATCCTCACTGCAGCCGCATCTCGTCCGAACTTTCTCAGCGAGGTTTGAAACAGCACAAAATGTATTCTCTAAGTCCCACAAACCTTTCTATTCACTGCAATGACTTAGAACAACGCATTAAACATTACCAATACCCTTATTAAAGGTATTCTCAATTTATGAGCAAAATACGAGAATTATAAATTCAATTAATAAACAACTTATAAATCTCAATAATATTATCCATCATCAAATATAAATATGCCTAACACACTTAGGCTAACAATCTCCTCCTTTTTTATGATGACAAAATATGTTAAGTTGTTTATATCCAATTCCAAGCAAATATTAAAAGTTGAAAAACAAGAAACTGAAATTGTAAACCAAAAGATGTAAAAATACTCCCCCTCAATGTATACATCATATTTCAAGCATTTTTCACATCAACTTAACCTATCTCTCCCACTTTTTGTCACAATCAAAAAAAAGAGAGGGAGGAAACAATCAATAAAATATAAACACTCCCCCTTAATGAGTACTTAGTAGAGATGAAAAGCAAGAGTGAAAAAAAAAATGCATGGTTTGGTTTATTTATAGACTCCCCCACAATGCCAAAATCAAACCTGTAAACCCATTTTAAAGTATTCCAAACCAGCCAATATTCTTCAACCAACCATCAAGTATAGAATTTAAGAATGAAATAAGAAAAGTAAGCATATCATCAAAAGTAGGACAGTGAATTCCAAACAACAAGATTAAAGATTATAAACATATAATACTCAAATAGAAATAAGTCTAAAGAAATAGTTAAAGCAACAAAGCAAACTTAAAGATTACAAGCATGTTTTTGTTCACAATTCCTAAACGCTAAATAACGAAACATAAACAGTACAATCAAGTTTTGATCACAAACTAAACCCATTGAACTAAAGGATTACATGAGAGCTAATGTTAACAAAAAGATCCAACTAACCTAAGCATCAGGAATCTTTTCATCGTCTAAATCGTGAGGAGGTGGAGCGGATGACGACGGGGAGACATGAGGAGCTGCAGGGGAGGAAGCGCCGGCATGCCAAATGCAGTGGGAGAGATCAGCCACGCGCCTATCCAACGAATCTAAACGTCCATCTACCAAGTCCATGCGGGATAGCATCTGAAGCATATAC
Organism: Begonia loranthoides; assembly: GCA_022433065.1. Taxonomy (NCBI): domain Eukaryota; kingdom Viridiplantae; phylum Streptophyta; class Magnoliopsida; order Cucurbitales; family Begoniaceae; genus Begonia; species Begonia loranthoides. The sequence continues at coordinate 28,036,342 of CM039471.1, forward strand.
CCCTCAAGACTTGCAACGTCGGCAAGAGAGACACAATGTGCATGGAAAGAGGATGAGCTAGCTGCTGGATGGGATGAGGGACCAGCCTCATGAAGGGTTGAAGGACCGGGCTCCGGGGATGGTAGGGATAGCATGGGCACCAAGGGCTCCGGAAGTGGATGCTCAAGAGAGGAAGGAGGAGTATCGACGGGACGAACAATCCAATTGCCGTGAGTATCAATCACAAAACCCATACAACTGAGTGTTTGGGGCGAATAGATATCCATCTTGCGAATGTTAAATTTCTTGGAGGAGAAGGGAATTGGAATTTCCCACAATCGAAAAAGATTTGAAAGAAGGATGTTGAACGGTAGGGTTGGGTGAGGCTATCTGCGGCCTCAGCCATTTGATAAGCAATAATATACCCTAAATTGAAGGTAGAATTGGTGTATATATGTTGAAGAACGTATAAATCCATATAACTTATATGGTCACGATAACCAGCACGGGGAAGAATGTTGTACTAAAGCGTATGGTGGATGACTCGAGCTCTAATGGTGAGATCCATGGATTTTGGTCTCAGTTTGAAATTATTTATCGGATCTCAAAGAATTTGATGTAGAAAGTCGTTTCCAATATCTGTATTGTGGAAATGGGGAGCAACATGACCATTAAAATAATTTTCGCACACAAGACCCATATGACACTCGAGGAACACATTGATGACCTCGGGAGTTATTTCGATTTCCCTCCCGTATGAAAAGCTTTTGAGAACTAGAGGATTTTCTGAATACTGAGCATTGGCATAAAACATACGAATCGAGCTTTCAATATACGGACCAACAAGAGAAAATCGCTTAAGTAATCCTAAATTTGAGCATGCGTCTTTCAAAGCAAGGTTTTCAAAACGATCAAAATCAAATTTTCGAGAGGGAATCAAGGACCTTTCCTTGAATTCATCCTCATATCATTTCTTACACTTATCATCCAGATGTAATCGAGAATGATACACTTGCGGAGTACTAGGGTGGTCAGAGGATTGACTACCAATGCGTTTTCGAGCTGGACGATAAGCCATGGAAAGATACAGTATGAAAACTAAGACAAACCCTAGGTGAGCTCTAGAAGAACGAAAGAAGAATAGAGATATACCAAGGAGGAGCTTGAAGACAGCTAAAAAATGGCGGAGGAAGGCCAAAAAATGCAAAGGAAAGCGCAAGGAGTCGTGGGAGCTGCAATTTGGATGAAGCAGATTAGTGTTCGGATCGTCTTGATCTATTTTAAAATCCCGATTCGGACGACATGCAGACAAAAACTGGCATCTCGATATTGTCCGAAAGTCATGAAAACTGAAATAGAATGGAATTTTCAAAGCGTGTGGACGATTTGGGGATGACAGATTAGAGTCTGCAGGATCCAATCCAAAGACAACCCTTGAGGAATTGAGTGTCCTAACTCAATCCACCTTGAATTAATTTAATATATATATAGGATTGACTTAACCAAATTCACATAAAATATTTCTAAGAAGATTTGTCTAAGACCATCAATCCTAATCTAATTCGAATTCCACAAAACGTTTTCTCATCCAATGGTTTGGTGAAAATGTTGGCAAGTTGATTTTCGGTGGAAACGAATTCTAAGGAAATGTCACCTTTAGTAACACGATCATGGATGAAATGATGTCGAATTTCAATGTGTTTTGTCCGTGAGTGAAGAATAGGGTTTTTGGAGATGTTGATGGCACTTGTGCTGTCACACTTAACTGGTATATGCTTGAAAAATTGTCCATAATCGTCCAATGTTTGCTTCATCCAAAGCAATTGAGTGCAACAATTTTTGGCTGTAATATATTCACTTTCGGCGGTAGAAAGTGCAACCGAATTTTGTTTCTTAGAGAACCATGAAACTAATGATTCTCCAAGAAGTTGACAAGTACCACTTGTGCTTTTCCTATCGACTAGACTACCCGCATAGTTGGAATCAGTGTATCCAATTAAATCAAAGTTTGTACCATTAGGATACCACAATCCAAGACTAATAGTCCCACTTAAATATTTGATAACCCTTTTAACGGCGTTTAAGTGTGACTCTTTGGGTGAGGATTGAAACCTACGGTATAAGCACACGCTAAAGAGAATATCGGGTCTACTTGCGGTTAAATATAAAAGAGATCCAATCATACCACGATATTTCTTTATGTCCACATCTTTTCCTTTTTCATCCTTATCCAATTTTGTGGTTATGCTCATGGGAGTTCTAGAAGGTTTTGAAGAGTCCATCCCTAAACGTTTGATAAGCTCCTTGACATACTTTTCTTGATTTAAGAAAATCCCAGCTTGAGATTGTTTTACTTGCAAACCAAGAAAATATTTCAATTCAGCCATCATACTCATTTCAAATTCATTTTGCATTAAATTCGCAAATTCTTCGCAAAGTGTGTCATTGGTAGAACCAAAAATGATATCATCAACATAAATTTGCACATTTATAATATCATTACCATTGTGCTTGACAAATAGAGTGGAATCTACTTTTCCTATTTTGAAATCTCATTCTTTAAAAAATTTGCTCAATCTTTCATACCAAGCTCTTGGTGCTTGCTTAAGTCCATAAAGAGCTTTGTGAAGTTTATAAACATGATCTAACTCATCATAAACTTCAAATCCTAAGGGTTGCTCAACATAGACTTCTTCTTCAATAAAACCGTTAAGAAAAGCACTCTTTACATCCATTTGATAAAGAGTGAAATTCTTATAGCAAGCAAAGGCGAAAAGCATTCTAACCAACTCTAACCTAGCAACCGATGCAAAAGTTTCCTCAAAATCAATTCCTTCTTCTTGTTTATAACCTTTTACAACAAGTCTTGCTTTATTCCTAACAACAACCCCACTCTCATCTAGCTTATTTTTGAAAACCCATTTAGTTCCAATAATTGAATAATTCTTAGGCCTAGGAACAAGTTCTCATACATTGTTCCTCTAAAATTGGTTCAATTCCTCTTGCATGGCTAATACCCAATTTTCATCGAATTCGGCCTCATCAAAATTTTTGGGCTCTACTTGGGAAATGAATGTCGTATTAGCACATACATTTCTAAGGGAAGCTCTAGTTTTCAGACCTAGGTTAGGATCACCTAGAATGTCAACCATAGGATGACTCTTGGCATATCTCCAATCCTTTGGTAAATCACTATGGTTTTCTACCCTTGAAGTTCCTTCTAAGAGTTGATCTTGAGATTCTTGAGGAGGACTTTCTAGAATCTCTTTCCCTATATCACCTACAGAAAGGTTTTCTAAATCATCTTCTAAATCTAGAATTGGTCTCTCAACACTAGGAGTAGGAGTGGATTCGTCAAAAGTGACATGCATGGATTCTTCCACCACTAATGTCCTTTTGTTGAAGACCCTATAGGCTTTCCTAGAATAAGAGTATCCAAGAAAAATTCCCACATCCGTCTTGGAATCGAGTTTTCCTAGATTGTCCTTAGTATTGAGAATGAAGCATTTGCAACCAAAAGCTTTGAAATAGCTAACATTTGGAGTCCTACAATTCCAAAGTTCATAAGGAGTCTTTTCTAGAGTAGGACGGATAGAGACACGATTGAGAACATAGCATGCCGTGGCAACAGCTTCCACCCAAAAATATTTGGGTAGATCATTCTCGTTGTGCATGGTACGAGCAAGCTCTTGGAGGGATCAGTTTTCCCTCTCAACAACTCCATTTTGTTGAGGGGTTCTTGGAGAAGAAAAATTGTGTTCAATGCCATGTTTTTTATAAAAGGCATCGAATTGATCGTTTTTGAATTTGCCACCATGATCACTCCTAATCGTGACAATGGTAAGCTCCTTCTCATTTTGGACTTTCTTCCTAAAGCTAGAAAATACTTCAAAGGTTTCATCCTTAGTTCTTAAGAAGAAAATCCATGTGTAACGTGAGAAATCATCCACACTTACATATGCATAATGTTTTCCTCCTAAGCTTGAAACCTTAGAAGGACCGAAAAGATCCATATGAAGTAATTGGAGAGGCTTAGACATAGAGATATATTATTTGGAAGCGAAAGAGTTTTTTGTTTGCTTTCATTTTTGGCAAGCTTCACAAACTCTATCTTTTTCAAAACTCAATTTTTGAAAGACCCCTAACTAGATTGTTTTTCGAGATCCTAGCTAAGGTATCCATACCTACGTGTCCTAATCTCCTATGCCAAGTCCACGAACTAAAAGAGTCACTCACTTTAAAACATTTTACAACATCACTAGAAATACAAGACAAGTCAATAACATAAATATTTTCATGTTTATAACCCGAAAATAAAACTTTACCATTCGAATTATCAATGATCATGCATGATTTAGGTTCAAAAATAACTTTATATCCCTTATCACATAATTGACTAATACTCATCAAATTATGCTTCAACCCATCAACAAGCAAAACATCTTCAATAGTAGGATTAGAAGCATTACCTATATTGCCAATACCTATAATTTTTCCTTTTGATTTCCTCCAAATGTCACATTTCCTTTCTTTTCTTTGATGGAAGTAAACCTTGATAAGTCTCCCGTCATATGTATTGAACAACTACTGTCCAAGTACGATTGATCCTTAGCGGGAGGAGCTTCAACCTACAAAAAGTAAATCAAGTTGATTTCTTGGGTACCCAAATCTTTTTGGGTCCTTTGGGGTTAAATTCGGTTCCTTTCGGAACCCACACAAGTTTATCAACACTTCTATTCTTAATGCTTCTAGATGGACAAGGAAAAGATTTATGACCTATAGCATTGCAAGTATGACAATTAGTCGGTTTAACAAAGAAATTTCTATAGCTCTTTTTCTTTTGAAACGCTTGATATCGCAAACCAGCTTTATCAAAAGTCATCTTTTGCTTTCCTAGTAGCATGTTAAAATTCTTGCTTCCATTAGTGAAATTTAATACAATTTTTTTCAAATCACATTCTTCTCTTTAAGCATGTTATTTTCACTTTCAATTGACTTAATATGCTCATTTAATTCATCATTTTTCAATTTCAAACAAGCATTTTCATTTTCAACTATTTTCGAACTACATGCATGCTTTTTCACTAAAAATTCATTTTATTTCTTCAACTTTTTATACTTAAGAGTTAACAAATTGAATTCTTTAAGTAATTCATCAAATTCATCACCATCTTCATTATCATCAATATTCGTGCTATCATTATCACTATCACTATGAGAAGAGCTACATACCTCTTTGTCGTTGGCCATGAAACACATGTTGGCCACTTCTTCCATCTCGGATGAGGGTTCCTCTTCACTATCATCCCACATTGCTTTGAAACCTTTCTTCTTGGAGTCTTTAGGATTCTTCTTTTTCTCAAGGAAGCAATCTGCTTTCACATACCCCGATTTTCCACAACCGAAGCATGTTATCCCCTTATTGTAGTGAGACTTCTCTCCTTTGTATTTACCCTTCCTTGTTGCTTTCTCTGTTGAAGAATCTTGATTTTCTGTGTGATGAGAGCTAACTCTTCGTCATCATCCTCATCAACTTCATTGTCCTCCGATTCTTCTTCTTCTTTGCTGAAGGAGACTTTAAGAGATATTGTCTTCTTTTTCGGATTCTCTTTTTCCATTTCCTTTTCTTTCTCATTTGCTTTCATCCTAATTTCGTGAGTCATGTTAGATCCTATGAGCTCTTCCAAAGTCAATGTCGAGAGATCCGAGCCTCAAGGATTGTTGTCACTTTTGGTGTCCAACCTCTAGGAAGACTTTGGAGAACCTTACCACATAATTCTTCATTTGTACAATCTTTTCCAAACACTTTCAAACTATTAGTAATGTTAGTGAACCGTGTAAACATTTGAGTACTAGTTTCATCTTTATCCATCTTAAACATTTCATAATCATGCACCGCCATATTCAACTTATTTTTCTTAACTTGATTGGTGCCTTCGTATGTGACCTCAAGTCGTTTCCAAATTTCATGTGCATTTTTACAACTTTGAATTCTATTAAATTCATTAGCACTTAGGGAACAATACAATTGATTAACAGCTCTTGCATTTAAACTTACTTTGCGACCTTCCGCCTCATCAATTTCATCTTCTAACTTAGGTACTTTCACCCAATTTACATCTTTAGTAGGAATATAAGGTCCATTTTTCACTATTCTCCACATTTCGAAATCAATGGCTTGAATATAAATAGTCATTCTAGACTTCCAATGAGAATAATTATCACCATTAAAGAAGGGTGGCCTATTTGAAGCTTGTCCTTCCATGTTTACGCCATTTGAATTATATGTCATATCGTTCGAATTTAAAAATTCAACTAATTCACAAATAATCACAACGAAATAATTCTAACCTGCTCTTATACCAATTGTAGGATCGAAATTAACTAAGAGGGGTGAATTAGGTTTATTAACTTTTTCGTGCAATTATAAATTTTCTAAACAATAGTAAATTTATCACAATAATGAGATTAATAAATCACAATAGTAATAATAATAAGAGATGAGGTTAGAGAATTCGACACTGAGTTGTTAACGCGGTTCGGCCAAGCTCGCCTACGTCCATACTTCAAGGTTCTCCCTTGAAGGTATATTCCTCAACTAATCTAAGTTACAATTTGATTGATCTTGAGCGGGTGTCAATCGAACCGTTACAAACATCCTAAGGTGTTACCCCTTTTCTCTCGAATACAATTTTCTCTCAGAAAATTCTCAAGCACTCAAATACAACAATCCTCTCAACAACACAAAGGATCACACGCAATTACTTTGGAGGATGTATTTGCTACTTAATTTTGTTCACAAAAGATGAGTCAAAAATTCTGCAGAGCTTCGCTTGAAATCGCTTCGGTGTAGTCTTCTTTGAATTCCATCCTTTTATAAACCTGCGAAGTGCGGACGTCCTAATCTCCTTTAGGATCGTCCCATTCGAACATTGGAAACTAGCCGTTGCAGAAAACTGTGTATTTGCGGACGCCAGTTGTAGTGCCCGCACCACGTCTGCAACATCTACTGAAGAGAATAGATTCAAAACGAACGTGACCCATATTCGTCTGCGTCTTTCGCATCTCATCCGAATTGCACAATATTTTGTATAGATTCAAAGTAGACGCTATCCATCTTTATCCACATTTCGTTCGCAACAACACATTACAGATGGGGACGCAAAATCTTGTCCTTACTCTCGTTCTGAAGTCCGCATTACTGAAGAGTTGTGGACGCCTTATCCCATCCACATTCCATTCGTGATGCGCCCGAAATGTACACCAATTTGTACATATTCAATGCGGACTAGTTCAATCTTCGTCTGCACCGTCCGCATGTCGTCCGCGTCAGCAGATTTCAATTTGGGACGTGAAATTTTATCCTCGCCTCATCTAGGGACACAAAACTGTTCTGCTGCGGATGCCACAATGCATCCTCACTGTGGCCGCATCTCGTTCGAACTTTCTCAGCAAGGTTCGGAACAGCACAAAATGTATTCTCTAAGTCCCACAAACCTTTCTATTCACTGCAATGACTTAGAACAACGCATTAAACATTACCAATACCCTTATTAAGGGTATTCTCAATTTACGAGCAAAATACAAGAATTATAAATTCAATTAATAAACAACTTATAAATCTCAATAATATTATCCATCATCAATATATAAATATGTCTAACACACTTAGGCTAACAGAAGAGATTATCAAAGGTTGACTCAGTTGGTGGGACAACAATCTCATCATTTGGAAAAACTCACAGAAATGTAATGTAAATTAACTAGTACGGTACTTGGATGATTGTAATTGATGTAAGTAACTGTGGTTCTTTTGATAGAATTGAGTGATGGATATGATAAAAGATAGACAATACTGAAACTATTTGAGTTTTAAGTGCAGGAATTAGCTTTGGGGGAGTAAAGAAACAAGGGAGACTCTACCCAAACTTTTGTAAATTGGAACAGGGGATAAGTGGAAAACAAATTCTACAAGAACTAGATTAAGTAGACATTTTGACAATGTCTTCTACATTGCAAGGAGTTAGATAGAGGGTGAATTTATTATGGAAGGAAGAACATTGTGGTTTAGTGACTAAGCTGAATTGTGAGAATGATAATTAGTTAGTCAAGTGTTTATCTTCTCACTCATGATTATTAAGGAATTGTAGAGAGAATGTTTTGGATCTTTAGTGGCAGATAGGTTGGTATTTGATATCGTGATCACAGCCCACTTGGTTAAGCTAGGAATCTAGCTTGGATTAAGATAAGAAATTTGTTTTGATTAAAATGAGGACATGTAAACTAATAGAGTTTACTCAGCTTCGGCTGGAGGGAATAGTTACAGTGTATGTGCGTAAGTTGAAGCACTATCACGGTTTGCCTAGCATCGTGTGAGCGATAATGAGTATAAGGTACATCAGTTTATGCAAGGACTTGCAGCAAGGATTTATAGAGGTGTAAAATTTGGGAGAATGTTGCGACTTAAAATAATGGTTGGGAAATCTGTATGTGCAATGAGTTAATTACCTTCTCTAAGTTGGATTTCAATTTGCTTCTTGTAAATTGATGGATTTTGGAAACTATTAAATCCAAAGATTTTGATTTATGGATCCAAGCGATTCTCTTAAAGTAGAGGGTAAACATGATGCATGCTGAGTTAAATTGTAGGATAAAGAATCTGTCTAAGAAATTAGGTAGCACATTGTGCGATCATGCAAAGATAACATTAAGAATCAACTCTGATCGGAAGTTAGAAATATATGATGTGGAATGATTCAGTGGCTGTTTTAAGTTGGAATTGGAAGTTTGTCATGTATAAGGGTTATCAGTGCTATGGCAAAATGGAGGTTTGAAGATCCGCTAAGTCGGTACTATAAACATATTGATGATTGGTCGACTAGGAGAATCGTGGGATGAAACGGATTAATACTCTGAATCTATTGCTAATAGATTTAATTGGAGGAATTGTTGAGGTTAATAAATAATTGATTAAGGTTTTATTGTTCACAATGAAAACAGAAACAGAAACGAATACATAAACAGAAATAGACACGGAAACAAAAATGAATATAGAAACAGAAACAAATATAGATACAGAAACAGATATGGAAACAGAAACGGATACGAAAATAGAAACAGACACAGAAACAGAAACGGATACGGAAATAGAAACGGAAATGGAAACGAATTTCTAGAAACAGATTTTTGGGAATAGATATGGATACGGATACTGATACGGATACAGAAATGGATACGGATATGAATACGAAAACAAATACAAATACAAAAATGGATACAGATACAGAAACAAATACGAAAATAGATATTGATACGGGTACAGAAACTTATATGGGTACAGAAATGGATATGGATATAAATATGGAAATGGAAATGGTGATGGAACAAGGATCTAATAGATGAAATGGTCAATAAACTAACTAGTGTATCGGTACATCAGATTCATCCTATGGAATGAAAAAATCATTAACGTACGATTCCCAAAGATTTGAAGTGCTAATGGCTTCAGCAACTAAAGTATCTATAGTTTAAAGGAGAGGTTTATGATCCAGCAAGCTCAGAGGGATGGATCCGAATTGTAAAGAGCATGTTTGAGCACGCTAGGTCAAAAGAACAAAAGAAAGTTAAGAGGAAGTTACGTGTGTTGACTTTCAAGTCATGGAATTCAAGGAGAATATTGGGAAGGTAATGAAGGAAATCAATTCGAAAGATGTTTTGCGAATTTGAAGCGATGTTTTAAGTGAAATGAAAGTTTCTCTTTCTGTCAAAGATTGTCAGGTTGTAACTTAAGAAATAGGAAATGGTTGTCCCAAGAAAATTTGACATTGTGTAAGATGCGGATGAAAGTGGAGTTTAGTGAGTAGGAACGATATTTTGGAGTATAAGGATCTCAAAAACGCAATAAATTTGTTCACGTTACAATGAATTAACACCAATTATTTGATGAGAAGAAAGAAATTTGAACGAAGGCTTTTCTTTTATGACAAATGAAGTTGGCAATTTGATAACTTAGATGTGAGATAGAATTTCTACTAAGTTCTTGTGCTCTACAGAAGTAAAAGTGATGTAATCTTTTGGATGTTTCGTGTAAAAGTATGATACGAGAAGTTACGTTGAGTTGTAGATCGAATAAATAATTATGTTGAGCAAATTTCAAGGACGAAATTTATATAAGGATGGAGGAATGTAATCCTTAATTTTTTCGTAATATAATTTCATAAGGATAATTGGAATGTAATTAAGGGTATTTGGATTAATTGGATAATTATCAGGGTATTACCAATAATGTATTTGTTAGATTATAAATTATAAGAATTTATTGGATGATAATTAGGATTAATTTGGAAGGAGTATTTTATTCGGTTAGTAAATTAAACATGAAAAAGTATCATGAATTAGGCATTTCCACGTTTTCGGTCGACTAGCGGTCATGGCTGGGTCGAGTGTCTCAACCAAAAATATATTTCGGTGACTCCCTGCGTTTTTTGTCGAGCCGAGGTCAAAATTTCAACGTGGTGCCCCGACCTAAACTCATTCCATGTCATACTTGAGGTTTTTGGTTAACATGCGGTCGAGAAGGGTTTGAATCTGTCAAATTTATTTGACCTTTTGGTCGATATGCGGTCGACGGGCAGACTAGTGTGGTCGAGAAGCGTTGAATTTGTCGAATTTATGGGACATTTCGGTCGACATGCGATCGAGGCTTCAGACGTCTTCCTCGACCAAAAACACAATTCTGAAGGAAAACTTAAAATTTGGGCGACACGCGCTCGAGGGTGCGTACGCCTTTCCTCGGCCAAAAAATGGAGATTAAATAAAAAAAAATAAAGGGATTGAATCGGTCTGATTTGAAGACTAAGAAGAGGAGATAAATTGCGTTTGAATAAAAGAATTTAATTGAGATAAGATGAAATTAAAATGAGGGTTAAGTTAATAAATTAAATGAATACTAAGGTGATTGGAATTAATAATTAAAAGGAAAAATTAAGAGGAATGATAGATGGTAAGTTGAACCAGTTCCGGTTCAAACCGGTTCGGTTTAGAAATTAAGACATGCCTCAGGCTATTGTCTGAAGAGAGGAAGAGAGTGAAACAGAGAGGGAGAGTGAAGGCAAGAGCCCAAAAGAGGGAGACATGAGGAAGAAGAGGGAGCTCAGGCTTGGGGCGCTATTCGGTGGACGAAGGTGCAATGAGCGGCGAGCAATTGCGAGCTAGGGCTCGGGTAGGGATGGCTAACGGGTTGGCGAGCAATTGCGAGCTAGGGCTCAGCCCGTTATTGTAGCAGGCTGAGCCGAGCCCGAAATCGCGGGCTTGCTAGCCCGCCGAGAGCCTGGTGGGCTGGCCCAGCGAGCCCGCCCGACAGTTGCTTGGCCGAGCCCGCCCGAGCCCATCCAGGCTGCAGTCACTGGAGACTCTCCAGTGGAGAGTCTGGAGACGACGGCCTCTGGATCTCGCGACTCGCGTGAAGGCGAGACGAGATTGTCGTCTCGAGTCGAAGTCCGAAGACGAGACGATCGTCGCTTGTAAGGATCATCGTCGGGCTAGGCACTATCGTCTCCCGAAGGCTAAGCTGAGAAGAACAGTAAAAAGTTACAGGCTGAGCGAACCACGATGATTATAACCAGTTGGACAGTGTTGGGTACGATCTACCGTCTGGTATTGGAAGTGGTAGTCTGGTCATCGCTGTGTCGCCGACTAGGCGACCCGTGACTACACCAGACTCAGACTCCATGAGTCTGAGGCTCAAAGTCTGAGTATGAGCCTCAGACTAAGTTGGTAGTCTGGTCATCCCCTCCTTCCCCTTCTTATTTTCTTTAAATACCCCTAATTATCTCTAAAATTTTTCATCACAAATTAATAAAAATATTTATTCAATTAACTTATTAATTATTGTATTTTTACATTATAATAATAAATGTTATTTATAGTTTTAAATTGTATAATATTGAAAATAATTTATAATATATTTGTATAAGATATTATTATTTATGTATATTTGGCTTGTTAGGCTCGGCTCGTTCAGGCTCGTTAGGCTAGATTGCTCGTTAGGGTCAGCAGTCTCGTTAGGCTTGGCAGGCTCGTTAGGCTTGGCTCGTTAGGCTTGGCTCGTTAAGCTCAGCTCGTTAGGCTCGGCAGGCTCGTTAGGCTGGGCTCGTTAAGCTCGACAGGCTCGACGAGCCAGACTTTTTTAAGCTTGGCCGGCTCGGCTCGGCTTGTTAGTCACCTCTAGGCTCGGGTGGTCGAGCCGCGGTCACGGGTTGGACGAACTCCCATGTGCTGCGATTTTCACTTGCTGCAAATCGTCGGCTGTGGTAAGTTGTTAATTTTGCATTTTTATTTCTCCTCCATGGCATTTTGATTTGGGCATTCCGACAGTCTGAATTGGCAAAGGCAATGATCGACGACGATGGAAAAATCGGCAATGATAGGGGCAGCTGAAAATTTTGTTGACAGACCACATTGTCAGCTTGTCAACGGACCAGTTGGTTCAGCAATGTGAACCAGTCCATGTGAGGTGTTCTGTTGAGGAGGGAATTCTTCATGTTTTACAATTGGCATTGCACTCTGTTGATGGATTATGAGAGACAACAATGTGACATCTCTAGAAAAGGGTGAAGGATTGGAGGGATATTATTAGGCAAATTGTGCATAAAATTGACAGAGTAGAGACAAAGAGGAAGAGTAGAGAAAGAGCAGAGCTCTCTAGTTAGCTGTACGTTGCGAGAGAAAAGAAAGGAAGAGAGAATGTTGAGAGAGAACAGAGTGTGCTCTCTATGAAGACAAAGGAAAAGACAGAAGAAGTAGATGAAGGGGAAGGAGGTGGAGCTACTACCTCTCGGGTCCTGTTTGGTCCTTCAGGTAAGAATATTCCCTTCATTCTTTATGGATTATAAGATGATTGTTAAGAGTGGATGCTAGTGAATGAAGGGTGTTCTCTATTTTGAATGTCTTGGATGAACATATTCTGGATATTGGATTAAGCCACTGTATATTGCTACCTTGATAAATGTTCTCTCTTTATTCTTTGTTTGTTACTAATATAGATTTTAGTTCCTATTCTTTACTGCCTCTTGGTTTACGAAGTACAAATATTGTGCATATGTTGGATTAGTTCTTCATACACTGTTGAAAAAAGGAAGTTAAGTGTTTTGTATGTGCGCTGCCGAGAATTGTGAGAATATCTTGGATTCTAGTTATTGTTTGTTAGTCACAGCTAGGCTTGGCTGCTTATGTTGGGATAGGTTAACTGTTTGGAAATGGGTTTTTGTGTAATTACAGCCTTGATAACTATAATCTGATTGGGGGAAGAAATTATGTTAGTTGTGATAAGTAGAAGGTAACAGATTATGTCCAAGAAGTGGAGTTGTTATGCTCTCTTGTTTAGTCTGGAATTGTACTTGGTAAAATTGGGTTTTATTATTATCCAAGTGGAAAGGATTAAATTTTGTTTCAAATGCTGTTTTGTTGGATTTTATGGTGGAATTGTATACTGTTAAGGAGTTTTATAAGTTGTTCTGTTCTTTGTGATTTGGTTCCTAGTTCATGATTATTTATTTAATGGTTTTGAAGGTATTAAGGAAGAGAAGGATAATGTGATAAATGCCTTAAGAAATCGAAGTAAGTTGATACTTACTGTGCTTTCATCTATGGACCCTACATCGCAAAAATTAGGATTGTATATTGACTGTTTACTAGATTTAGGATCTTTATAGTCTTGATACGAATAATGCTTCGAGGATTTTAGGACTTTGATAGTGATATGCTTTGAGGATTGTATTGTTGTTTACTAGAACTAGTGATGTGTACACGGAACGCACCGCACGTGATGGATGAACGCAACGCTTCTCACCTCCTTGGATAAGGACGCGGCTGCAAGTTTCTTTCGTGATATAACTCACACGAAAGGGACTTTGAATATTACGCACCAAAGGGTCTTTGGATATCACTCACTAAAGGAAGAAAAGGATCTCTCCAATTCCCGAAAAGCAAAAGCTTTCTTTTATTAAAATTCAACAACTCCCTAAAACATAAAATTAGATGGCTTTATATAGCCTTTTACAAATATATAAAAAAAACTAAATAGAAGATAACCTAGATAAGTGGATCTAGATCTCCTAAATAAGTGGATCTAGATCTCCTATACAAAAGTGAATCTTTTCAAAGATATTATCTTAAGAGATAATATATTTCTCTTTCTTCAAGATCGTGTTGTTATGATTCTTGGTCAATTTGAAAACTTTCTATGATCTTTGACTTGATATCTTTTGATGAATTCGAATTTGCATCATCCTCTCCGGGTTTGTGAGGATTTGACCCCAAATCTTCTTTATTTGATCTTTGATTTGATATCTTTTGATGGATTCAAATCGGCATCATCAATTATTCTCTTGATCTTCCACTTATGCTTGATCTTCATAATATTCTTTGAGCTTTGATAAATAATTGAATAGTCCCGTTTCACATCAACTAGATTCTTTTAATGATATGTTTATTAAATATTGAAATGATCATGTTTGAGGATATATAACTGTATGCATTTACGAGCATTCATGCATCATACTTAGGACTTATGAAATTGTGAGCATATTGCATGTCATGCATAATATATGTAAATAGGCATGTGGGGGTTCGGGAGGAGTGGTGACGGTCAATCAGTGAGGACAACATAGGATATATTTCCCCATCGGAGTGATGGTTAACCACGTGGATCATAGGATGTATCCATTTCTCTTGTACAAAAATCACCAACGTCGTAATATCCCAAATTTTTGTTAAGCTGAAGGCATAACTTAAGTGATAATTTTGGGGATGATAGGAGCTGAGTTGGATAAGTAAAGATATTAGTCAAGAGAAATGTAATTAGAATAAGTAAATTATGATACTCCGTTATGATCATAATTAGCTTATGGGAAGAATTGAAGTCAATTAGAGAATTGTTTGGTGATATTTGGAGTTAGATTGGACGATATCAACTAGTTTGATAGTAAGTGGAGGTAGTAAGAGAAAATATATTTGAACGTAATTGCATATTGTAAGGGTTGAGAGCTAGTTAATAATAAGGTTAAAGATATAAGATTTATAATATTTTAGGGCATATTGAATTTAATGAAAGATAATGTGAAAGGAGAAACAGTTAAACATATGGTATATGTTGAAGGTTAGATAATTTGGAAGAGTGAATTATAGTTTATTAAGGATAATATATGTGACGCCATACGTCAAATCCATATTTTCTTAGCTTAACTTTTCGCTTTAAATTCCCGTGTAAAAATTTTTCTTTTTATTTACTTAAAACGAGTGAATGTAAAACCTTAGGTTTAACATGGAAATCTAAAGAGCGTAAATAAATCAGAGTAAGCGGAAACAGTAAATGCATTAAATAAAGTTCAGAGTTAAAAGCGAATATCAAACTAATGCTCAAAACATGGTTTGAAGGTTAGGGTAAGAGTTATTAATTTACAAAACTGTGTCCTTTAGCAAACCATTTCAAAATAGTAATTTTCTTTCTTTCTTCTTTTGAGCCACATCCTACTCGGCTAACGATTCGTCCGGATAACTTGTAGGCTCCACGGGAAATGCATCCTCCTCCACTTCTAGCATTATCATTTTGTTTCCTAAACCACAAGTAAAAAGTAAGCCTAAAGGCCCGGTAAGGAGTTGGGTTATGCAGTATGCTTTATGTCTCTCTTTAGTTCTTTTTGGGATAGGTACCACCCCAAACCAATCTTTTCTTTACTTTCATTCATTCATTCATTCATTACTCGTACATCGAGCAGGAGATGGAAGAACCCATGTGTGAGGGAATAGTCTTCGTCAGCTTCTAACCTCCTGTGGGTAGCTAGTCCCTTTCCCGACAAGTGTGATACTCAATTCATCATTCCATACTGCAGAGCTTAACATCAGAAGCTATTATTCAGGCAGTAAGCATTTATCAACTTCTCTATCAAAGTAAAGCATTGAATTGCAGTAAAGGAAATTACAGGAATTATCAATAAAGAAATTAACACAGAACACGCACACTACTTGTGGGTAGCGCCTTCACTGGCAAGACTCTACCCAATCCTTACTTTTGTTGAAGAATTTCCTCATGGACAGCAAGGTAGCAATAGTAACTAGCTAAATCCCTAGCTTACAGAACCTCACTTTCACACTTCACTAACATATCACACTGAAGAAATCACACGAAATCACAATTTTCACTGGAAGGTTTACACTCTCTCACAAGAAGACTCTCTCTCTCGCAAGAAGACTGAATACAGAGGGAGACATAATCTGGCGATTAAAAGGTGAAGCCTTACCTGGAGAGAGACAATTGTACACCAACTAGAGAGGGGAGGGCCTGCGTCAACGTGGAGGAGACGTGGTCCAGGTGTGGGTGTTCGTCTCCATTGTCGCCTGGGTGCACTTTAAATGGCAAAACAACAAATGTTCTGTCATTTAAAACCTATTTTATTTGCAGCTCTAGAACTTTTCGGACGAGAGGAGTCATCCTTGCCTCGTCCGCGTGCATCCAAAATCTTTACTATCACTGTCAGAACTGTGTTTTCAGACGACGGAATGCGTCCTCACCTTCGTCCCCGTTCGTCCAAATCTGTCCAAAAATTGGACAGATTCAATCCGTCCTCGTCTGCTATCATCTGCTGTCATCTTCCTGCGTCCGAATTCTCCCATTACAGCTTTTCATCAAATTTTCATACTTGATTTTTATTCCATAGTATTTATCTCATATATACACGGCATAAATTAACGCATACCCTCATGAAATGTGATATTTTAATTGTTCCAAAAATTTATTAGATCGCATATACAGGGAAAACATTTTCAGGGTATTACATTCTACCCCCCTTACAAAAATTTTGGTCCCCAAAATTTAGCTAACTGAATAGCTTGAGATACTTGGCCCTCATGTCTTCTTTCTTTTCCCAAGTGGCCTCTTCACTCATGTGGTTCTGCCACAATACTTTGACTGGCGGGATTTGCTTGTGTCGTAACTCCTTTACTCAGAGTCTAGGATCTGAATTGGCCTTTCTTTGTAGCTCAAGTTGGGTTGAACTTTGATATCTTCGGGAGGGCTCAATAAAGCTGCATTCCCTTGACAATTTTTTAGCATTGACACATGGAAGACGTTGTGTACACCCGCCATAGAGTCTGGTAGCTGTAACTGATAGGCAACAGATCCTACCCTCTTCGTGATTACATATGGGCCCACATATCTTGGGTTGAGCTTTCCCTTCTTTTCGAATCGTACCACGCCTTTGAACGGAGATATCTTTAGAAAGACACTATCTCCTTCATTGAATTCTAGGGCTCGTCGCCGATTATCTGCATAACTCTTTTGACGGCTTTAGGCTGCTAACATCCTTTGTTTGATAATGGCCACAGATTTTGTAGTTTTCTACACTATTTCAGGGCTGTAAAATGTAGCTTCACCTACCTCGTCCTAGTGTAAGGGAGATCTGCACTTTCTTCCATATAGTGCTTCGTACGGTGCCATGCCTATAGTGGCCTGGAAGCTGTTATTATATGCGAACTCAACCAGAGACAACATCTTCTCCCATCCGACCTAGAATTCAAGTACAAAGGTGTGAAGCATATCCTCGAGAGTCTGGATAGTCCTCTCACTTTGGTCATCTATCTGTGGGTGAAATGCGGTGCTAAATTGTAGTTCGGTACCCATGGCATTATTGAGACTCTTCTAAAATACTAACGTAAATCGCGGGTCCCGATCTGACACTATTGAAATCGAAACACCATGTACCCGTACAATTTCCTTAACATATAGATCAGCGAACTAGTTCATTTTGTACATCATGGCTACAGGCAAAAAGTGTGAGACCTTTGTCAATCTATCCACGATTACCCAAATTGCGTCGTGGTCTCTAGCAGTTTTGGGAAAGCTTCTAATGAAATTCATTGTAATATGCTCCCATTTCCACTCTAAAATTGGCAATGGTTGGAGCAAACCACCTGGTCTTTGGTGTTTGGCTTTTACCCATTGACATATCTGGCATAGAGCCATGTATAACGCAATGTCATGCTTCATATTTAGCAGAAATAGTGTGCCTTGAGATCCTGGTACATCTTGTTACAACTAGGATGAATCGAGAAGCTAGAAGAGTGAGCTTCTTGCAGAATCTCCGTTTGTAAGGTTGAATTGCTTGGCACATACCATCGATTTTTATACTTCACTATGCCATCAACAGACAGAGTAGTCTGGATATTCTAGCAAGGTTGGGTTCAATTTAAATTTCCCACATACATTATCGTGTTGCTGAGCTTATTTAATCGGCTTAAGAATAGAGGGCATCAAAGTCAGTTTCGACAATATCATATCCAATGGCATTGGAACCATCTGCATATCATGAGCCTATCAGTCTTTCTGAAGTCTAGAAGCATTTCTTCACAAAGTACACTCATCATGGTAGCTTTGCGGTTGAGAGCATCCGCAACAACATTGGCTTTCCCTAGATGATACTTGATTTCGCAGTCGTAGTCTTTAACAAACTCAAGCCACCGTCTTTGCCTCATAATGAGCTCTTTCTGTGTGAATATGTATTTGAGGTTTTTGTGATCTGAATAAATTTCACAGCGCTGCCCATATAAATAGTGCCTCCATACTTTGAGAGTGAAGGCAACTGCAGCAAGCTCTAGGTCGTGCGTGGGATAATTATGTTCATGGAGCTTAAGCTATCTAGAACCGTAAGCGATAACCCTTCCATGCTGCATAAGAACTCCATCAAGTCCTTTCTTTGATGTGTCGCAATAAATACAAAAATCATTGTTCTCTACAGGCAACGTCAGTATAGGGGCAGTTGTCAGTCTATGCTTCAATTCTTGGAAACTCTTCTCACAATCGCTAGACCACCAAAAGCTTACGTTCTTCTTTGTCAAACTGGTGAGTGGTTGAGCGATATTAGAGAATTCCTCAATAAAACGCCTATAGTATTCGACCAAGTCTAGAAAACTCCTTACATCTCCGACATTTTTTGGCTGTACCCAATTCACAATCGCTTGCACTTTTGATGGGTCTACAAAGATACCATCTTTGGAGATCACATGGCCAAGGAAGCTAACTTTGCTCAGCAAGAAATCACACTTGGAAAATTTTGTGTATAATTGGTGCTAGCTAAGAATAGATAAAGTCATTCGGAGATGTTCGCAATGCTCCGGCTCCGATCAGGAATAGACCAAGATGTCATCAATGAAGACGATAATAAATTAATCCAGATAATCTTGGAAGATCCGGTTCATTAGATCCATGAAGGTCGCAGGGGCGTTGGTCAACCCGAATGACATAACCAGGAAATCAAGTGCCCGTACCTGGTGCGGAATGCAGTCTTAGGCACATCGTATGGTTTGACCTTCAACTGGTAATAGCTTGAGTGGAGGTCAATTTTTGAAAATACCTGGGCACCACATAGCAAATCAAACAGATCGTCGATCCTTGGCAGAGGATACTTATCCTTGATCATTACTTTGTTAAACTCTTTGTAATCGATGCACATTCTCATTGTCTCGTCTTTCTTCTTAACAAATAGCACTGGTACGCCCCACGGAGAAAAGCTCAGGTGAATAAACCCCTTGGTGACTAGTTCCTTCAATTGAACTTTCAACTCCCATAATTCGGCTGGCACCATACGATATGGGTTTTTGGAGATGGGTTCAGTGCTAGGCTGTAAGTTGCTCTCAAATTCAATCTCGTGGTCTGAGGGTAAACTTGGAAGATCGTCGAGAAAAACATTTGAGAAGTCACGGACTACTGCAACATCCTCCAACTTAGCCTCAAGGATTGCGGTAGTATCGATTACGTTTATAAGAACCCGTTGCATCCATTTCTCAAACAGTTTATCTACCTTGACCGTAGAGATAATAACTAGTTTTCTCTTCTGCTTGGTTCCTCGAAAAGTGTGCATGTCGTCGCCCGGAGGGCAAAAGCATACTTCCTTCTTCTTACAGTGGATGACTGTGTGATGTGAAGATAGCCAGTCCCTTAGGTCCATTATAATTAAGTCGGCCCGAAATAAACGGCCACTTATCTCCACTACATAGGGCTTGAGCATTCCATTGGTAATTAAACGGTCACCAGAAGGCAACAACATGCAATGCGTAGAGTTCATGCTATTGGAGAAACAATTTGTTCATTCGCAGAACTTTGTGGAAATAAACGAGTGCGTAGCACCCAAATCAAATAGGACTTAAGCAGCACACTTATTAACATAGATTGTCCTTGTTAGAATTAGGTAACTTGTTTATTCTAAGGTGAGATCTTCTAATTCAACTAGGGAGCAATAAATGTCACATATAAACAATTCTTACATAAATTAGGTGTACCTGCTACAACTGCTAGCTGCTCGTCGTCTTGTTCTGGTCCATACATTGCAAAGACTCGAGGAGCCACTCCTTGTCCACCGAGTCAGTTTTGGGCAGTTTCTGACAACATGTCATGGCTTCCCTCACGCAAAACACTTCTCTGAACTAGCCAGGCATTCACTGCAATGTACCTTCTTGCATTTCGGACATGCATTAGGTTGAGGGGCAATGGGTGTCTATGTCATTGGTCTTTTATCCAATCTCTGTTATGCCCCACCCTCAGAAGGTCATTTAAATCCCTGACCCATTGATGGACTGCCTCGTGATTGCTAGTTAGAATTTGCTTTCCACATTCTCTAGCTAGCTTCCCTCTATCTAGCTGCCATAAACTTTACTCCCTCAATGGCAAGGGCTCTCGCCACGATTTTAGAATAGGTGACACCTTCCGTGCCACCCCCGATGTCTCATTCCAAAACTTCCATTTTCAGTCCTTGAACAAAATGATGGACTTTATGCCCTTTAGTCACCACCAAGTGAGGGGCATAACGGGATAATGCTTCAAACCGTTGAGCATACTCTACCACGGTTCATGTCTGGCACAAGTGTATAAATTCCATCAACTTTTACGTATGAACGGTATGGTTGAAATACTTCTCATTAAATAGCTCTTTGAAGTCTTTTCAGGTGAGGGCTGTAACATCTCAGGAGGACTTGACCGTGCCCCACCAAAATCGCACCTCGTGCGTCAACAGATAGGTAAGACTCTCTTTGTCTCACCAATATCTGCATAGGCAAACTTGTCCACCAAGGAGCGTATCCACTACTCTGCTCCCATGATGTTTGAGATATTCCTGTTGAAGTAGGGAGACTTGAGCCTTTGAAACTTCTCCCATCCTACCTCCCTCTGAATTGGTTGAATCAGTAGCGGTCGTTGATTCCCATTACCATTTTCTTGATCTTGCCCCATAAATCTCTCCATCTATCGAAAATGTTGCTCCATGAATTAAGACTGTCGCTCCATATGTTGAAATTGCTGCTCCACAACCACAACTATACAATCAAGAGCCTCATCTTAGCCGTGATCCTCTTGTTGGCCGGGCGCTCGGGGCCCCTCCTCATTACACGGAGCATTCCCTCTTCCCCTCCTAGCCATTTATAATCCTATATGATTTCACATTATAGAGTAGAGTAACAAGTTTAAGGGAAACATTTTGTCATTTATAATCCTATACGTTTTCATACCGTAGCGTATTAAGTCAAAGGGAAACATTTCAGTCATTTATAATTCTATATGTTTTCATACTATAGCATAATAAGTTAAAGGGAAAACAGTTCAATAGCATAAATGTAAACTTAAGTCAAAGGAGCATTGCCCCAGGAGTCTGGGTTATCCGCGGTGAATTGCACGACAGTAGTTATGGCTCTGATACCAACTATGACGCCCCTCGTCAAATCCGTATTTTCTTAGCTTAACTTTTCGCTTTAAATTCCCATGTAAAAATTTTTCTTTTATTTACTTAAAGCGAGCGAATGTAAAAACTTAAGTCTAACATGGAAATATAAGGAGCGTAAATAAATGAGAGTAAGCGAAAACAATAAATGTGTTAAATAAAGTTCAGAGTTAAAAGCAAAAATCTAACTAATGCTCAAAATATGGTTTGAAGGTTAAGGTAAGAGTTATTAATTTACAAAATTGTGTCCTTTAGCAAACAATTTCAAAGTAGTAATTTTCTTTCTTTCTTCTTTTGAGCCACAACCTACTCGGGTAACGATTCGTCCGAATAACTTGTAGGCTCCACGGGAAATGCATCCTCCTCTGCTCTTGGCATTATCATTTCGTTTCCTACACCACAAGTAAAACGTGAGCCTAAAGGTTCAGTAAGGAGTTGGGTTATGCAGTATGCTTTATGCCTCTCTTTAGTTCTTTTTGGTAAGGGTACCACCCCAAATCAATCTTTTCTTTACTTTCGTTCTTTCATTCATTCATTCATTTATTACTCGTACATCGAGCGGGAGATGGAGGAACCTATGTGTGAGGGAATAGTCTTGGTCGGCTTATAACCTCCTATGGGTAGCTAGTCTCATTCCCGACAAGGGAGGGGCATAAGTCTAGCTACCAGGTTAGATCCGAACTACCATTCTGTCCTTAACTCCCCATTTTCTTTTCTTTCATTCATTTTTTTCATTTATAATTTTTCTCACATAATGCATATGAGTACCACTCCAAAGGTGGCACTTCCTACTTGTTTCTATTATCATGATGCATGTTGATACAATATAAAAGTAACAATAATTAAACAGTGTATATAATTGAATAGCAGTAATTAAAACAAATAAAAGAGAACGAATATAGTAACGAACTAAACAATGAATAACATTCTTGAATTTCATAACATAACAATAAAAGAAAGTGGCGATTTATCATGCTTCTAAAAGAAAAATACACAGCGAACATAGGAGTGAATTATCATGCTTCTAACAATGAATGAAACAACAAACAAAATAGTGAACTAACATACTTTTAACCGGTAATTAAATAGACATGGATGTAATATAAAAAACGAACCTAATAGTGAACTAACTTGCTTTTAACATTAGATAGACATGGATGGAACAATTAAAAGGAAACATACTTGATAAATCGCTAAGCATTAATGGCATAAATTGATTCTAAGCAAGTGGACTAGTGATAGTGTACATTCGAAAATAGCAAATAAGACAATAGGCAAACATCATAACAGACAATAAGAATACATTCAACATAACAGAATCATCGTCAATGGAATAACTCATAGCTCGTTCATGCTTAACATAATTTAGTGTGATCTTCAATTCATCATTCTATACTACAGAGCTTAACTTCAGAGGCTATTATTTAGGTAGTAAGCATTTATCAACTTCTCTATCAAAGTAAAGCATTGAATTGCCGTAAAGGAAATTACAAGAATTATCAACAAAGGAATTAACATAGAACACACGCACACTACTTGTGGGTAGGGCCTCCACTGGCTAAGACTCTACCCAATCCTTACTTTTGTTGAAGAATTTCCTCACAGACAGCAAGGTAGCAACAACAACTAGCAAAATCCTCAGCTTACAGAATCTCACTTTCACACTTCACTCACATATCACACTAAAGAAATCACACGAACTCACAATTTTCACTGGAAGGTTTCTCACACTCTATCGTAGGAAGACTCTCTCGCTCGCAGGAAGACTAAATGCAGAGGGAGACATAATCTAGTGATTAAAAGATGAAGCCTTACCTGGAGAGAGACAATCTTACTCCAACCGGAGAGGGGAGGGCCTGCATTGACATGGAGGAGACGTGGTCCAGGCGTGGGGGTTTGTCTCCATTGTCGCCTGGGTGCGCTTTAAATGGCAAAATGACGAATGTTCTATCATTTAAAACTATTTTATTCGCAGCTCTGGGACTTTTTGAACGAGAGGAGTCATCCTTGCCTCGTCCGCGTGTGTATAAAATCCTCACTATCACTATCAGAACTGCATTTTCGAACGATGGAAAGCATCCTTGCCTTCGTCCTCATTCGTCCGAATCTGTCCAAAAATTGGACAGATTCAATCCGTCCTTCGTATGAAATCTCATGTTTATAGGTGACAGACGAATCTGGACGCGAAGTCTCATCCTGTATCGTCCCAAAATGTTGGGACGATGTTCCATGTTTTTTCGGACGACATTCCTCATCCTTAGTGTCGTCTGCCTACGTCCGAATTCTCCCATTACAGCTTTTCATCAAATTTTCATACTTGATTTTTATTCCATAGTATTTATCCCATATATACACGGCATAAATTAACACATATCCTCATGAAATGTGATATTTTAATTATTCCAAAAATTTATTACATCGCATATACAAGGAAAACATTTTCGGGGTATTATGAGATTTAGGATGCATGGAATAATTAAATAGTTTTGAAAATATGTGTTTGGAGTCGGCGGTCTATTGGGGCAGTCGATCGACGGGGTGTTGATCTACTGGCGTCAATTGACCAGCATGATTATTGGCAGTTTTTCAAAAGGATTGATGGTGGTCAGTCGCCATGGAGAAGAACGACCGACATGATCATCCACCATTAATTGAACGTCATCTAGAAGGTTTAACTAACGCCTGGAATTGTAAGAGATGTCGTTAAACACTTCTGAAGTTGAAAGGTTTAGCGTTATACACGTTTGGAAGATTAAGAGTTACTGGTCATTGATGGGTTGTATCACATGGCCTTCTATCTTTAGAGAGAGTTAATGTTTGGATGTTAGATAATGGTCTATAAATAGTTGGTGAAGGGGAGCGAAATTGAGAGGCAAAGAAACATAGAGTTACTCTGCCAAAATGGTTTGAGAGAAAGAAACTGTGGTTGGAAGACTTTGAAGGTTCTTGTGTGAACATTGTAGGAGATAGTGAGGAAGGAAGAAATATTCTATGAATATTGGGTGAGAGAGATAGAGAGTCTCTAATGAAAGTAGTAAACTACAATGAATTGTGATGGATGTTTATGCATGGCCGAGAAGGATTTGGTGATGAGTGGAGGAGTTTTGTCTTTGACTTCTCTATTCGCGTGAATAATTTAGATAATAGACACTCTCCCTATGTCTTGTTGGAGTTTGAAGGTCTTGTTCTGCATGCTATGGTCCTGCCAAGTAATAGTATTGAATATAATAATTAGTTAGAATTATATTGTGTTGGCTATTGGATATAATTGGGTTTGCATGATTTTATGCGACAGAGATTGTTAGTGAGTTTAGTTAGACTCTGGATATATTATTTGGTTAAGGTGTTATTTTGTTGGACGTTGAAGAATGTTTCGATTTTCATGCTCTCTATAAGGATAAGTGGTTATTGGATTAGTGATTGGATTTTATTATGTGGGATTTTGGAGAAGGTAATTATTGGATTAAGGGTTATCATTGTTGGATATATTGTTAAGCTATACCTTGTTGGAGTAAATTATTAAGTTGAATTAAGGAGATAAGGTAGACAATGAGCTACTAGTAGTTAGGGTTGTTATTGGGGAATCTTTATTGATTATCTCATGTTGTTAATAACTAGGTTTTTGTGAAGAATCTTAAAGTATTAAACCATTAAAGCTAAAGACTTCAGTTACGTGGTACTGCATGTGTTTTGTCCGAAAGGGCCTACAACACGGAAATTAGGGAGTGTTTATTGTTTATTAATTGATTGTTATGAATTGTATGTTTATAGATTTAAGTTCAGTTCCTTAGTTAGGACGGATCTCGTTTTAGGATATGATTAAGGAACATGTTAGATAGGATTATATGTGCACGACAACGTTAAGACTTGAAATCCTAAAGTACACGAAAATGGAATATACATAAACAACTGTGGTTCGGTTAGTTACGCTCGGCCCAGAAATCAAAGTATATGAAAATGAAATGAACGTAAATAGTTGTTTTTGTGGATCAGTTGTTACGCCCAGCAAAAAAACCAAAGAATAAGTAAATAGCTATGAACCGATTCATTACGCCCAACACAAAAATCAAGATAAGCAAACAACTGTGAACCGGTTTGATACACCCGACATAGAAATCAAGATGAAAAGTAACAGATATTTGTGTGGTTCGGTGGGATACGCCCGACACATAAATAGTAAAAGACATGCATAGTAACAGATATTTGTGTGGTCCGGTTGGATATGCCCGGCAATAAACAAAATAAATAACAGTAAAAGACACGAACAGTAATAGATAAGTAAAATAGTAAATTGTATATGATGTTATAGAAATTGTATGTGTTTTACATTTATACCATGTACTGAGCTTTAGGCTCATAGTTAGATCTCGTTGATGTAGGTAAGGAGCCGATGATTGGATAAAATTGTTAATGGATGTAGCTGTGGAGTATTATGGTGTGGGCGTTTGTACTATTGGCGACATTGACCTGTAGTTATGGCTCACGAAGATTAAATAAATGTATTTAAATGTTTTAAAAGTTTTTAAGTGTTTTATGATTTCAAATAAATGTTTTAAGTTAATGTGTTTATTTAAACAATGGATTTGTAGTATTTAATTATGAAAAACCTCCGCTGTATGTTTAGTCTGAGACTTCCACTGTATGATTATTACTCTGGTGTTCTATTATGTAATGGTTTTAAAGAAAGGAAAAAAAAAATATACGAAAAAAGTTACGGGATGTGACAAACGTCTTCCACAAAAGAGTGCAGTGACGGTCATGATGGTGATGCCATAGGATGTATCTCCTCGCCGGAGTGACGGATAGCCACATGACCATAGGACATATCTGACTCTCGGTTTAAAAGAAAAGATAAGGTTCTTTTTTGTAATGCATCGTATGATCATGCATGAGCATTAACATTGCATTCCATTCTACATTCTATCACTAACAGAGTATTAGACTCATTAGTTAAGTCTTGTTGATGTAGGTATGTACGAGAAACAGGAAAACAAGTCAAAGACAATTGATGAAGGATTTACACAAGTGGATCTTGTGGCTGGCTAGGCTAAAGGATGTAAGAAAGAGAAAAAGGCTTTGCAAAGAGTTTTGTAATAAAAAAAAGGATTTGAATTATCATCTTCCATTGTATTTATGAAAGAAAAGTTTTAAATTTTACATGATTTTTAAACGTAATAAAAACTGGGTTGTTACATGTATCTCCTCCCACGTAGGGAGCGAGTGACGGTTAAGCCACATGGACCATAGGATGTATCATGTTTTCTTGTACAGAAATCCCCAACGCTTGGAAACAAAAGACATTGGTGACGGTATGTGGTGATACGCCTAATGAATGTATCTCCTCGTCGGAGTGATGGTTAAGCCACATGACCATAGGATGTATCATTTCTCTTGGTATAACAAAAAAGATAGGTTCTTTTCTGAAATGCATCACATGAGCACATATGAGCATTTGCATTGCATTCCATCCTAATTCGTACTAAGTGTTAGACTCATTGTTTTATCCCGTGATGTAGGTGATTATTATGAGACCTGTGACAGCAAACGAAGGAGGAGGCATTACAGGACGAGCTCTTGGGTTATTAGCCAGGTTTGACCTGATGGTTATAGCTCACAAAAAAAAATGTTCGTTATTTTGAATAGTTAACTTCATATTTTGAATGTGGTAAACGTTTTGTAACCATGGATTTTCGTTGGAAATGTTGAAACTATGTTTTGAAAATTTGTCATTTATTTCTGCTCATTTTACTCTGATATGTTTTCAAACCAGTTTTCCTAATACATGTTTTAAGTAAATTGAAGAAAAAAATTTTATATGGCTAAAAATTAATATAAGAAAAAAGCTAAATAGCTCGGGGCGTTAAAAGCTGGCTCGCTAGCCACGAGTCTAACGAGCCGATCGACCCTAACGAGCCTTAACGATCCAAGCCTAACGAGCCAAATATACATAAATAATATTATTTTACATAAATATATTATAAATTATTTTCAATATTATATGATTAAAAACTATAATAAACATTTATTATTGTAATGTAAAAATATTATAGTTAGTCGTCTAATTGAAAAAATATTTTTATTAATATAACAGATAACATGTTGATAGGATCCGTGCACACCCAGGGGGGTGAATTAGGTGTACTAAATTTTTTTGTACGATTTAATTATTATATCCCTAAGTGATTTAATGTCAATCAAACATACAGTTAAAAGCAATAATAAAGAGATAAGTTATAGAAAGTTGACACAGGTTTATTAACGCGGTTTGGCAACCTGGTCTACGTCCACGCTCCATGCTTCCCACTTGGAAATACTTAATTGCCCAATCTCCCCGATTGGCAATGTTTGACTTTACGATTGTCAAACAAACCTTTACAAGTTGACTCTTTCTCAGGGCGTCACCATTTTCTCTTGATTATTACGGGAAGTCGCCTTTTGCTTGACTAATTTGTAGGACGTCACCCTTTTCATTGGAGAACAATGAAGAGTAAAGAAAATTACAAACTAAATCCTAACTCTCCCAAATACAACTCTCAAGTTTAGGGTTTAGGAAAGTTAGGTTTGAGGCCCAAATAGCTATTTGGAATTGAGTATTAAAATTAGTAGAGCTTCGCCTCAATTCTTGATTCGTTGCAATGACCTTTGGAGAGTCTTATGTTTATAGGCTTTGTAAATTCGATCGACCAATTCCTTTTTGGTAGATCACATCAAACCGTCGAAAACTAGCCGTTTTGTTGTTTACATTTTTCGGTCGACCATTTTCTGCTTTGCTCAACTGCTTTGTCTACCGAAACTCCAAGATGCTCTCTGTATTGTATTTCGGTCGATCCTATCGATCGGTTAGTCAACTGTGTACTCTTCCGAAAATCTTCGAGCACTCTGTAACATTTTTTGGTTGATCTTGTCGACCGCATACTCGACCGAAAATCTTCGGGGTAATTTGTACACAATTTTGGTCTGTCCTGTCGACCACACCCTCGATCGTATCTTCAACTAGTTCCTTTGCAGGATGATTTTGGTCGACCAGAAACTTGGGTTTACTCGACCTCTTGCTTTCTATTTGCCATCTTTTATATCTCTAAGTCTCAATATGATGTCTATTCACTGCATTGACTTAAATAAATATGTTAGCACAATTTTAATACCTTAATTAAGGGTATTTTCAATTTAATATCAATATAAATGTAGTATTTGTGCAATTCAAAACATTATCAAGTAAAAAACTTATAATTTCCATCAACATAATCATCATCAAAACAAATAAGCTTAACAATACTTAGGCTAATACATGTAATTGAAAAAACTATTTGATGAGACGAATAAAATATATATATGCATACAATTAATTGTAAATTTGACACTTGCATCACTACATTATGTAGTCTATATATTAGATAAATCCTAACTAGGTTGGCACCCATCTAATTGTCAATCACGTGCAAAATGAAAAAAAAAAAATACAAGTTAAAGGAAAAATATGAAAATTACAATTTCAAATTTAAATGAAAATCTAATCTTCGACATCCAAATTTTTTAATTCTTCTAGTATGTCGTCCTCTCGTTGTTGATCTCTCATCACGGCGTCATTCCAATCCTTCATGTAAATGAGTGCTTCCACGAGTTCTGGTGCAAGTCTTTCTTGTCAATCATCATACACACGTCTACCTACACTAAAAGCAGACTTCGATACTACGGTAGAGATCGGATGTGTTAGTAGATCATGTGACATTCTATAAAAAATAGGAAATAAAGTGGAGTTGCCTCTCCACCAAGTCAAAATATCAAAATTCTCGTCGCAAGAAATTTGATAGCGGATGTCAAGATAAATATTGAGTTCATTTCTTTGTAAACTATAGGAATGAACATCGCTATCTATTTCATCCAATATGTCATCCATAAAATCTTGTGAAACTCCACCACGAGCACCACCCCTAGAACTAGTATAAATATGTGAAGAATGAATTAAACGAGTAACATTACAATATTTAAATTTATAAGAAGAATATAAATTAGCAATTTTATTTCTTAATTGAGTACAAGTAATTAAAGAAAAAATACTTAAATTAGAAGAAATTTGATCAACCATTAGACACACTCCTTTTAATTTAAATTTAGGATCAATTATGCATGCAAAACAAAAAATATTAGGTATGTTAAAACAATAGTTTTTAAATTTTTTTTCTATTTTATCAAGTATATCACAAAATTCATTTATTTGTCTAAATTTTTTAAAAATACCCGTTAATTTTGTGAAAATTGGGAGAACAAGATGAGTAGTGAGTTAATAAATTCCCGAACATTCATTTGTAGATTCAAAAAAAGGTTTTAGAAAATCAAGAAACAAATTAGCAACATCACAACTACTATGATCAAGAGTAATACATTTTACCCACCTCAGCAACTAGGGCGGTGGGGCCCCTTGGCAGGCCGACTTGCAGGCCAGCCCATCAGGCCCACAAACCCGCTCGTCCAGCCCAGGACCGGTAGGATCACGAGCCCGAAAATCTGAGCTCGGCTCAACCCACTTTTTGGGCCCGCTCACCCACCCATTAGCCACCTCTAGTAGAAATTGTCGATCATTTATTTGTTCATTCACAAAATCATGTGACACCAACTACTATTTAGTACTCTAAATATCTTCAAACACATTCCAATTTAGGAAAAGTCTATTTATTCTTAAAATTATAGTACTCTAAGCATAGCAGATGTCACATCTATTATAATTTTTAATTTACACACAAAAATAAATAATAGAAAATTTTAGTAATATAACAAATTTACATCCAACAATTTAAAATTGCAAAGTGATTAACAAAACAATTACTGTACTTTTTTTTATTAAAGACAAATCATCCCTTAAATACTTTTTATTAATAACTTAAATATTGAATTATAGAAAATAGATGATGCAAACATCATAATTACTTGTTAAAAGAAATATTACTGCGGAGACCAAGCCGAAACATTACTCTATGCAAATTCTAATTTTACTTCAATTTGATATTAAAATCGAAATAATGGAAACAATATTACCCTGAAAACAATTTCGAGAAGCTTTGACATGGTCTTCTTGTAACAACCCGAACCTAAGTTTTTCGGATAAACGATGTAATCAAAATTTTGGAAGTAAAATGGGTTTAATATTTATATAAGACATCATTCTATGGACGTTAAGTTGTGACGTATAACATTGTAGGTATTTAATTTGGACAAGACTTACACGAAAAAATGCAAAAAGGATGGATTTAAGGACTTTAAGATGCCTGCGGACGATGCTACGAACACAACGTGTCGTCCGCGACACGTCTGGAGTGTCTCCCGGGAGTGGGGACGACTCGGGATGCCAAACGGCGTCCTAAACTCGCTGTGCAGTGGTGTTGTGGACTATGAACGCGGATGGTGCAGACGAGGCAAGATGCGTTCGCAATGAATCTGTTTAGATCTGGAGTTTTACAGACGATGCAGATGAATGTGAACGACTCGATTCAACGTCCGAATGAATCTGTCCAATTTTTGGGACAATTTGGACGCCACATGCGGACGCTGCGAACGACGGCACGGCGTCCGAAACAGGGCTGCGGACGGTACGGACACAGTGGGGACGCCATTTTCCGTCCCGAAGCCAGGAATTCTCTGTGTGATTTTAGGTCATGTGGACGACATCTCAACGTCCGCACAAGTCCAAATCACAGCAGATCGGCGAAAATTAAGGAAATAAAAGTCAGAAAACTCAACGTTTAGCGAGTTAATACTCACACTTTCGGCGAGAAAAAGACATCCTCCTAGAAGTAGCCCACAAAGGAGCCTCCCTATATGCACGCTTTGTCTCCTAGGTAGGTTCTCCCTCTATTTCATCTACTGTAAACTCTTCTCCTGCATTCTTCGTCTTCTGCTTTGTTTTTGCTGAAGGGGAACTTTGCTGGAATAAGGAGATGCTGGACAAGGAGCTACTATATGGGTGATTCAACTTCAAGGGTAAGAAATGGGTAGTCTTGGCCATTTGGAGGCCCTACACCCAAGTATTTGTCGTGAGTGTGAGTTGTTTGTTGGCTGAGTTTAATTATTCCTGTTGTTGTCTTATTTTCCTCTATATGATGAATGTCACATTTCTTTCAGTACTTTGATAGAAATTGCATAATTTCCTTGTATGAAGGTGAGAATGTTACTTAGGCTTGAATGAAACAGAGGAGAAATGTTTAAAATGGAAGAGAAAAGTATGAATGAGCTATGTATAGACTACCTTCTTTTAATGACGATGAAGAAGTTATGATGTTAGAGAAAGACTATATGTTTCTTTACAGATTTCTAGTGATGTAATGATAAATGCTCAATGTTTCCTGTTTTGCTTTAGATGACTTTGTTGGTGGTGTTTAAGCATATAGACTATTCCAAATGTTATTCCCTTTGCTTGCAGTAAGATTTCTGATGAACTCCGTTGATTTCCTGCCATAGTTCTTACTGCTTTTACTTTCCACTTTGTAGATGTTATCTTTGTTGTTTTTCTTTTATGTATGTTACTGTTATGCTCAACGAGTAAATACGAGAAACAAGAGAAAAAGGTCCAGACACTTCTAAAGGAAAAGTGAATAGAAATGAGAACCATGACTGTAATGTAAAGAAAAAAATGAAATGAATGAATGACTATGGTGATGACTTGATTATTTCAACTTCACCATAAGCCTATTTTGTTGTTATGTTATATATCTTCACTGCTGTAGGTATCGTATGAAAGAATGTTGTAGTAGTTCTCGCTAATGTAATTATGGTATAGAGAGCATGGTATTCTTTTCCATTGTTATGATCCATATGAAATGGGTTATCTGTACTAAGTGTGTTAATTGTATATGTTTTTTCACTAGTTCATGTAGTCATTAAAAGCATGATAATTTCCCTTGTGTACTCGATTTAGAAGCATGTTAGGTGTTATAGACTCGCTGTTAATTTGGTTGTTAAAAAGTATGTGTAGTTCGTGAGATAAGTGATCATAATATTGTTGTGTGTTGTCCATCTCAAGAGGATGTGTGATAAGCATGAATGAACTTTGATTTCCCTATTGATATTCCTTTTATTGTTTTAATTTCTATGTGATAGATTTTATGCCTATTGAATGAGGTGTGAATATGATATGAACTGTTAATGAAACAATGAAGGAAAAATGTTTAGTTAACTAAACAAAAGAAGGAAAAAGGTAGTTAACTGAACAAACAAAGGAAAAAGGTTTAAGGAGTTAAGATGCATAAACGTTGTAAGTCATTCGGATTTTCATTGTGTAGATTGTGAACTAGTTGCTGAATGACAAACTTGACTCGTAAATGTTATTTCTTGGTTCTGGATAGGAACCTTCTAGTTTTAGTTATATAGCTTCATTCAGCATATTTATTATTGAATTTAATTAAGCACGTGTATCAGTTAGAGTAATTAATAGATTCGATTGACTCTCAAGCATAGTGAGCATGTTAAGTATATATATGTCATTTGTTGCCACAGTATGTCTCCATGTTTAACCTAGCATAGTTTAATTAGCATGTTTAGATAATTGTCGTACTTTACTTTATTGTCTTATTATGTTCGCTCACTATTACAATTCGATATCATAAATGTTTCCTGGATTCATGTATGCTTTCAATTATTGCGATTCAATGAATGTTATAATGTATTATGTTTCATGTTAATAGGAACCCAGTAGGGGGTACCCCTCCGGGGTGGTACCCTCATGCATGAGTGAGGAAAACGACAAGAACAAGTATGTTCGGGACGAGCGGGAATCGTCCCTCACCGAAGAAACCCTAATAGCAGGATACGCCGGAAGGGAAGAAACTCTAAAGGCGGGATACACCGGGAAGAGGAAGAATTCTAAAGGTGGGATATGCCGGAAGAAGAAAGAACCCTAAAGGCGGGATACGCCGGAAAGAGAAAGAAACCAGAAGGCGGGATATGCTGGAAAAAGGGAACCAATAGGGAGTTGGGGTAGATGGGTAGTCCGGATTTAGCCTAGCAGCGAGGATACACCCTCACCTAGTCAGTAAAGGGACTAGCATACGCACAGGAGGTTAGAGCCGTACAGCTAGGCCATCTCAAAAGACAACCCCCAATATCTAGTTCGATGTACGAGTTAAGAACGAACAAAGAAAACGTACGTAATAAAAGAGTTGGTTTGGATGGCTCCCATTCCAAGAAAAACTAAAGAGAGAAATGCATAAATTGTTTTCCCCCATCTCCTTACTAGGCGTAAGCTCACATCCTTGCTTGTGGTGTAGGTAACGAGGCGATTAGGCCAGGAGTTAAGGAAGAGATCATTCCCGTGGAGCCTGTGGTAGGTCCAACAGAGACACCAACAGAGTAGTAGTACGACATGAAGAAATGAAAGAAAGGGAAAATCAATAAGAGCTAACGTTGAATGGTTACCTTTTACGAACGTTAAATTTTCCTTTTATTGCCTTTACTTGGATATTCAAAATATTATGTAAGTCTTATTTGGAAACTCAAAACCTTGGATTTAAAATTATGTTTTAAATGTCGTTTTCTAACAATTATTATTCACTGTTCTTTGTTATTTGGTAAAGGTAGATTTTCTCGTTAATTATGCTTTCGCAACTTTTGTGAATGACTTTTTAAAGAGATAGTTTTCTTCTCTTTAATGAACGATGCAAGAATGAGTTTTTATTAACGATCGGATTTTGATACACTCTGATAACCCCTTTTTCTTTGGAAACGATTTTAAATTTGTCGTGTTAGTAAGGTTAATGTTTTTTTAAAACGGTTAAGAAATCTGGGTCATTACACTTCTCATCATTGAAAACAATTCTCACGTTTTCAATTTTCCAAGCATTTTCTTGTCGTCAAAAAAAATTTCTCCTCTCGATTTCACTGTCTAGCTCTCATCACTATCTTCTCCTTCCTCTTTCTGGTCTTTGGTCGTCGTTAAGTACTCATCACCAATGTTTTACTTTTCGTAGAGGAAAGTAATTTTTTCGCTACGGAATGTAATTGTTTTGCAGCGGAACGTCGTCTTCTTAAAGTGGAAAGACAACGTTCTATAGGCTGAATGTTGGCGTTCCGAAGCAGAACATCATTGTTCTCCTGCAAAACATTGTCTTTCTGCTGTAGAACGACAATGTTTCGCGTACATAAAGTAATCTTTTAAAACTATTTAGTGGAAAGATAATGTTTTACTGTAGAATGATGATGTTCTACTGTGAAAAGATAACATTTAACCAAGGAAAGATAATGTTCCGTAATGGAACAACAATATTTTTAACGAAAAACATAATCACAATGTTTGTTATATTTATTTATCATAATTTAGAATTTAAATTACTAATAAAAATTATTTAATGATTAACTTATCATTAATTATACATTAGAGGGTTTGTTAGGTTAATTTGAAAGGATTGTATGATGGTTGGAGCTGAAATTTTTTTACCATTTTTATCTAAAATCGTTTCCACATTTTAAATGGTGTGATGGAGCAGAACAATTTTGACCATTTTGACCTTGTACGACGCGCTTATTGTGTTTGTACTAGAATCTTTATTACTTTAAAGGGAAAATGACAAATCAACCATCGTGGTTTTAGGTCAATGACAAGTCAACCATTGTGGTTTAAGTCTTAACAAGTTAACCATTAACGTATGAGAAAATGACAAATTTAACATCGCAGTGACGTTTGCCATTAAAAATTAGTCAGGACGCCGCTGCGGTGTCCTGGGACACCGCAACGGTGTTGTGTGTTGCGAAGGAAAACACAAAGTTTTGTCTGGACGCCGTAGGGGTGTCGTGAGGACGCCCCTGCGGTGTCCCGGGACGCCCCTGCGGTGTCCTGGGATGCCTCTGCGGTGTCTTCATGAGGACACCCCTGCGGTGTCCTAGGAAGCCCCTGCAGTGCGCCCCTGCGGTGTCCTCACGACACCCCTGCGATCTCTTTCAAAATCAATGTTTTTATTAGATTTTCGACCTCTTCAACTTCAAACAACCATAACTTTCGCTACGATTGTCGGAATTGGACGCAGAAGGTATCAAATCGAAGCTCTCTCAGATATCTACGATTTGTCATAAGGTGCACCCTATGACCTCCATTTTCGGCCCCTAAATCGATCGTTTAAGCTCTCAAATCTGTAATTTAACATGTTTAACCCTAAACTATGTAAGACGCCGCTGCGGCGTCCAGAGACACCGCCGAGGCGTCCTAGGACGCCGCTGCGGCGTCCCGGGAAACCCAATGGCGTCCTGACTACGTTTTAACGGTGAACGTAACTGCGATGGTTGATTTGTCATTTACATGTATGTTAGTGGTTAACTTGTTAAATATGTACCACAGTGGTTAACTTGTCATTGACTTAAAACTATGATGGTTGATTTGTCATTTTTCCTACTTTAAATTAGGTACTTTGAACCCCCCCCTTTTTTTAGTCATTGAAAGTTTTCAACCGGTGTCTTAAATTATAGTACGTGACATTTAATGTTTGTTTTTATAATCAATTTAAAATAACAATCTTTTTATGGTTAATAATTTTCTTTTTTCTGTTTTAATTTAATTTCACCATACTCAAGTTGGGTAAAGGTGATTCTCAGCCCTCCCACTCCATCTGTTCCCTGAGGTTTCACTTCAAATCTTAATTCAACTTGTCAGTTTTAATTTCTAAATTTAAAATCCAAAGCGAAAAGGAGTTTTCAGTTTTTTTAACTCAACCTTTAGGTTTTTTATTTTTCCTTCATTTTGGCTTTGATCTACACAATATTCAATTTTTTGATTGGGTAATGCTGAATTTATCATATAATTTTATACTCTAAATTTAAAGTGGGTCCTTCAAATAGATATAAGAAGAAATTACTTTCCGCAGATGAACTATTATTTTTTGTTGAGAAAAAAATTACTTTTCGCTGTGAAAAATGAATAATTGGTGATGAAAATTAGACGACGACAATAGACCAAGAAGATAAATGAGAAAGATGGTGATGAGAACTGAAAATTGTTTTCGATGACGAGAAGACCATGCCAAAGCTTCTTGGAGAGAAGCCAAATTTCTAGGAAGGTCTGCAATTAGACGCTCTTGGCTTTTTTGTTCAGTATTTATAGGTTTTTGGTGTCGTCTTCGCGGTAAGATTTCTTTAATTATTGCGAGTTTAGCATAAAACTAAAGTAGAATTAGAATTGTAGAGCATATTTAACAATACCATTTTTTTAAAATTTAATGTTGCTTTCAATAGGTTAACAATGATGTTTGTGTCGTTCATTTTCTATAGTTGAGTGTTTTATTTGTTAGCGAAAGTTGTTTAGTTGTTGATTTGTCATTGACTTCATAGTTCAATAGTTGTTTTGTTAATTTCCCTATTTTAAAAATACTTTTATAATAAAACATTTCAAAATAATTCTTTGAAAAATTAACACAAAAAAAAACTTTGAACTATTGAGTCAACGATAAACAAAATCTTAAAATAATTTTGCGAACAACTAAAATCTCGAACTATGAAAAATAAATAAGACAAACCTCGCAGTCACGTTTTACGTTAAAAAACATCAAGCTCAATTATGACAAATATGTCAATTGATTCATTTTCAATCTATATCAGATTGTTTCTACTCACCGATCTTCAAGACTGAGTCAACGAATGATAAGTACGAAGTTGATAATAAAAATCATTCGATTATCGTATCTAGAAGAGTATAGTTTGATACATTAGTTGATATGAGAATAAAATATACGTTTCTCCGGACAAAATTAAGATTTCGCAGCACAAAACAAATATTTATTACAGAAAATATATTTCCTGCAGTAGATACTTGCCATTTACTATAGATAGTAAGTTTTTTACTATAATTACTTCATGCATGAGTTTGCTATGTAAGAACAACCTATTCACTACAGGAAAAAGTTTTAAAATTTTAATATAAAATATGAATTTGAGATTTAGCTTTTTTATTTTCTATAATTTAAAGGTTTAATTATTCACAAAATTAATTTAAGATTTGGTTGATCTCTACCTACTAGTTGATAGTTTGTTTTGTTTATTTTCCTAAGGGAAATTGACACTGCATGCCCTATAGTTTGCAATCAACGACAAGTCGAACCCTGAAGAAATTTGGCTAACAACTAAATTCCTGAACTATAGGAAATTCTCGCCAATGACCTCGCAGTCACGTTTCCCGTCCAATCTGTCGACGTTAACGCCTCCGTTTCGTTAAAGGGAAGGATTGTCAAACGGAGACGAAAGAGGTCAATTATTGAAAGTTCGAGTTGATCAGAGAAAGTCGAAAGTTCTCTTTGCAATATCTAGGGCACAGGACGTCCTTCACAATTATATAGGCAGATTTGCGTCATCCATCGATAGGAGAAACGTTGTCGTTTAGCATTCTGAGAATGACATTCAGTTGCAAAAAGGACGTATCTTGTATTAAGATGGAAGTCAGTTTCATATTGAATGACGACGTTTTAAGACGAGAAACATCCATTGTGAGCAGAACGACGTAGTCTTGGTCGAGTGACATCCGTTTCTCAATGAGTCTTGGAGCGAGGGGCGTCCCTCACTCCATTCAACGGCCAGGATTGAATCTGTCAATTTCCAAAAGCGATGGTGGACGACATTCCATGTGTGACGACTTAGTTTTTCATAAGCTTTTAAAAATGCATGAAATTTAAAACTTTTGTAAGACAACTAAAATTCTTCATAATCAGAGTGCTAAAACTGAACCGTCAAAACTCATTCATTACATTCGTTATGAAAATCGTTTATCAAAACATAGCAGAAGCAATAATAATTTATTAAAAACATAGCGGAAGCAAAACATTCTAATTAAAACATGCTAAGTAAATTGTTACGTTTTACAAATTACTTTACTCGTCTTTAGCCTGACCAACAGCAATTTCTGCCCTTATAAATCCTTCATCAACTGCTTTGTGTTTTGTTCATTGTTCTTCTCGTCATACATGTATACCTACACCACAAGTAAACTGTAAGCCCAAAGGCTTAGTAAGGAAATGGATTATGCAATATGATCATGTCTCTCTTTAGTTTACTTAGAATGGGTCCGCCTCAAACCAATCTTTTCATTACGTTTCATTCGTTCGTTCATTACTCGTACATCGAGCTGGGAGTTGAAGGAACTCATGTGTGATGATATAGTTTGATCGGCTTCTAGCCTCCTGTGTGCAAACTAGTCCATTTCCTGACAAGGTAGGGGTGTAGTCTAGCTGTCAGACTAGATTCGAATTACCCATTCGCCCCCCAACTTCCCATCACTCATTCGTTCATTTGTTCATTTCATTCATTTCCCTCACATCATGCATGTGAGTACCACCCCAAAGTAGCACTCCCTATTTGTTTTTATTATCATGATGCATGAGATATTATAATAAAACAACGATAATTGAATCAACGAATATAATTAAATGAAAATGATTTAAACAACTAGCTACACATATAGCACATATAATGAACAACCATAATTAAGAGCTGTAACATCCTGTAACCTTTTCAGTATAAAAATTTTCTTTTTCTTTTAAAACCATCGAAAAACCATTGTTTAATAAAACCAGAGTTATAATTATACAACGGAAGTCTTAATCATATAAAACATACAGTGGAAGTCTCTTACAATTAAATACCATAAACTCATTGTTTAACTAAATATTTAAATAAACACATTAACTTAAAACATTTATTTGAAGTAATAAAATACTTAAAAGCCTTTAAAACCTTTATTCCATTTTGTGAGCCATAACCACAGGTCAATGTCACCAACAGCGCAAACATCCACACAGCAACACTCCATCAGCTACGTACATCAACAGCTTTTACAACATTTATTACATTTTGTAAGACATAGCCACAGGTCAATGTCGCCAACAGCACAAACATCCACACAGCAACACTCCACCAACTACGTCCATCAACAGCTTTATCCATTTATCTACTCCTTATCTACATCAATGGGACTTAACTATGAGTTTAACGCTCAGTACGTGATATAAACGTAAAACATAGAATTTACATACAATTTCTATAACATTGTATAAGGTTTCCTATTTCATTTCTCTTTTACTGTTCATATATTTTATCGTTATTTCATTTGATTATGTGTCGAGCGTATCTAACCGGTCCACACAATCATTCATTTACTGTTTATATGTTGAGCGTATCAAACCGATCCATATAAACATCTGTGCCAGACATATCAAACCGATCCACAGTTATTACTCATCTTTGGTTCCTGTGTCAGGCGTAACTAGCTGGTCCACAAGAACATCTATTTACGTATATTACTGTTTAATTCTGTTGTCTTACATTGTTTTAGTCTTTTACTATTTATGTGCCGGGCGTAACTAACCGGTCCACATAAACATCTGTGTCGGGCGTAACAAATCGGTCCACAGTTGTTTACTTGATTTCTGTGCCGGGCGTAACAAACTGGTCCACAACTGTTTACGTATATTCCATTTTTGGGTACTTTAGGATTCTTAGTGTTAACGTTATCGTGCACATACAAATCCTATCTAACGTGTTCCTTAATCGTATCCTTAAAACGTGATTTGTCTTATCTAAGGAACTGAACTTAATCTATAAATACACAATCAAACAGCATACATTTTCATACAATAACATAACTTATGCATTTAGTAAACAAACATCAAATAAAACCCTAATTTCCCGAGATGTAGGTCCTTTCGGACAAAGCACATGCAATAACACGTAGCTGAAATATTTAGCTTTATGGTTTAACACTTCAAGATTCTTCGCAAAAACCTAGTTATTAACAACATGAGATAATAAATAAGTATCTCCTAATAAATAACCCTAATCACTAACAACTTATAATCCAACATATCTCCTTAACTTAATCACTTACTCCAACAAAGTATAGCATAATAATATATATCCAACAATGATAATTCTTGATCCAATAATTTATCACGTCACCCATTGTTAACAAACCTATTTAATTTATAGCCCTAGTATTATTTCCCAAATAATACTCGAATACCCATTTATTTTCCAAACAATATTCTTATTCCAATAATCAAATTTATTCACTTTATGGTCTACCTTCATAATAACTAATTAGGAACTCCAACTAATATTCTCACTAACTTCTTAGCAATCATGCACATATTCAATAAAATCCAATCGATTGT
The DNA here is from genome assembly GCA_022433065.1 of Begonia loranthoides. NCBI lineage: Eukaryota > Viridiplantae > Streptophyta > Magnoliopsida > Cucurbitales > Begoniaceae > Begonia > Begonia loranthoides. The sequence continues at coordinate 28,077,212 of CM039471.1, forward strand.
ATTTTAACAATATAGACAACATTTCTTGAATTTACCCTAATTATACTCCAACACATCCAACCAACAGAGATGTATAGCATGTCATCACCAAATTATAACTATAATCAGACATTAAGAAACAACGGAAGAATTTGGTTACCTTAGGTACTCGAGAACAAAGAAGCCAAGAAGAATTCTTTTCTCAAGGATCACAGCCACGGTTAATATCTCTAGAGATTTCCTTACTGACCTTCTCAAAACACAACCTCCTCTCTCAACCTTTCTCTTCTAAATGTCCAAAACATCAACAGCATTCAGACCTCACAACTCTCTCTTAGTTTTCTCATTATTTTGGTAGCGTAACACTACGTTTCTTCTCCTCTCCACTGCGTTCCCCTTCACCCACTATATATAGACAAATATTTAACGTCAACAACATTAATATTCTAAAGGCAGAAGGCCAACAACTTTGAGTTTCTAGACGCGTTCAATGCCATTTTGAGAAGTTCTAGCGACGTGTTGTCATTAAAAAGCGACCTATTGATGTCCAAACACATATAACATCATTCCCTTCAATTCCAGACATTGCAGAAGACGTTCCCGTTTCGTTTTCCATCGGTTAAAATTCTCCATAATAATCTTCATAAATGGCGGATGATCACGCCGGCGGATCATCATTAAAACAATCAACTGTCATAAACATTTGCAACCTTTTCATTAAGAAATTATCTAATCTCACATCGGTTGATCACGCGAGTCGATAGCACCTCGCCGATCGACCGCTATGATCTACCGCCACTACCAACCCTTGATTTTTAACAAATCCTCCAGACTTCTCCTAACGTGACACTTGTATCCTCAATATATATAAATTATCCTTAATCACCTATTCTCACTTTTCCAATAATCAAACCTCAATCCGTACTATTTTGTTATTCCATAGCGTGACAATATGTATATTATATATTTATACATACTTCTTAATAAACTATAAACCACTCTTCCAATTACATATCCTTCAATATATATACTATATACTTCACTATTTATCCAATATGTCTTAAAATGGTATAATTCTTATACTTTTAATTTTATTACATCCAAATGCGTCCAAATATATTTTCTCTTAGTATTCCCATCGACTATCAAACCAATTGATATCGTCTAATATAATATAAAGTATCTTCAATTGACTTCAATCCTTCCCATAATCTAACTATGAACACAACGAGGTATCATAATTCACTTATTCCAATTGTATATCTCTTGACCAATATTTTTACTTGTCCAACTTAGCTCCTAATATCTCAAAATTATCACTTAAGCTATACTTTCAGCTCAACAAAGATTTGAGATATTACAAGAGCACAAATTGAAGACAATAATAAAGAGAATTTAATGCGGTGAATAACATGCTTAATTATACAATTTACTATCACGAGAATCACAATAGAATTTGAGATCAATGACGTCGAGTTATATGAGTCTACTAGTCATGCTTTTAATACTATTTAACAATTTACCGGAAGCATGTAATTAAAAACGAATATGTTGAGATGACTACTTAAACAGGCATGCTTAAAGGTTTGTCAGTAATTTAGTTAATACAACATGCTGAAAAAGAAAATCATTTATGAATGATGGTTGTAAACAAGCTCAACTATTTGTTATTTACAGAAAACGTGCTAGATAATTTGGTACAAGTCAAACATGGATGTTTATATCTTCTAACCAGAACCAAGGATAAGCAGTAATCATAAATAAGTTTACTAATCAAGAATGAGCAGTGATATTCAGAGAATTTGCTAACCATTCATTCGTGGGTGTAATTTTCTTTAAACAGTTTCAGTTCATCCATTCTAAATCATAGCAGTAAAATAAATTATGAAAATGTAATGTTTGCAGAGGTTGTAACAGCTAAAGGAACTACAATTAAACTAGAGACAGTTACAGCAAAGTAAAACAATGAATTGTACGAAACTAAATCATTAGAAGGGAAATTCATAGTTCGTTCATATTCATTGGTTCATCATTCTTTACTACAATACTTATAAGCTATCATTCTCAACACTCTTCACATCATTTATCTTTAACAAAATAAAGCAATTATGGTAAATAGATTTGCAGGAAAAATCAAGAATTTGAATACTCAGCAGAGGAAATCTTTACAAGGATTAACCAACCAATGAATTCAGGAAATGGGCATCTAAATTAACACACTCACACACACTACTTGTGGGTAGGGTTTTGACAGCCAAGACTATACCAAATCCTTACCTCTATTAAAGAAATTATCTAACGGACAGTAATAACCGAAGTTGACAATCTCTTCTGTCTATGGGAAGTACATGATTGCTCCACCTCTGCGAATCTTCTTAGGATGAACTTAGCACTCTGAAACCACACAACCCTTAAGAAGGTCTCTCTCTCTCTCTCACTCAAATGGAACTCTCTCTCGCAGGGGAAAATCCCAAAAGGAGGCCCTAATTAGTGCTTAAAAGGAGGAATTACTTACCTAGAGAACCGTTGTGCACCAATTGGAGGAGAGGGACGTGCGAAAATGGGTCGATGTGATCCAGTTGTGGGAGAATTGTATCTCTAGAGCTGGTTTTGTGGCTGCCATCCAGAGTTTTTATCCCCAAAATCCATTATTTTAAATTTATTCTTCGCAAAACTAGGGACTTTCGGATGCAAATTTGCGTCCTGGTCTCGTTCGCATGTCATCCGAAACATCACCGTGCAGACAGAAGTGAGGATTGGGACGAGAATTTGCATCTTGGTCCCTTTTGAAAATCCATCTGCAAGCTACCTTTGGATGCAACATGGCATCCGTACCTAGCATCCGTGCTCGTCCGAAAGTACATAAAATTGGTATAGATTCAATTCGGACGCAAGTCGCATTCGTCTACCATCGTTCGCTATCATCCGAAATGATCCAGGAATTGTACAGATTCAATTTAGACGCTTCTTCATCTCGTCTACAGACGTTCGCTACCGTTTGAATGTACCTAGTTTGCAACAGAGTCGGGTGAGGACGTGAGATCCTCATCCTTACATCGTCCCAAGGTTCAGGGACGGCCATCAGTGCACCTGCAGACGCCATTCTTTGTCCTAAAAGCATCCACATTTGTCCTAAATTGTCTTGGACAGTTTTCCCTTAAGTTTTCCGTACTTAATTTTCATCCCATAATTACCCCTTCATCCCAATAAATCCTAATTATCCTCCAAATAATTTCTTAAGTTATAGTCTACGATTACGTCCTTAGTAATACTTCGACAATTATCCAATAAATCCAATATTGTCAATTACCCTTCAATTTTACTTATTAATTTTTGACATATAAAAGGTCGGGGTGTTACACCATGGCCGTTGGATCGAGCGAGGGACGTCCCTTATCGAGATTGACGGATATGATTGAGTTTTCCATTTTCCAAATGAGATGGCGGATGACATTACATGGCCATTAGATCGAGCGAAAGACGTCCCTCATAGAGATTGACGACCAAGATTGAATCTGCCATTTTCCAAAGACGGTGGTGGACGACAATCCATGGGTGTTCGATCGAGTGAGGGACGTCCCTGGATTGGGATGGACAGTCAAGATGGACTTCAAATTCTTTTCAATTGAAGGGTCACGTGCAAGACACACGCATTTTTAAAACGCGCAAATTCCCCCAATTAAGACGAATGTCCCTCTTCTATAACGAACATTCCTCGACCTATTTCAGACTCTTTCGTTGAGAAACAGACGTCCCTCGACCAAGACTACATCGTTCTGCTCACAATGGACGTCTCTCGTCTTAAGACGTCATTGTTTAGTATGCAACGGATGTTCATCTTAATACGAGGGACGTTTGTTTTTATGACTGAATGTCATTCTCTAAACGCTAAACGACAGCATTTCTCCTATTGTCGGACGATGCAAATCTGCCTATATAATCGCGAAGGACGTCTTGTGCCCTAGATATTGTAGAGAGAAATTTCGACTTCCTCCGACCAACTCAAACTTTCAATATCTTTCATCTGTCATCTCCCGATAATCGTTCTGAAGCCCGATAACTGGCAGGAGGGATGTCCACCAGTAATTGACGTCTTTTGTCTCTGTTCAACAGTCTTTGTAGGGGTGGGAATCGGTCCGGTTCGAACCGGGTAACCGAACTGAACTGAACAGTTTTTGGTCAGTTTAATTCGGTTTTAATGCATAAAAACAGAAGGTCATAACCGATCCGAACCGAACTGACATTTACGGTTTGGTTCTCGATTCTGGGAAGAGAAAAACCATTTAACCTGACCCGAACCGACCTCCCTACTTCAGTACTTCTTCAGTTCTTCGAGCCTTGCACCAGACACCAGTGAACCCTACTAGAAGGCAGAAAACCTGCCTCGAGCCCTTGACCTACCCGTCCCCTAAAATCCATCCTCAGTCCAGCTCACTCCCTTCATCTGATGTGTCGGCTCCCTCTCACTTTTCTGTCGAGTGTTGTCTGCATTCTCCATCGCCGACCTGCTCTCCCTAGTAGTTGCTTTAGCTGAAGCCAGATATCAACGAGTGACGAAGACAATGAACATTGACGAAAATTGTCTCCACCCTAGTGAACATCAGTGAATACGACGAACATCGGTGAAGACGACGAGTGACACTCTAGCCGAACATTGGTGATTCAAACTTACTAGCCGAACATTGGCGATTTGAACTCATTGACCAGCGTCTCCACCCCAGCGAAGGTCGACGTCTCACCGTGCAGTCTTCACACTTCACAGGTTCGACTTTGTCATTTTTCACAATCTTCACATGTTCGGCTTTGTCAATCTTCACACCCATTTCGAAATCATTGTTTTCAGGTGACGGGTCGTTTATTCACAGGTGCTTCCAGTTCATAGGTTGGACAAACTCTTTTCATAGTTCAGTGCTTCTAGTTGGCAATTTCAAATCAACTCATTCAGGTGAGGTCAGGGTAAATTACTAAATTTTAGCCTCTGTTTCATAAATGTTGAATTAGGATAAATCTGTTATCTTAAATCTATTGTTGTTATGAATTGGATAAATTTGTACTTTGTTGTTGTGATTGTCTGCTGGGAATTGGATAAATCTGTTATCTTAAATCTGTTGTTGTTATGAATTGGATAAATCTTTACTTTGTTGTTGTGATTGTCTGCTGTGAATTGGATAAATCTGTTATCTTAAATCTGTTGTTGTTATAAATTGGATAAATCTGTACTTTGTTGTTGTGATTGTCTGTTGTGAATTGAATAAATCTGTTATGAATTGCATAAATCTGTACTTTGTTGTTATGTAGGTTTGTATTTCAAATATGTTATGTTTAGAATGCCTACTATGAATTCATTAATAACTTGCATATGTTTGGATTTCAAATTTTGAACTAATATGTTGCAACAATTATGTAAGTTTTGTTTGGTGTTTGTAATGGTTAAATTTTACATTTTTCATTTTAGGATGAAAATGAGATGAATAATAGCAAGAAAAGAAACAAAACATGTGAAACGTGAAATTACTTCACTAATTTTATAATAGCAGCAAACGAAGATTGATATTCTCTCAGGTGATATTGTTTCTGATGATTTGATTTTTGTAGTTAAATTATTCATTTCAATTATCATTGTTAGTATTTTATAGAAATAGTTATTTTATCATTGTTAGTATTACATAATGCAGGAACACAATGAGATAACATCGACGAATGGAGGATTTGGATTCAACACCTACCCTTTCACGTCCTAAGGCAAAATGTTTGGTGTTTTGTTTGTTACTTCGTAGTGTTTTACACTCTTCATCCTTGCATTATAGAGTGAGATATTTTATTTAAATTGATGATATTTCTTCTATTGAGAGATGAGAAATCTAGATTCATTTGTGTTTGTATTTCAGGGAGATGCATTGCATTTTATTTAGACTTGTGATATCTTTTTTTTTTCTAGAGAATGTTGGGTATTTGTTTTCTATAGATTCATTTGTGTTTTTTCTAGAGAAAGTTGGGTATTTGTTTCAGGGAGAAGATGAACTGATGACTGATGATGGTTATTGGTTTGTTCTTCATCGATTTTTGATGACCACAACTGGAGTATTTATATTTAATGTTTTGTTTTGGGTATTCGAATGTTTGTAATGGATTCAGGATTGAAGTTGAAGTTTCATTTTTTATTATTTTTGCTAAATTAAATTGAAAGAACCGAACCGCTGAACCAACTTAAAAATTGAGTAAAAAACTGAAAAACCGAACCCAATTCATAAAAATTGAGGTCATGAAAAAATCGAACCGAAATTGAAACCGAATCGATTAGAACCAAAACCAAGGTTTGGTTTTTCACTCTTCTCAGTTCGGTTTTGGTTTGAAAAATCCAAAACTAAATCGAGTCAGTTTGATTCTAATTCGGCCAAAAACCAAACCGAACCGAATCGTTCCCACTCCTAAGTCTTTAGTGTCAATGAAATGAAGATATTAATGTCGATGGATTTGGACAATAAATATAACTGTGAGGTATTCGACAAGAATTTTTTATAATTTAAAATTTTAGTTGTTAGTAAAATTTTTTTGAGATTTGATTTTGTAGTTGATTTTAAATTTTAGGGAATGAGGTGTTAATTTCCATTATCCTAATTCTTTTTGTATGCTATCAAATTTTTGAAAGGTCAAAATAAGCTCCTCTTATGACTGAAAAAAATGGAGGAAGGAAAAAGAGGAGATTGAAAGTCAAAGGTCGTCTCCTTCATAACAGAGCTGCACCCAATGCGGGGCGGTTAATTGGCCAACGGCGAGACTGCTCTGCTTCGGAGGGAGAAAGGGAGAAGACTATGGGGAATGGGAGCTCCGTCGATAAGAAGTCTCTTTCTTCTTCGCCTGAATCTACAGGCTCGCGCTCCTCTCGCTTGAAGCAACGGCTTCAACTTGATCATTTCCATCTTCATCGTCATCGTCGTGGTCGTTCCGGCAGCAATGGCTCTTCCTCCACTGGTCTTCCGAAACTTCTTTCTGCCGAAGATTTCGCTGGAATTGCTCTGCTCACTCTGATCCGCGTAAATATACTCCCACTCCTTTTTTTTTGACTCGCGTATGTTCAATATGTGTTGTTTATGGAGGTCCTCGTAGTCCATTTGGTTACGAGAGTACGCTGATTCTCTTTCTATCGTTTTCAGGCGGAAATGAAGTTTAAGGACGAGTGGTTCGCCTGTGTTTCTTTTGGAGAGCAAACATTTCGAACACAGATTTCTGATCAGTTGAGCCCGGAACCCTTTTCCTACACTTATAGTTAATTTGTAGCCTAATTTCTTGTTTGCTTATGACCTGTTGAGAAACCATAGTTCGTGATATTGGAAACACGTTATACGAAAGATAACTAATTCATTATAGTTCCTGAAGAGGAGAAATTACAAATACACGTTGAAAGAGGAGAGCGAGAGGCACAAAACTAAGAAGTACTAGTTTTACGCCATCCATAAAAATGTTGTCCGCTGAAGTTAGAAATGTTGCCAATTTTGTGTGATAATTTATTCTCAGAAACTTGGATGTTCTTCTTATTAAAAAACAGATTTTCTCGAAAGATTAAGATATAATGTTTTTTAGCTTTTTGATAAAGAGTTCATTTACTTTCTCTAAAGTATATTTGTTGTAGCATAAGGTTTCTTTAAATAAATAGCAAAAAAATACTTATCCAAATAAGAATAATTTTATTAATTATCAAAAGTCTCTCTAATTATTACAATAAAATTTTTTTATAGAGTTTGTTAAATAATATCATAGAAATAAATAATTATGATAAGAAATTAATAACTAAGAAATTAAATAATTAAAAATTTAATTAAGATAAGAAACTTAAATAAAATATAAAATTAATAAAATACAAAATAATAAAATAAAAAATCATGGTTTGTCCTGCATTGATGCTGTGTTTTTGACAGTAGTGTTGACAAGCGTCTTTGTATTTTACTAGTTGAAGTACATTGGAATTATTGCATTGTTATGAAATTTTATTAATGAGTTTCTTATGCCTTGATTTGTCCGATATCATTTCTTGTCTTTTCATTTATTTTTTAGCTTGTGGGCTATGGGTTGATTCTTTTTTTTTTTTTTTTGGTAATGCAGAACTGACAAACCTGTCTGGAACTCGGTGAGTACTCTAACCAATTCATTTAGGTGTCATAAACTCGATTCATTATTTCTTCATTTCACTGGAATTTTAATGGTTTTTTGAGGGAGATATTATTGAATGAGGCCGGTGTTTTTGAGTTAATCTTTTTACCACATTTTTTTGCATTTCTGGTTTTCAAATATTTTTTTTTCAAATTTCCAACTACATGTATTGCAAGAAGCCGACACTTATCAAAGAAAGAAGCGGAGACCTTAGTGTACTGGCCTTACTTAGTAATCTCTAAGTGGCTTATTTGTGTGGGCATTGCATTAAACCTGGAGCTTTCAGGTTAATAATCATTTGGACATTATGAGTTATACAGCTCTTAAGGTTAAAAGCTAAATTATTAAAAAAGGTGGTGTGAAGATATGTTACAAATTTTTCTGTTTATTTCCATGTAGTACTTGTATATCTAATCAATATTTAACTTCCAGTTCGGGTTTTACGTCATGAAGGTTTCTTATTCTACAGTACTTTTTCTCCTGCAGGAAAAGAAACTTCTTTTAGAGAAAAATGGACCTCATATTGCAAGGATTTCTGTGATTGAGGTGAATTTCATGACATTTGCTCTTTTGACAGTAACTAGGATATTTCAAGCGATCAGGTCTTCTGTCATATTTTATTTTCTACTATTTTAATGAGACATGTACAAAAGCTTCCAACCTTGTCTCCAAAAAGTTAGAAAAAGACTGGATTGTTGGTAAAATGGTTGTTTATGTGAGAGGGGCCAACTCACTTTTATTCACGTTGTTCTGATAGTAATGTTTTGTTTTGAGTTTCCGCCTAGGTTTGGTCCCAAGGACGGCTAGGCCACTTCTCTTTCTGCAGCTCATCAAAATAGCTATTCTATCTAGTTTTTCCTTTTCAATATTGACACCACTATTATTGCATTTAGTTTATGCTTAAGCCCTGATAGTAACACATCAACCATATTTTATTGATTGGTTTTATCTTCTGCTCAATCAAATCGTCAGCAAACTGCTGATGAAAGATATGTGCTTCTTTACGACCATGGGGCCACCAATGGAGGGTGACCAGGAATCTACCTTATTCCAGTCACATCCGCCATACTCAGACTTCAACTTTCTTTTTCTCCACTGTAATTGTGTCCAGCCTTCTTCTTTGACCTATAGTTTTTGGTTGCAAACCTAATCCATGTTCCTTTTTCTTCTATGCCCAGTTAGAGACCTACCTGTTACAAAATGACACTTAAGTTATGGCTCTATTGCTTGAACTGTTCTATATGATCTTATTCTTCTGCAATCTTCAAATAGCTGCAACAAAATACATCAATCTAATGTAAATTTCGGTTGGAAACTCAAATTTTTACTTGAAGTTTTTGCAGTTTTTCTTTCATGAACCATGAATATGATGAAGTTGTTGTTTTTTTTTCTTTTTATGACTCGTGGATTTGCGTACACTGCGACATATCTCACATTCAACATTATTCTGCGAAACATCTCTCTGAGCTTGTTATACGATTTTCTCTCCAGGAGTTGGCATTTTCACACTCATCAATGATTTTCAATACTTATACTAACTTCCAGGAATGAGATTTCATTAGTAGCTGTAAATAATGATAGCTAGGTTTATAGTGTGTAATTTTCATGTCCAGTCATAGTTCTTTAGTTTGATTTCTCACCATAGAGTGTCTACTTCCATTTTGTTGTACTGAAGCTACATGAGTTACTGCTAGTATAAATGTTAATTCCATGAGTTACTGCCTATATAAATTTTAATTTATCTTGACTTGTTGATGGCTTTTTTTTTAAATAATTGTGGAGCCCTTTATTGGTAGTGGCTCAAGATCCTTCATCTTGATACTTCAACATTATCTTAAATTTTGTAAAATTTCACAAAATGTGGAGGAGAAAGATGTGTCATAGAAACACTCCTCATGAAGACATAGTATAAGATTTACACTAAGGCACATGGCATGAAGTATTCTATTTATGTGAAACTGTACAAGTTTTTATTTCTAAGTTGATTTTGAATGATGCAGACAAATAAATTCTCACGCAATAACCTCATCGGATATTGTGAAATTGATCTACTTGAATATCTAGCAAAGGTGAGTGGCATGTTTTTTTATAAGAACTCCTTTTTTTAATTGTTAACTTGGAACAAGAAAATAATTACAATAGTGTAGCAGAATAGTAATATACCACATTTCACACACTAAGGTTATTCGAGAGAACCTTCACTCTCCCTGTAGACTTACCAATCTTTTTCATCCTCCCCCTTTATGCCTTACTAGTTATTGTATGTATGCATAATTGTCCAAGATAGTTATTTTTATTTTTTTTACAAATTATTATTCAATTACAATCGGTGACTTCTTTTTTTTCTTCTAATATATGTAAACCTCACAAGAAATTTATCAGTATTGCTTGCCTAAACAAGAACATTGTCCTTAAGGTTGAAATCTTAAAATTACAATCGAATCTGATCAAAATCTTCTGAAGTAGCTTCAAAAGATGAAAGGCGCTTCCACTTAATAAGAACTAATAAGTTTTGGTCATTCCCATATTGTCGCTGAACATCAAATAAAGATTTAGGTTGAAACTTCAGAATATTCTCATTGACAAAGTCAGCTGACAAAGGTGTGACAGTAGAAACATCACCTTTAACCTCACATAACAATGAAACATGAAATGCCAAATGAATGCTAGTAGAGTCCAACAACTTCAACTTGTATGCAACCTTTCCAATCATCTACAAAATCTGAAATGGACTATAATATTGAGGAGAAAGCTTGATATGCAATGGTTTAGGAATAGACTTTTGACGATACGGCTAGATCTTCAACCAAACATAGTCACCCTCCATAAATTCCACTTGCCTTCGCTTACTATTCGATACCGACGCCATTAATACTTGAGCTTTTTCCAAATGAAACTTGAGCGATACTATAGCATGATCACACTCTCTGGTTGGAGGTAGTCCACTAGACATATTAAACTCATGTTCAAATTGTATTAGCAATTTCTCTAAACCATCAACTTGAGTAGTTTCAAACCTTGTAGCAAATTTTTCCAGGTGACTAAGCTCCACAAATACTCCTTGTCTCTCATTTTTAATTGTTTAACATTGCTTTCATGGGAATTTTAGTTCGACAAAAACTTGAATCTCCTTTGATGTTAACCATTTTTTCTCACAGTACACACTCTATTGATAACATTTTCCAATTGACATTCATATCTTATAGAGATTCTAGCTAGTGCATACCTAAAATTACTTCCGAATTATCCTACTCTATAGGCAAAAGTTCCTCAAAAACCTCTATTTTTGGCAACTTCAATAACACATTTTTAAAAATTCTATTCTCACAAATCGATTCACCATTGCCTAACTGTATGCTATATCTCGCTGTTGGTGTTATTGTTAACTGAAGTTCCTCCATCAAATGATTGACAACGAAATTGTGAGTATCGCCACAATTGATCAAGACTATAACTCGTTGGTTCCTGACACTTCCTCACAAATGCATAGAATGCGGATTAGCTAGCCCAATTATCGAATTTAATGATAGCTTCACTTAATCACAGATTTCCTCTACCTCTTCAAGCTTAGAACTTACTAACTTCCTGTTATCTTGATTCATTTCCTCCTAATCTTGCACAATTAACACCTGCATCATTTTTTTACATTGATGTACAATAGAGAACTTTTCATCACATCTAAAGCAGAGACTTTTTTTTCTTTCTCATCTTCATCTCTAATTCTGTTAACCTTCTTTGATTAATTTCATTATTTTTCACCACTATTTGTATCATTGGAATCTCTCTCGGCATGATTCTACCACTCATAAATGTTGTCCAACTCTGCCTTTCCATTGCATGATTTCCAGTAAACTTTTCTGACTGAATCAACACATATCTATCTTCAACAACTTGTGCTAAATCCATTAAGTGCCGTATTCGACAGGTCTCTTCAAACGCACATCTCCCTTGATTTCTTTTTTTAATCCATTGAAAAAAACACTAAACAGTACTTCATATGGAATTCCCATTAAAGTAGAGATTATGGATTCAAATTCTCCTCTATATTCTTCCACAATTTCTTCTTGTTTTAAGGATAAGAGTCGGTCACAACTTGAACTAGCGCGTGAATGCCCAAATTTTTCCAATATTCTCTTCTTTAAAGTTATCCAAGTTCAGACAGGCCGAAAATTGATTTCCCATTGATACCAGCCTAAAGCAGATCCCTCAAAACAAACTAAAGCTGCTTCCAATTTTGACAATCTGTTTATATTGAAGTACCGATTAGCGTGAAACATCCAACCTTCTGGGTTGGTGGGCTGAATATCGGTAATTTCAATTTTTAGGGAAGAAATTTCCGATTCATTCCTGGTCGCATTTCTTCAGCTCCTTCGATTCCCATATTTCTCAGCAATTCTTCCATGTCCGTCCTCAAATGTTGTTTCTACATTCTTGCTAACAGACGCGCGATCTGCTCCTGCATGAAAACCATATTTCGCTCCATCAAGGCAATTTTTATAACTTCTCTTTCATTCCAGCGAATTCTCTTTGCCACTTCACAAAATTGTCCTTATGCGAGAGAAATTGAGTTCAATCTAATAAACAACTTTTATGTGATAGTACTAGGCATTTATTTATTTCATGTCAGCAACTCATTATTGCCATATAATGGTTTATGGATTCTCTTCTATGCTATTTGCCCATTCATTTTATTCCTTTTAGATTATGTAATTTAATTTAGGGCCAAGTTAAGTAAATTCCTTGGTAATCATGGTAATCGTATTTATCAGTTCAAAAATATGCCTATTCTATGAACATTATCTACACAAGTGTTTGGTAATGCTGAGTATGAAGGAAGGATTATACTTTATTACGAATGCAGACTCTTTAACTCATATACTCTCTTGTTAGTTCACATAGCCTTTTCTGCATATTTGTATGCATTTTATGTCAATTTGTGGTTCCACAGGATTTAAAATTTGACTTTGAGCTGTTTGATCTGTTGGATCCATCATCACCTGACGTTATAGTTGGTCATATTGCTCTTTCATGTTACGTTGAGGTGTGTAACAACAACATAAATGACTATACATATGCATTATATATCTAATCGTAATGTGTTTACTGGTTAAAGTTTGAGGACTCCAGATATTTTTTAAATTATTTTGCAGGACCCATCGGAAACAGAAAAAGGTTTTGCAAGACGCATATTGTCAATTGTGGTATGCATTATATTTTCATTTGCTACTTTCATTTATAGGTAGAAACACGTAGTCATCCATGGGACAATAGCATAACGTACATTTTCTTTAGCTTAGTTAAGATGCTTTAAGCTTAGTCTTCTCTTTTCTTTTGATAAGAAAAAAAATGATTTGGAAAAGTTAAAACCTAGAATTTAGTCTTTTTTATTATTTCTTGGTGTTGGAACCTTTTAAAGTATTTTTTATATGAAATTTTGATCTTGTGAGGCAATTTATGTCGTATCCAATGAGAAAAAATGAATTGGAAAAGTTAAAATCTAGAATTTAGTTTTTTCTATTATTTTCTCATTTTGAAACCTTTTGAAGTATTTTTTTTATTTATGAAATTTAAATATTGTGAGGCAATTTATGTGGTATCCAATGGAAAAGGAACAAGGATTATTTCCAAGTCAAACAATTCAATGATGCGTTCTTTACTTGTGAAACACTACCACAATGGATACTTAAAAAAAAAATAGTTGCCACAATATTCAAGTTTAAGACATTGAGACATATCAGGACATAATTTTAACATCTTGATCTTTATTACATAGTACAATATCATCTGAGTTTAAGCTCGCCCAAATTTGTTTTTGAATTTTACTCCAAAAAGCCTTGTGCTATTTACAATTGAAGTTCTTACTTATAAACCAACTCTTATCTCTCTCAACCCGAGGTAACATTACACAACTCTACATGGTTTTGGACCTTTTGTTGTCACAAATACCAAGTTTTGGGCCTCTTGCTTCACAAGATATTCTGCTCTTGGGCTTCTTGCTCTCATATAATTGACTATTACACTAATACTCATGGCTCTAATCATATTCATGGATGATATTAGTGTAACAGTCAATTACAATTATGGAAGACTCGATCTTATTATACTATATTTGAATTAGAAATTTTAATGAGATGTCGATTTCGTCTTATGCCTAGCTCCTTATAGGGCCAACCACAACAAAGCATGAGTTCATACTCTCTTAACATCTTACGCCTAGTTCCTTATAGGGCCAACCACAACAAAGCATGAGTTCATACTCTCTTAATATTAAGAGTAATGAGAGGGTATTAAAATGAATTTGTACTCTCAATATGTTAGCATAAACATTGGTCTTATATAGTCATGTTGAATGTGTCGAAGCACTAAACATCAAGCTAGAGCCTCTGACAGAGTTGACGAGGGATAGTTATCAAGTGAAGTGCCAAACAATTGTGGTCATCACAGTTTTAGTGATTTTGGTGAATTGAGGCTTTATCGTTTGTCTTGTGCACCCGAGGCTTTTGTCATTAGCCATTCTCCAACAAAAACCAAGTACCATATACAATTACGGACCTTAGCAAGATGGATTATAGAAATATTATATGGACACACAAACTAAAGGATTTGTCATTATAATAAAAATGATGCATGGGATTATGTGCTTTTTTAGGGCCCATATACTGGCATAATATCTTCCTGCTCGTCCTTATAACTGTGTGAAGAATCAGACAGGTATATTGATTCTCTAATTTGCAAGTGAATATTCATATAGATTATGGAAATATAAAGACCTTAGATATGACATTTTCAAGTCATTTTATGTTTGTAAAACTTTGTTATCACTAGACAATGAAGCAAACGCTTGGAATTTTCTTTAACTAAATTGCCTAGTTATCTAACTCAGCACACCTTGACAGGACTACAATGAAGATGGGGAGCTTTCATTCTCTGAGTTTTCTGACTTAATCAATGCTTTTGGAAATAAAAAAGCAGCTGAAAAGGTTTGCACGTCCTTTTTTTTGTCAGTAAACTTTGCACGTGACATTATAATGGTTTTCATGTATACTTTGGTGTTTGATTTTTATATTTTCTACTATACTGTTTTTTTGTGGATTGTGTTCTTGTAGAACTTCAAATTTGAATTTAGAATGAACTTTCTGAATACGGACATGCAATTTTATATATATATATTTTTTCTGTTCTGAATTTGGAATGCCACCATAGTAATACAGATTTTGGTTTATTGTTTCTTTCTGTCTCTCTCTCTCTCTTTACATTTTTGAAAGGCTATAAATCCTCTTGTTTTCCTTATTTTTCTATAAGTGGTTCTCTTTTTTATTATACTAGAAAGAGGAGCTTTTTAGAGAAGCTGATAAGAACAGGGATGGCGTTGTTAGCTTGGATGAATTGGCTGCCCTTCTTAGTATTCGACAGGAAAAGTAATGACCCATTTAAGATTTGGAATGCATTTTTTAATGTACTTCTACTTCCGTTGCTATTTTTGCTTATTTTCATTGGCATTGGTTTCATGTCGAGCTTATAGGTTAATGTCTTATTTTTTCCTTTCCGAAATTTGAAATCTCATGAGTATGATTAGTTGTGTTTCTAAACAAGAAAGGTTTATCCTTTAATATATCAATAATTAATTTAACTATCTTTGCATGATTGAGGTAAGCTCGTTCACATCTACATACGAATTCCATCAGTTACGTAATGAAATTCTGAAGAATTCAATTAAATTCTATGCTGGATGATTTCATTAGTATAGCATTAGATTTCACTCTAAACTAGGAAAATAAAATGATTTAAAGCTGTACAATAGGATGTGACCAATTAGAGTAAATCTAAGAACCAAATATACATAATTCTAGAAAAAAAAGAGAAGTAACTCGGAGAATTCTTGTATAAGATAAATTGGATGACTTTGATTCTTGGTTTCTCAGTTCTATCCTCATCTGACATTAGTTACGTTTTGAACCATGTATACCTGTGATGTGTACTTGTGCATGTTGCTGGTTGATTTAGAGGAATCATCATAGCGAACGACATTTAGACATAATATTAGGAGTGTGCTAAGTAAATGAAAAGTTTGTGGTGTATAGTAAATTTAATTAAAACCAATTAAATTATCAATGCATAATTAAATTAAGCACCTGCATAATTTCATATGGGTCTTTCAGCTTAGTGGATTTATATATCTATGTTATGAAAATCAAAGGTATTTGCTTTACATATGGGTATCTTCAGCTTATTAGATTAATCGAAATTCCCTCCTTTTAGTCTCTTCAGCTTATTGGCTTTGTACATGTATGTAACAAATATCAAAATTATTCTCCTAACGAACTGCATTGTGTTTCTTTTAATTGAAAGACTACATTTGTTTTTCAAAAACAAAAAAATAGAGGAAGATGATAGAAATGAATTGATTGTAATAGGAACTCCTAGAAGAATTTCTTAACTCCCTTTTTGATTCTCATATTTAATGGAACTTCTCTTTCTGTTAAAAAGTTTCCTTGTATCTATCATTGAGTGTTGGTAGATATTATCGATCTTATTCTCTGTTCCGTAAACTCATCTTATGTCGATTAGTTCATCCTTCTTGCCCTCAATGTTTTCCTTAGATTGCCAGTGCTTTTCAGAACTTAAGAACTTTTCATATACTTACATTATTTTTTACTTTTGTTAGTGGAAGAATAATATTTTCACTTTCTGTTCCACATTTTCTACAGGGAACCATTAATTAATTGCTGTCCTGTTTGTGGTGAAATTCTTGAAGTTTCTGATAAGTTGAACACTATGATTCACTTGACACTATGCTTTGATGAAGGAACTGGACATCAGGTTATGACTGGCGGTTTTCTTACTGATAAGCAAGCTTCATATGGGTAAGAATTTTTTTGGTGTGTACCAGTATGTGTGTGTGCTTTGTGTACTTGTACTTGACAGTACGTCTAGTGTATATTTAAAATGCCCTGTTTAAGTGGAATAAAAAATTTTGAAATCCAGATAGTCAAGAAGAAAATGAACGGTTTAAAATATTTTGAATTCTTAATTAGTTAAATAGTTTGAATTTACCAACTTTTTTTATTCTTCTATTCATCAAAACTAAGCCGGGTCTGAGTTTTTTTTTTTACAAAAACTTGAATACAACTCTTAGATTTTGTTACATTAGTTGTACAAACTATAGTTGCCCGTTTGAGTTTCTTTGCATAGTTTACAATTGTCATATCTCTACTAAACTATAAATGCACATTGCATTGTTTTGAGGAAGACAGATATTCACTACTTTTTTTATTTTTTTTCTTATATTTTTTAAAAACTTTTTATCCTTAGTAATGACAAATTGTACACCATAAAGGCTAATATGTATTTTCTTAAGTTGAAACTATAAACGTTTAGTTGGTCGCTAAAATTTATTTTGTGAGTTCGTTTTCATTTCGCTTTGAGGTTCATGTTGATTTTCTAATCCTACTTAATAACTTTGATGCGAACTGTTGGCCATGAACAAGGGACGTGGATCATTGTTATTTTGAATGCATTTGATGATGAAATAGTATACAAGGTGATATGAACTATATTTTTATTGAAGAAACTCACATACTCGCATACGCTTCCAGGTTTTCGAGACCCTAGAGTCACCCTACAAAATACTCTAATATCTCTATTCCCAACTACACCAAGTCTTTATATAATAGACTTGACTTACAACTATTCCTAACTAACTAATTTCCTTTTATTAACCTTTTAACCTATTATTACTCTCATTTCAAAAAGACACCTTGTCCTCAAGGTGGGAAAAAAATGAAAAATAAACTCAAAAGCTTTCTCTTCTTTCTCCTTTAGCTCTAGCAAGTTATCTCTTCTTTTAATAAATTGATATTTTCTTCTCCTAATTTGCTTCACAGATCTATGAAGATAGTAAAAATCTATTAAATGTCCAATAACTTTTGTTGAAATGCTCTTTTTTTAAAACCCCAATTTTTTTTCTAAATGGGCCATAGTTGGAGTTGGCCCAACAATTCTCTTCCACCAAATTAGGTTTTTGGAAACAAGGTGGTTTTTTTTTCTTACTTCTTTGAAGTTATAGTTTTCTCCATCGTCGCCGGTTTCTCCATTTCCACATCGCCGGCTCCTCCCTTCCCACTGTCGCCGGATCCTCCTCTCATGCAGTTGTGACTTTTCTTGATTTTTTTCATCATCAGTTTTTCGCGCGCGACTGTTTGCTCACAACACATTTCCTTGGCAGTTGATTCTCCCTCTCCGCTAGTTATAGCTTCCTCTTCTGTTGCCTCCTCCCTTTCCATCGGCGAAAACACTTTATTTTCTTTCTCTTCAGTTGCCTCTTTCTTTTCCGACATCGCGATTTTCCCACCCACGTTCTCCTCAAAATTTTCTCCTTTGCTACTCGATCCATCTTCTCCAAGAAAATTTCTTTTGTCACAAACTCTTCTTGCTCGATTTTTTTTTCTCACAAACGATTTCCTCTTCTACTGATTCTCCTTCTCTGTTGAGCTCTGTGATTGCTTCCATCTTTCTATTACTTCGCTCGAATACCTTCTCGTCCTCAACATTCTTTGCTGTCTCCATTCTTTCTTTTCTTACGATTATTTTTTTGTATTCTTCTCATTCCCTCACACTTCAAAATTGATTTTCAAGTCAGTATTTCAATTCTCTCCAAGAATTAAAGGGTTTTCTGCTAGTTTGCCATGGATATCAATGCAAAACAGGACTTGCAAAACACTCTCTTACTGCTTCCAATTTTTTCATCTTCGTCACCAATTGATATCGAATAACCTTTCAGCATATAATAGCTACCACTCTGGATTCAGTCTATTGTACATCGGTAACTTCAGTTTACGAGGTAAGAATTCTGCCGTAGAAAACTGTCGAGATTTGTCATTTCTTTCATTTCTATATGTTTCAGAACTTCTTGTTTTTCTTTCCCAATTCTTTCCCGACGGGCGACGGAGGCTGGTACTCCTCTGTTATTACCAGCAATCTTGCGAGTTGCTTCTGGATAATCATAAGATTGCGTTCTATCATATCCGTATTTTCCAACTCTTCCTTTATTTCTGTCATCTCCCTTTGTCACTCTTGCCATTCTACCATACTTTCTTCTTGAGACTCCTTCATCGTTTGAGCCCCCAGATTTATTGCTCTGATACCAAATTGATATGAACTACACTTTTATTTAAGAAACTCACACACACTTCCAGACTTACGAGACTCAAAATACTCTGATATCTCCCTCCCCAATTATACCAAGTCTTTCTATGATAGACTTGACTTACAATTACTCTAAACTAATTAATTTATCTTTATTAACCTTCTAACCTATCACAAGGATTGAAAAATACTTGCTCAAAATTTGAACTTCTCTTTTCACAAATGTGAATATTCTTTTCCATAAAAATAATATTTTAGGTACTTGACTTTTTTATTAGATAGTGCATTCATATTAGGTAAAATATATTTTCAAATAATTGGGAATATAACTTTCTTTTTTTATTATAAAAAACATTATCATATTAGGCAATTTAACATTAATGCTTCCAAAAACAAAAGACAACACCGAATTCTGCTTTTTTTCCTGGATAGAAAATGAAAATGAATATTGTTAGCATACAGAATAAATCAACTGCCATCCGGGTTGGAAAATCCAAGCTATGGTATAGTGCTTGATTTCTAATGTTATTTCTATATTCTAACTATTATTATTCTCATACTATGTCTTTTTTTCTTTTTAATTTATGGTAATAATTGCCTGTAATTACTGTGTGGATCTTACTACATTTCTGCAGTTGGATGTTTAAATTAAGTGAATGGGCTCATTTTTCATCCTATGATGTTGGCTTGCGATCTGGATCAAGTGCTTCTCACATTCTGGTATGCTTTATCTCTTGGTTTAGATATTGACGTGGATGCCATAAATTTAGTGTTTATATGAGTTTTGGATCTGCAAATGCTTTGAGGTTGGTTTCATACAAATTGTTTGATGACTTGTGTTAGTGAGCAGTAATTTCAATTTATCCTTTTAGTTTTCAATTTGTTCGTGAATTCTGCAAGATGGGAGTTTGAGAGTATACTGTAACTACTATTTGGTGTTAATAAATCTGTTAATATAATGGTGTTCTGAAACTAGTCATACCAAATTTCATTATTGTGCATTTAAGGCCTAACTTATTACAGTGGTAGTAATATAGTTTGGAATATGAATGAGAAGAAAATTGATTTTCTTTTTTACTTTTCTCTTTATTAGAAGAGAAAAAAATTTAAATTGTATCCATATTTATATAGAGACGTGTGCATAATAGAATAATTCATATTCCAGAAAATAACTAAAAAACTATTTGTGGATTCTATAAAGTAGAAACGAAATGTTAGGAAATCAAAATCAGGACCAGAAAATAGTCACCACTAAAACCCACCTCATGTTAGTTCATAGGCACGGTAATAGCTTGCATAGGATAGAGTGAGCCACTCTAATTGGAAGTCCGTTGGAAAAATCTGTTGTTTTATAATATTTGATACTATGTTTGACCCAATCAATGTCCTTTGGGTCTAATTTGGTATTTTGATGATCAGGAGTATGACAAAACTTAGTACTCTCAAATAGTTTAGGATAGAAGGTTCATAATCCCCTAAGTGAAGAGCAGAATTTAGTAACACATTTTGGCTTTAAACCAAGAGTACGTGATAAGCGAATGAAGATGGTGGCAGGTGACATAACCTCTCCCCAATTAAGGTTTTGGAGTTCTTACGTTGAAAAGTAAGGCACAAGCTATATCTCATAGGTGTATATTTTTCTCTCATCAATCCTATTTAGTTGATTGCACATGAAGGCTGGTAATTACTGCCTTGACTTTGTTTCATCGGTTCTTAACATTTTTTTTTTTTGTTAGAGATTGCAAAACATCACTTTGTGAGAGAATATAATCAATGTTAAAACAACCATGACTTTGTGTTAATTATGCCTCTTTTATTTTTTTCATTAGAAACAAATTGAAGAAAAGGGCATCTACAAGGAAATGTGGGGAAAGAGCCTTCTTGAGCATAAATTCTTAACAAAAAAATTATTGAATGATGAGGTCTTTTAAGTTAGAGAGAATTAAACTGAAAATGTAGGTTCTAAAGTACTTAGAATTATAAACCCGTCCGTCTAGCAATAAAAAAGTTGCATTTTGGCACGAGTCATAATTTGACGATTTGTTTTCAAATAAAATCTCTCTGCGATGGAACTAAATATCCCAAAAAATACTTAGAATGTTGAGGCCTCAATTTAGCTTCATCTTCTTATGTTTTTTCTCCATAATAAGTGCATTATTCATGAAATTCACAATATCAAAATGAACCCTTGGCATGTGGTTGAAGGAGGAGTAGAAGCGCAAACATATACATCTAGCAAACTCATTTTGGATCATAATTAAGTTGTTTGTGTCATCATAAACCTTGCTGAATAGTAAAAACAAATGTGGAGATAGGTCCATGACCGTTGGATTTGATTGATCATATACAACTTCTCCTTAACAAAATCCAGCAAATAGTTGAATCTTGGAAGGAACTCCTTTCATCTGTGATTGAAATAAGAAAAGTTGACAAAAGAAGTTTAATGAGTTGTAAGGAGAATGATCTGGAGGAGAAATTTGTTGAAGTTCCAGAGTCTTAGAAGTCCATAACATTGCTGCTGAGGTAGACAAAAGAGATGGTTGCATGGAGGTTGTGTTTGTTCCGTGTTGTACAATAACTTGATTTTTAGTGAAAGTCGATAAATGCCTGGGCATTTGATACATAAAGGAAGGAACTCCACCCATTTGTCCTCCCAGAATCAAATTTTGGTTTCTCTCCACTTTAAATTTGATGCAATTCTTAAGTGATAGGGAAAAAGGAAGCTTGTTTTCAAGAATTGTGAAAAGAGACAATTGATAGGAATCGTTGCCCAACTGAAAGATAGTGTTCTTTATTTGCTTGATTATTGCACGTCATAAAGAATTACTCTCCAAAGTAGTTATGTCTGTCTTAGTTTACATGTATAACTAGTGTAGTTTAGGAAAGTATAATTTTGTACTTCACATTCCTTGGGCAATCCCACTGGTATTTAAACTCCTTGTTGTAATAGTTGTGAATTAGAATCCACCATGTTCTATTCTATACCTAGACGGTATCAGAGCAATTAAAAGTTTCTTTTTGTGGCCTTTGTTGTCTTTATCTTTTCTGCTACATTTGTTGATCATCCCTTTCTAATTGGTCAAAACTGCTTTTATAAATACACTACCTATTTCTCAAACCATGCCCTCCTCGAATCATCCCCTTCAAATTACTACCATGAAATGAAATTGGAAAGTCTATCAAAATTTCTCTCATTAGGGAAGAGAAATTTAAATTTACTAATGGTACTACCAAAAGCCACACTTTCAATGGATCACACATATGAAACATGAGGAATTGAAAACTCCATTGTCATAGCCTTGCTGTTGCACTCTATGGTCATGTACTACTTGCAAATGATGGTGTAAAACGACCACTCATCTTGCATGTTTGACCCATCTTGTGAGCAAATCGGTCCGTTAGTTAAAAATGTAGTAAAACATAAAGGTATTCATGGGTCTTTTAGCTCGCTCGGTTTATTTAACTTGTAACTTTGACCCATCTTATGAGCAGATCTGTCAGTTAGTTAAAAATGTAATAAAACAGGAAGGTATTCACGAGTCTTTTGGCTCGCTCGATTTATTTAACTTGTAACTTGCGAGCCGGTTCGTTGATTTTTTTTTTTTTCAATCTGGCTTATTGAGCTTGTTTAATGAATGAGCTAGGCTCGCATTAACTTGACTCGGTTTAACTCGACTCGACTCGACTCAATAGTTCTAGTTCAAGATTTTTCAGGCTTGACTTGTTTTGTTTAGCTTGTTTGATATCTCTACTTGCAGTGTTATGTTTGTTTAAGTAGTTAATAGAGGACTTTTTCTAATCAGTCTGTAGTCCTATCCTGAAAATTACCAATGGTGACTTGTTGCTGTCTAATCATCATTGCCATTTGAAAGACAATTCTCGCATTCTTCTTTAGAATGTTAAATTTCTTCACTTAAAAGGGGAAAAAGGCATGGACAATATCCAAGACTGCACTAATCAACACCAACCTACCTACTCTTGTAACTAGGGGTGGGAATCGGTTCTAATTGGTCGGTTCGGTTCGGTTTTAGTAAGGAGAAAAAATTGAGTTTGAACCGAACTGAACTGAGGTTCGATTCACGGTTTGGTTCTCAGTTCTGTTGGATTAAAACAGAAAAACCTAGAACCGACCCGATTTTAAAAAAAAAAACCCCAACCCCCTCGAGCTTGCTGCCTGTCCCTGATAACCCTCCGATTTTTTTTAAAAAAAATCCCCAACCCTTCGCTTTACAACCTCGAGCCTGCTGCCTGCCTGCTGCATAAATCAGAAACCCTACCTCACTTGACCCTTCATCTAATCATCTCTCTTATTCGATTTTCTCCCTTGCCCTGTTGCTAAAAGAAACCCGTCACTCTCTCTCTCTCTGGCCTCCACCCTCTCTAGGTTTAGCCGCATCACTCTGTCTCCCGAAATCACTGCTGCCATGCCGCGACATTGCCCTCTCTCTCTGTCTCTCTAACCGAAGGCGAAGAGAGCTTATGAAGGGCTCAGGAACTCTCTCAAGTCTCAACGACAGCTTGGGCGATGATTTGATCTTACGAAGGGAACTCCCTCAAAATGCCAAAGTGACCATTTGGAAATCTTGGCAGGCATAAAGATGGGGCTAGGAAGCTTCATAAGCAAAAAAAACATGCATCTTCCCTGTGGATCTTGTAAACATTTTCTTGCTTCTGAGACGCAGAAACTGTCGGAATGTAGGGCCTGTTGATGACCGCGACTACAAGATTTGCTCATCAAACAAAGGATTCTGTAGCACATGCATGTGCTCTATGTGTTTGAACTTTGATTATGCAAACAACACTTGCAGTTGGGTCGGCTGTGATACGTTCTTTTCTTACGCATCTTCTAGGTTTGCTAATGTGTGAGCTGCTTATTAAAATGAATATTTTACGGTTGTTTGGGCAGAAGACTTCGGTAGTGCTTGTTAAGTGTTTACTCTTTTTGAGTGCTTTTTTGCTTTTGAGTGACTTTTTGCTTGTTAAATGGAGAAGTGTTTACTGCTTTTGAGAAAACATAAAAGAAAAAAATTGAGAAACTGATACAAAACCATACAGAAAAGAACATTTTATGGTTGTTTCATGTTTGGGCAAAAGACTTTGTTTAGTGTTTACTTTTTTTTAGTGCTTTTTTGCTTTTTGCTTGTTAAGTGGAGAACTGTTTGTAAATTAAACTTAAAAACCGAATTGTCGAACCGACCTAAAACCGAGTAAAAAACCAAAAAATTGAACTGAATACATAAAAATTGAAGCAATGAAAAAACCGAACCAAAATCGAAACTGAACCGATTATAACCGAAACCGAGGTTCGGTTCTAATTCGGCCAAAAACAGAACCGAACGGAACCGTTCCCACCCCTACTTGTAACATTAATGGATATGATTCATTTGGGGAGAAGATGAAATCGTAAGAAGCCCACACATCTTAACAACATCATAAAGATATTTCTTCTTTAGATCCGAAGAAGATAATATCATCTACAAGATGTGTGATGAGGACTTCATCATTTTCAACAAGAAACTCTTAGTGTTTCCTTTACCAGTAGCCTTATCAATTTATTGATACGTTACCACATCTACAAAAAATAAATTAGTGTCTTTTAGGATTTTCAAACCGTCTGTTTGTATTCCAAGAAAAGTCTCTTAGTATTCCATTGTGTTTTATTTAAAGGAGTAGTTGTAAGAGGTTGGGCGTATTGGGACATTTGAGAATTCACTTGTGGGAGAGCTAGCAAACCTCTTGAACGTCTACATTATCGTGTGATTTTGTTTCGCATTTTTATTAAAATATTTGGGTTCATAACATTGGTATCAAAACACTTTTGTGGGTAGGAGAAACTCCTGCCAAGGTTATTGACTGAAGCTTGCCAAGGGTGATTAACAGAAGCTTCGACGTTGTAAGGAGAAGCTGTTGACAG
Source organism: Begonia loranthoides (assembly GCA_022433065.1). Taxonomy (NCBI): domain Eukaryota; kingdom Viridiplantae; phylum Streptophyta; class Magnoliopsida; order Cucurbitales; family Begoniaceae; genus Begonia; species Begonia loranthoides. Next base: position 28,102,398 of record CM039471.1, read on the forward strand.
ATAAGTCTCATGGCCGGGAAGAGAGGTGAACCTCGCACCACAAATTTTCTCGACGAACTTTGCGCTGGGGAATCGAGCGATGAGCTGTGCGTTGCTCTGCGGCGCAATGAGCTTCTGGCGACGGGAGTTGGAGTTTGGCTGGGAGCGAGGTTCTCTCTTCTCGTAGAAGCAAAATCTTCGCGGGCTGCAGAAGGAAGCAAAATTTTGGGGGAGGAATTGTTTAATGAAAAGTATGCTGCCCTAACTCTTTTGAATGAAAATTGGGCAAGTAGGGTTAAGTTTGCATCTACAACTTTTAGCTTATGAAATAGACCCGATTTTGAGGAGTTGACCTGATTCCGGGTAGGAAATAATAAGATTAAAAATTTAGAGATGCCTGTGTTCGATAATGGCGACCCTGATGATTGGGTATTTAGAGTTGAGCGTTTTTTCGCTCTTCATAGATTGTGAGAAGCTGAAAAAATAGATGTCGTGATTGTATACTTGGAGGGAGAGTCTCTAGCTTAGTATCAATGGGAGGACGGTCAAAAACACTTTCGTAGTTGGAGGAATATAAGGGATCGTCTGTTAAATAGATTTTGCTTTTCACATGAAAGTTTTTTATCAGAGCGGCTTTTAGCAGTACGACAAGAGGGAACAGTGACAAAGTATACATTACAGTTCAAGAAATTGGCTGCTTCTTTTTGAGACATTCCTGATCACATATTGGAGGGCTAATTTATGAAAGGCCTGTGGGCAGAAATTCGAGTAGAATTAATGATATTTAGATCAATAGGGTTAAGAAAAATCACGTAGACAGCACAACAAATTAAAGATAAGATTTCCATGTATTTAACTGACGATAAACTCAAGGATTAAAGAGAAATGAGCGCAAAAAATCATGCACCTTGAGAACAAGGTGCATATTTGGGAAGAGGGTATTACTACGTTACCACCTCTACAAAAATAAATTATAGTGTCTTTTAGTATTTCCAAACCGCTTGTGCATATTTCAAAAGAAGTCTCTTAGTATTCCTTTGTGTTTAATTTAAAGGAGTAGTTGTAAGGGGTTGGAGGTAATCGGAAAATTTGAGAATTCACTTTTGGGAGAGCTAGTAGATCTATTGAACGTTTGCACTATCGTGTAATTTTGTTTCGCATTTTTATTAAAATATTCGGGTTCATAAGATCTACTCAAGACTTCGGCTACTAATTGGAAAAAAAAGATGAAAATGATTCCCTTGACTTAAACATTACTCTAAATTTTCTTGAATACTAGTGGCAAAAACAGAAAAATTAACATTTTAAAGATCGCCAGAAATCCACATCCTATAATTCTCATGAAAACCTTCCTTCTATCCGAAAATCAAAGAAATTCCAATCAACATAGTTTGTCTTTCAAAGTCAATCTTGACTTCTTTCTTGATCTGCACTCCTCAACTATCTCACTGGCAACCAAAACAAGGTTAAGGATGTTTTTCCCTTAGATGAAGACTCTTTTAAGTCTTAGAAATCATATCGTTAAGAAGCTAAGTTTCGAAAGATCCTTGGTAATAAAGTTGCACAAGCTTGGGACCAAACTCCACCGTAGTCTCTATTACTTAGGGACTTTTTTGTAAGGAACGAAACAAATGTAGGTAGCATTGGTCTCATTGTCAAAATTGGCCTAGAACTTAAACTTTTGGAACTAGTGTAGTTTGACGAATAGTCTTATAGTTTACATGTACACTTATGAGATCTATATATTTTTACTATTATTTTCTAACTTCTTGACCTTTTTTTAGTCTAATAGGTGAGTATTACATGTTTGTTGTATTTTATCAATCACTTAGATTCACATTCTTAATTTGATTCCTTGAGTCTTTAATTCTCATTTATTGCTATTAAACGTCTAAACCTTTTTCATCAGGTATTTGATCGGCAAAAGAAGAGGCTTGTAGAAGAATTAATTGATGGAAAGATTGTTTTATCAATGAGAGCAATTTATCAGTCAAAATTGGGCCTAGGCCTTATGGACAAAGGTATGCTCATATAAGATTTCTCTTTTTTTATAAAATAATGGGTGAGTAATTGTCAAAACATAAGCACTTTCCTTTATGTGTTTCTCATTCTATTTTTTTATTGTTTGGGATTGTATTTCGTTGAAGAAAAAATCTTACTTTTCATTTATTGTGGTTTTTGTATTTATACACAAGATTAAAAATCTAAATAAGGAAATTAACCTAATCAAATCTCTATATAACTCTTAATTTAGGACAATATATTAAATTCTAATATTTACAGCTTTAAATATTCTCCTTCAAGTTAGAGAATAAATGTTAATTATGCTCAATTTATGGCCTGGACTTGTTCAAGACATATTGTCTATGACCACCCATCCTGAACATGCCATTAGGATAGAGTTATTTCCAATTATGTATTTCAATTGTATGTTTTTTCTTTCTATTTTAGGCAAAGGACTTCTTGCCATTATATGATGTATGTTGCTGACATAGTGGAGAGCGTGCAAATTTTTATTTAGGGGGAGTAAGTATAATAGCACATTGGCTCTCATACCAACTAATATCATGGTTGCCAATTAATGAAAAGCCTACTTTGCCTACAAACTTTCTTTGATCGGTATTCTCATGATATTCTTTTTGATTAATCTCGCTTGCACTCTGTTTGCTCGTTAGATACATAGTTGGCTCTAACGTCATGAGCAACCTGTGTTGTTGACATGTATTGTAGGCTGATTCGTTGCATTAGTGAGACAACGGGTACCACATGGTTCTTTTCTAGTCCTCCAAAGTAGGATTGTGACACCTAAATTGTTGTAAAAATAACTCACATTGATTTCATTTAGAGCTTTTGTGAGAAGATCTACTACTTGTTTCATTGAATTTGCATATCCCGTAGAGATTTTACTTTCTTGTAATTTTTTGTGAACAAAGTGCAGAAAATTTAAGTGTATTTAGTTGGTCCATGAAACATAAAATTGGAGACAATATGAAGTGCGACTTGGTTATCACGCCATAATCTTGCTGGTAATGAAATCTTAAGACCAATTTCAACCAACATTTGATATATCTACATAATTTCACATATAGCTTGAGCCATAGTATTGTATTCTGACTCTACATTGGATCGAGACACAACCTTTTGCTTCTTACTTTTCCATGAGACCAAATTTCCTTTGATAAAAACACAATAAGTAATACTTCATTTTCTATTTATTTTTAACCTTCCAATCTGCATATGAGAATGATTTAATTATAGTATGCTGCATCCAAAGGTTCCTTTAAAAAAATACATAATTTTTTTAAAGTGGTCCAATGGTTAATTGTTGGTGAATACATGAATTGACTTAAATACTTTCAGAGTACGCAATATGAGGTTGAAACACGTGGAGATAATTCAACTTTCTCATTAGTCTTTTATATCTCTTGGGATCGTGTTGCACTAGCTTCATCAAAGAAAGGGTTATTTGGTAAATTTTTAGTAGAAAGGTAGAATAATTAAAAGTTAACATTATCTTATAAATCATTATTTAGAGATTTATTTGTAAAAGTAATAAGTGAAGCCAAGTAGATTAAAAGATAGCTAAAATCCCGGATGAGATACATGAAGGACAAGACACATGGTTCGACAAATTTTACAGTAGAAGGAAAGAAAGAACATATCGAGGAGTCGAAGGATAAGAGGATAATTGTGTTAGTGACGTGGGTAGGTTGTATGGGTGAGAGAAATTCAGATTGGGTGAAGAAGGTTATATGTTAATGGGAACGAGGGGAGTAATTTCTTTATGCTTTTGAATATTTTGAATATTGTATGTTGATGTTTCCTGGTCCTGAGAGAATTCATCTCCCGACTTGTGGCTTTTATGTTTTTAAGCTTGTTTATTCCAAGAAAATATAATTCTGTTTGTTGCTCATCAAATTTGGTATTCGAGCTTATATCTTGATAGAATTCTCTTGTTCGTTGGGTGAAAGGCAAAGTGGAAAGTTTAGTCAAATGGTGCCACCAATTGGAGGAGGCCACTTGGGAACCTTTGGAAGACATGCCAATTAGATTTCCAGATCATGACTTTGCAGACAAGGTCATTTTCGAAGAAGGGAGTAATGATGAGATACATGAAGGTCACGATAAAAGGTTCAACAAATTTTATAGTAGAAGGAAAGAAGGAATATCTCTAGCATTTGAAGGATAGGAAGATAATTGTGTTAGTGATGTGGGTAGGGTCTATGTTTGAGAGAAAATCGGATTGGGGGAACAAGGTTGTATGTTAAGGGAATGAGGGGAGTATTTTTTTTATGCTTTTGAATATTTTGAATATTGTATGTTGATGTTTCTGAGTCCTTGGAAAATTTATCTCCAGACATGGTGGTTTTTATAGTGTTAAGCTTGTTGTTTATTCCAAGAAAACAAAATTTTGTTTGTTGCTCATCAAATTTGTAATAATGAGATACATGAAGGTCATGATAAAAGATTCGACAAATTTTACAATAGATGGACAAAAGGAATATCTCAAGTGGTTGAAGGATAGGAGGGTAATTGCGTTGGTGATGTGGGTAGGTTGTATGGATGAGAGAAATTCGGGTTAGGGGAAGAAGGTTATATGTTAAGGGGAAAGAGGGGAGTGGCTTCTTTATGCTTTTGAATATTCTGAATATTGTATGAGATAGAATTATAATAAAATGCATTTATTTTAGTATACATATTGAAGTGTCTTTGAGAATTTCTTAATATTTATTAATTATGTCTTTTAATATTCTTTTTAAGTGCTTTATTTAAAAGGATGTGAGTACATTTGGGGAGGAGATTGAGAATTTTGGAAAAATATTATAAGGGGAGAGCTAGCGTATCTCTCAAACGTCTGCGATCGTTTATAATTCTGTTTTGTATTTTATTAAAATATACAAAGTTTGTATCATTGGCATCAGAGCCATGGCAGGAAAAAAAGGAGAATGAAGAGAACCTGCCCATGAAGACAGATTTGGTCAGGTTCGTGAGGAATTGGGGAATTTAGTTGAAAAATTTTCCCAAGAGTTGGGAACTTTGAAGACGGACGTTTGGCGCTAGAAGGCATGAAGGCCGACATGGTTGGCATGAAGGCTGACGTGGCTTCGATTTTGGAATAGCTGGCGGCCCTTTCTGCATTAGAATTGCAGAAGTCGCATTTGCGCAAGAGGTATGTGCGACGAGGTGTGTGCTGGGGTGACGCATGAAGAGACTCGCGCTGATGTAGGATTCTCGTTTCTGGAGTTAGGAAACAATGGATGGAGGAGTTGTCTGGTGAGGGTGATAACCGAAATATTCGCCAAGGAACAACAACAAGGTTCGGTTCGTTGGCCGGTGAATCCAGCGCTCGCCATGGATAGACTGGAAATTTTGGCATAATGGAGACTGAAGCTGGCTATCGCAGGGAGTCGGAAGAGATGACTAGATTCTGGGCAGGAAACAATAGGCCTAAAAATATAGAGATGCCAGGGTTCAAGAATGGCGATCCTGAGGATTGGGTATTTTGAGTCGAGAGTTTTTTTTGCTCTTCAACACTTGACAGAGGGTGAAAAATGGATGTAGTGGCTGTACATTTCGAAGGAGAGACTATTGTTTAGTATTAATGAAAGGATGAACGACAACCATTTCAGAATTAGAGAGATATAAGAGATTGTCTGTTTGACCGATTCCGTTCTTCGCATGAAAGTTCCTTATCCAAGTGATTTTTGGTTGTATGACAAGAAAGCACAGTACGAAATTATAGGTTGCAGTTTGAGAAATTGATTTCCTCATTTCGAGACATTCTCGATCACATTCTGGAAGCTCAGTTTATTAACGGATATTCAAGCATAATTATTGGTGTTCAAGTCTGTTGGGTTAAGTCAGATCATGCTGACAATATAACGAATTGAAGACAAAATTGCCATACATTTAACTGGCAATGAGCTCAAGGAGTAAAGAGAAAGGAATACAAAAATCATACACCTTGAGGACAAAGTGTTTATTGAGAGCGATTAATGATAGAGTTATAATAAAGTGTATTTATTCTAATATACATATTGAAGTGTCTTTTAAGATTTATAGATATTTATTAATTATTTCTTTTAGTATTCTGTTTAGGTGTTTTATTTAAAAAATCTGAGTAGGTTTGAGGAGAAGATTGAGAATTGGAAAAATATTATAAGGGGAGAACTAGCAGACCTCTCGAACGTCTACGATCGTATGTAATTTCGTTTCGTATTTTTATTAAAATATATGGGGTTCGTATTAGTATGTTGATGGCTTTGAGTCCTATGAGAATTCATCTCTAAACATAGACTTGTGGTTAGATTTCGGATTCTTGTTCGATTAATAATTCAGTTTACTTTGCTATAATGGATTTCTATGCTCATCACATATCTTTTTTCATTTTAAAGTTTTCTTTCCTACTTTGTGCGTCTACGTTGGTCGTCGTGTTTATATTTAAGTTTTTCTTTACAACTATGCAGGAGCAAAGGAAATATTACAAAGCATCTCCGCAAAGCAAGAAAAACGAATGAACTCTGTCGATTCTGTAAAGGATATACCGAAGTTCATTGAATCTTTTAAGGTATGATTGATGCAAATGATTCTCTTCTCCTTGACCACACACGCGCTTTTATAACTGATAAACATATCAAAATATTGACATCTTAAGTACAAAGGAAATGAGTAGTGTAGTGCTCAAGAAAGCTAGAAACTATACAATGTTTTATATGGATAAGAAATGTAAGGTTAGAGAAAAAGCTATTTTCTCAAAATGGAACTCTAGCTCATGACAATTTGTTTCAAAATTGATAGGACAAAATAGAAAAAGATCTTGACTAAACTTGTATTAGAAAAGCTTATGTTTGCTTCTAAGATTTACTCAATTCCATATCCACATATGGTTTACACTAAAACGCTTGCTGAGCTTTCATTCCACACACAATGGCTGGGTTATTAGACACAGTGGTAATGAATACTTTTCTCTTACAGTACTTTAAAAGGAAAATACTTTACCATTAAAAGAAAAACCCAAGCTCCATTGAGTTTATAAAAAAGTCAGTTTCTATATGTTCTGCTGAATCTGCACTGAAGCAATCAATATTTCGCTACTATAAATTTGGCTTCATCTACTTTCAGACTATGCTTGATCTACAAATGTAAAATATGTGTTGTTATCTTTTGTTTCACAGAAGAAATGTTTTTCTCCTTTGTGTAAATATATGAAGAGGGAGATAGCAGACGATATTATCAATAAAGTTTCTATGTTTATGTCCTTAAATTTGATTGGTATATCTAAACAAAGTCTACCCATTTGTTCATGATAAGTAAACTTTAATTTGCAGGATCAAATCAATTTGTCGGAAATCAAGTACCCTTTGGAATATTTCAAGGTAAGAAACGTTAGAAATGTTTTATGGATGCACACTAATATTTATTTCTTGATAGTGAACTCTAGTTTATGTTTTCTTGCTTTCCTTAGTGATATGCCACGGCCTGACCTATTTTGTTATTTTAATTTTATTTTATGTTAATAATTTATTTCAGAACTTTGAATTATTTATAATTTTGCCATTATGGTTCTCTATTTAGTCTAGGGATAGGATTTTCTTTAGGGGAGTTGAGTTTTGATTATTAAATTGAAGAATTAGAATTTCTCTTTAGTGGATTCTTGAGGATTGCCTCTTGAGTTGTTTGCCTTATCATTCAAAAGTGGTGAACTTAAGTGTAGTGGTATAGGAGAATCTTTGTCTAACTTTTTTTTTCGGGTTAGAATGAGAGTGAATTTCCATAATTCACCATCGTTCCTATTTCATTCGTTTAATTTCAGTATTTTGTTATTTCGTTTGTTCCTCATACTGGAACGTGGATTAGACTTATTGTGAAGTTGAGGAATCTTCCAAATTATTAAGTTGGAGACTTTTCTTCGTTGGAGATCACCTTTGAATAGACAGCTGTGATTTTTCGCAATTTTTGATTGACGTTCACCATTTTGGCCCTTTCTCAATCTTCTCTTAGAATTTTCCCGTGAAATTTGGAGGGTTTTTTCATCACTCTTCTCTTGAGATTGTGTCAAAAAATCGCGTTGAAATTTGTTCATTAGAGTTGTTTTCATTGTTGTCAAATTTTTCCTGAAAAATCTGCGAAACTCCGAACTATGGGCTTATGCGTCATTCCTAAACCCTAACATTAGCGTGTCATTTGGTATCAAAGCTTGAGGTTATTTTTGTGGAATTATATTTGCTTTTATTGGAGATTTAAATTTACAATGAATCATTAATATAGTGCAAACAATGAGCTTGTTACATAGACTTAATTTAGTTCATTTGTTGAGCAAGTAAACAAGATCACTTAGGAATTGTCAAATTTCTTATCAGAAGAGTTGGGAGCGCCTCCACCTTTGAAGGGATGAAAGAGACGAAGTTTTGAACCCTATGATGGAAGCATTTCACTAAAGGTCTCGGGTGTCAAAAGATTAGTGGACAATGCAAAACCTATTAAGTTCGTGTTTCAGCTTGCTAATTTTGGGGAAGATTTATCAAACAAGAGTGAAAATATATATGATCTAAAGAAAGGAGAGCTTATGAAAGAGGAAGAGATGGAAGTTAAAATTATTTATCCCCATGAAGGACCACTGTTCACAATAGAATTAGACTCTCAAAAATCACATACTGTGGAGAAAGTTCCTACGAGTGAAGAAACAATCATGGCTATTTGTAATGAGATTAAAGAAAAGTTGTCTTGAAGAAGAAAGTGAAGAAAAAGTTGTCTTGCCAAACCCAATATTGAATTTGGAAATCATCAGTTCATCTTTACACATGCTTAACGAAATGGAGAATGCGTCGTGCCTTATGCCTCTAGTATTGGCTTAGAGAGAGTCGTTAGTTTTGATAAGACTTCGAAGAGAGATTGAAGCACAGTAGGGTCAACCAAAGCATCGGGAAAGTTCAGTGGAACTTGTTAGCTTAATTCCAAAAAGCTTTTTGAAGGGTTTACTCTTATCAATAGAATTGAGTAGAGGATTCTTACAAAGTCCTTGCAGTATATCACAAGTAATTTTTGTTGAGTCGGAGCACTCAGTACTTCACCAAAAAAAGAAAATCAAGTCTTTTCAATTGTTATACTCTTTCGGTCATGAAAAACTTCAAATTTCTTGGCATCTCTATTTTCATATATGGCACAAATAGAGGGAGTGATAAAATTTGAGGTTAAATTGTTTTCAACCCCTAGAGGATGATATGTCAAGGGCTTGCCCTGTCTTGTTATTTTATTTTAATCATTTATTTCAGAACTTTGAATTATTTACAGTTTTGCCATTAGAGTTCCTTATTTAGTTTAGGGTTAGAGTTTTGTTTAAGGGAGTTGAGTTTTGATTATTGAATTGAAGAATTAGAGATTTCTCTCTAGTGGATTCTTGAGGGTTGACTCTTGGGTTGTTTACTTTATCATTCAAGAATGGTGAGCTTGAGTGTAGCGATTTAATAGAATCTCTGTCTAACTTTTTTTTTTCGAGTTAAAACGAGAGCGAATTTCCATAATTCACCATTGTTTCTATTTCGTTAATTTAATTTCGTTATTTTGTTCGTTCATTATATTAGAACGAGGATTCGACTTATGGTGAATTTCGTTATTTTGTTCGTTCATTATATTAGAACGTGGATTCGTCTTATTGTGAAGTTGAGGAATCTTCTAAATTATCAAGTTGGAGACTTTTCTTTTTTGGAGATCACCTTAGAATAGAAAACTGTGTTTTTTTTTGCAGTTTTTGATCGACCTAGTCCGTTTTGGCCATATCTCAATCTTCTCTTGGAATTTACTCGCTAAATTTGGAGGGTTTTTTCATCACTCATCTCGTGAGATTGTGTCAAAAAATTGCGTTGAAATTCGTTCATTAGAATTGTTTTCGTTGTTGTCAAAGTTTTCCCAAAAAATTTGCACCATGGGCTTCTGCATGGTTTCTGAATCCTATCCTTAGTGCATCATTCATTTGCCAATATGAGAACCTTTCCAAAATTGAAACCAAAATGTTTGTACCTCCAAACTTTTAAAAAGAGAAACCAAAAGTTTACAACATCCATCTGGTGGTCTGTATTTAAGCACTCCTGGTGATGAAGAATCAAGTTGGAGTAAAAAGAGCTCTCTGAAGATTGCATTAACTGTTTTTTTTCGTAGTTTACTGGTGCTATTTATCTTCATCAACTACCAATTAGTTTATTATATTACTTACAAAAATATCCTATCAGCAAACTAAGAGTAAAATATACTTTTAGAGAGGGTTTCATTAGAACTGTGCTTAGCATACTAGCCGGTAAAGTAATATTGCTAAGCTACCTCACCTAGCTTCGAACAATAGGGTGGAAATTGTGTGATATAAAGAGAGAGACATGTTATTTTGAGTACCTTAATTTATTATATTACCGAGTTATTTTGAATAAACACAAAGAACACAATTTCTCTTAATTTCGATCTCAGTATGTGTGGTATGATCATGTTACTCAATTAGGAAAATGCAATTGTTTTCGTGTCATCCATATACAATTTTATGGGTCACCAGATTACTTAGTTTCCATTCCTTACTCTCCAATTTGGGAAAAGTATTTTTAACCACATAAGCTCTAGTGCCGTGGTTGTGAGAATTTTGGCTAAGAATTTGAATATATTCTTTACATTGAAATTCTTTTGTGTTTCCCATTTCACTAATTCACTTTTGGGAGGAATTACAATCCATAAACGTTGGAAATAAAAGTTCCAACCATGTGTTGTATACCTTGGTAATGCTTTTAATACCATTCTAATTTCAATTTGGCATTTCAACTAACCTTTGAGATTTCTTGTCCTACCCCACACCCTTCTGTCTCTCTCTCTCTCTCAAGATTTTTCAAGTGAGATCTATGTGAAGTTTCTCTCAGTGTATTTAGAAACTCCAAAATTGATGCCAATGTAATGTGAAACTAAATGTCGAATGACTATCAGAGTCATTAATTTTTAAGTCATCATATTTTTTGTAAAATTTTAAAATTTTGATTTATAACCACTTTTTTTATCTTCAATTTATTTTCAATGTTTACGCCTTCAGCAGAATGTGCAAGTACTATTTGTTTTTGTTTTATCACATTCATTCCGTGGTAATGGCAGAATGCCAAACAATCGACCGCTGCTTTATTATTTGTTAGATAAGTGTGAAATTTTTGTATTTGCAGACCTTTAATGAGTTCTTCGTTAGAGAGTTGAAGCCTGGTGTGAGACCAATCTCTTGCATGGATAATGATGATGTTGCTGTATGTGCAGCGGATTGTCGCCTCATGGCATTTAAATCTATCGATGACAGTCTACGATTTTGGATAAAGGTACCTTCTACATCTCGGTTTTCAGTTATATTTGAAAAGTTCTTTGGCTTGTAATTGAAAACCTTTGAAGGCTATGAACAATGGGAAAGTTTGGGGAAATTTATATGGGGAGAAGTAGTAAAATAACTGCGTGAGTGTAGAAATCTTGCTTAGCCTTTCTGTCCATGTTCGACAAACAGTTCTGCATGCAAGGTATAGTTTTGAAACATGCATTTCACTTAGTGACCATAACAATTTACCAACTATGCATCCTTAGAGTGTAATGTTATTTCCTCTTGGTAAGAGACTATTTGGGGTGTATTTTGTTGTTCAAGGAACTTGTCTCATTCCTCCATTTGTACCCTTTCCTTCATGGTAATTCAATTTTTTTTTGTTATAAAAAATGTTAAGCAAAGCATGAAGGGGTCATTCTAATCTCCGTAAGTCTGCTATTCTGGTCAGTGAACATTCAAAACTCTGAAACAAAATTTGCCATACTATTCAAGTGTCTACATCTACCTGATGACATACATGATGAAGAAACTACTTCTCAAAGAATACTTCAATTTTTCTTGCTAAAAAAGACTTTATTTTATTTCTAAGTAACTTGAAGCCTCAAAAAAAGGTGTCAAGGCAAAGAGAAATAATATTTATGGAATATTGGTTGATGTAAAATGGCACTTTATGCATGTTGACTCGGAAAAATAATGTTTTCTATCGTTGAGAATGAGTGGCTTTATGTGTTTCGAACTAATATATGGTTGAACATGCAAGAATATTTACAGTACATCCCCCTGCTAAGATTACTGCATGCATTGAGCTCAAGTTGATAACTGGAATTAATGCGTAAATAAATTGCAGGTTGATTTTATTTCATATATTTTTTAATTCTTCGACCAGGATTTATTATTTGGAGTATAATTTTCTCTCTTAGGGTCGCAAGTTTTCAATTCAAGGTCTTCTAGGCAAAAATGTAAGTTCCAAGGCTTTTGTAGATGGCACAATGGTGATATTTCGTTTGGCACCACAGGTACTTGTTTTGTATCCCTTAACTTATTAACTTACGATGATATTGTTGTCTGATAATGAATTAAAGTTTACTTCCATGATTTTCCAGGATTATCATCGCTTTCATTTTCCGGTGTCTGGGACCATTGAACAAATTACAGACATACCTGGATGCTTATACACTGTACTACACCTTTGATAACTGACATTATCTTCAAATTTCCTCTTGTCCTTTGACCTCATTATTGTGTTGTTGAACTAGGTTAACCCAATTGCTGTAAACAGTAAGTATTGTAATGTCTTCACTGAGAATAAGCGAGCTGTAGCAGTTATATCCACTATCAATTTTGGAAAGGTTTGTGTGTGCAGTAATTTGCTTTGGTAACTGATTTGTTGTTGCTTGTCTAAAGAAAAAAACAGATGTTTACTACTGGGACTTCACAACTTATTCATAGACTTCTTTTAAGCTTCACATGTTCTAGGAGTAAGAAAGAGGTGGATTAGAATAAGTAGGATGGGAAAGAGATAGTAATGTGTATTAGAGGGTAATATTTTGGAAGTTTTTTATTAGGATAAATTGGACATTAGTTGAGAAAAATGATTAGGATTCTGTTAGTGCTTAGAGTATTAGAGGGAAGATGGAAGGACCCTAGGGATTATTCATTCATATTTAGGAAAAATATTGAAAGGAGAGAATTAGCAAACTTCGTAATCAATGATTTTACTAAATAAAGAATGAGTACTCTATCTGTATCACCCTAAAAAATAAATAATTTTTTCACTCTTTGCAAGTAAGTTGAGTTTATTTTCTTATTACTTTCCTTAGTCCATTTGACGTCTTGTCTTTGGCCTATAGCTCAATGTATAATGATACACGAACAAAAGGTAGGCGTAGGAATTGGGGGGATTTGGTGGAGAAGTAAATATTGACATTCATCCATGTCATTGTGTATAAATATGTTTTCCCTTCTCACTCAAATAAATATCTTAGTTGTAAGTTGTAACTTTGGCCTACAATTTCTTTATGTTGTTCTATTTTTCCGTGAAATTGCATGATCTCTGATTGCTTGAAAAGAGAATTTAGTGTAGTTGAACCGCATTGCAGGTGGCGTTTGTTGCTATTGGAGCAACAATGGTCGGCAGCATAACTTTTACGAAGAAGGAAGGAGATTATGTCAAGAAAGGAGATGAGGTGCCCAATTTGAAATGTGATTTCTTTCATGCATACACACATGATCACAAGTACCATGTTGCTTTCCACAAATATGACTTCTAATTCATTCTTTCCTCTAAAATTAAGTTGGGATTTTTACTCACAAGTATTTTTACTAATTTATTTTTTTCCTTGCATCTACAGTTTGGATATTTTTCATTCGGTGGAAGCACAGTGATTTGTGTGTTTGGAAAGGTTGGTGGTCATTATTTATATGTCACATTTTCTTAACAAGTAGAGTTTTTCATTAGCCTAGAGTTAATATATATTCATCACATTTAATCCCGTCAGTTTGAATCTAAGTTGATATGATGGCCAAAATTACACTCAATTTCCTTTTAGAAAATGTTTTATTGATAATAGTAACTGAAATATTATATAATATACTTCTAACTAGTTAGTTGAGTTATTTAATTGAACTGAAGAATCCATTTCATTTAATCTGCGATTAACAGTGTCAATGAACGTACAGTTTTGTAGTCGACTATCAAAGTTTTGTTTGTTTGTTGAAGTGAATTTAAATTATTCGTTAAGCTGATGGTCTGATGTTTGCAATGTACATATTTGCAGTTTATCATTCTTTCCTCTCAATAATCTGTCCTCATATTATCTGCTATGCTCCCTAAATGTAGTCTGTGGTTGTACTTTTTTACTTGTTCATTCTCAGTTTGTTTTCATATATTTTACTCTTATTTGGCCTCTACAATAATGCATGGCAGAATAGGTGGATGTGGTTAAAATTGAATTGGATTGGATTAAATATCTCTCATCTCATTAGGAGAGTTGCCTTTATTATGTAAAAAAATAAAGATTACATATATTATTGAAAATGAGCAATTACTTAAATTACACTTATCTAAATAAGAAATATAAATTATAAATTATTTATAGTTATAATTAAGCTGTCATCCTCCCTCAAATTGATGTTATTTGGTCAAGAAACATCAATTTGTTTACAAGGAAATGATGATGTTTCTGTGTCATTGCCTTTATGAATATGTTAGTTATCTACGTATCAGTAGAAACATGAGGAATATATATAATGTCATTATCAAAGGCTCCTCGTATAGAGTAATAATCTATTTCGATATGCTTGGTGTGCTAATGATAAATAAGATTAGTAGCAATTTTAATAGCGCTAGTATTATCAGCATGAAGCAAAGTGGATGTAAATTGTGGAAAGCCAAGTTCAGATAGTAGTGAAGCCAGATAATCTCAGAACAAGTAGCAAACATTGCACGATATTCTGACTCAGTTGAAGAATTAGAGACTTGATCTTGTTTCTTACTTCTTCACGAAATTAAAGAATTGCCAAGAAACATGCATCAACCTGTGATAGATCGTCGAGGACCAAGACAACTTGTCCAATCAGTATCACTATAAGCAAAAAGATGCATTGAAGAACCAGATGGATAGAATAAGCCATGACTAGATATATCCCTCGAAGATATCGAATAATGCGATGAATAGCAACTCGAGGATTCTGCATGAATTGACTAATATGTTGAACAACAAAAGAGATATCAAGCCGTATGATGGTTAAATAGTTCAACCTACCCACCAACCGTCGATAGACTATAGGATTAGAAAGAAGATTACCCTCCTCACTAACAATACTTTGTGTTGACTTCCAATAGAGTATCAGTAGATAAAACATCTTGAAGACCAGCCAAAGTGATTAAATCATGTGTATATTTATGTTAATTTAAGAAAATACCGAAAGAAGTATTATGAACTTCCAAACCCAATAAATAAGTAAGAGGGCTAAGATCTTTCATATGGAATGTGGTAGAGAGATAATGCCTCAAATGAAAATCAATGCCAAATCCGCCCCCATGATGACAATATCATCAACATTAACAAAAAGAATAACAACTCTTTTTGATGTCTTGCAAAAATACAAAGATGAATCACATTGACTTTCTTTGAAAGAAAAATCAACCGAGACTGTTCAAAATTTATCAAACCAAGTATGAGGAGCTTGTTTCAACTCATATAAAGATCACTTCAGTTTATATATGTTCGATGACAATGATGAAGACACGATGGGAGGTAAAACCATGTAAATTTCTTCCTTTTGTTCGCCATAAAGAAATTCATTTTTGACATCTATTTGATAAAGAGGCTAACGGATGAAGTAGCAATAGAAATGATAGTGCGTACTGTAGTCATTTGATAGGTTAGAAGATTAATAAAGTGAAGTTAGTTAGTTAGTTAGTTGTAAGTCAAATCTATTATATAAAGATTTGGTGTAGTTAGAGAGATATATCAGAGTATTTTGTAGGGAGTTACTAAGGACTCAAAAGACCAATGTAGTGAAGGAAGTGTTCTGATTACTATGTTGTTGATTGATAATTCATAATAAAGACTATGTTCATATCAATTTAGTATTAAAGCAATTCGAATTCCAGGGAGGGAAATGATTACAAGGTCAGAAGCACAGAAGGAGAGTTCTATGGATTTTCAGAAAGATTACGGGAATTAAGGAAAAAAATGATAGCGACATGATACAGTTGCAAGAACAGATATCTCGAATTCTAAATCGGCTGGATGAACAACATTTGTTGGCTGAATCGGTAAAGTTACAAAGGAATACGATTGGCGATCCGAGGGTGAAGGATAGCGACACAAGAAAGCATTCAAATCATGATTTCTTTCCACGAAAATTGGAACTTCCGGTGTTTAGTGGAGTGGATCCAGAGGGATGGTTGTTAATAGCGGAGAGATATTTTTCTATAAATCGGTTGATGGAGATGGAAAAATTGGAAGCAACAAAAAAGTGTTTTGCAGGTCTTGTTTTGCATTGGTTTCAATGGAAAACTAGTATAGAAGCCTTTAATTCTTGGAGAGAATTGAAATACCAACTTCAAAATCATTTCCAAAGTGCGAGAGAATGGGCAGAATGTGAAAAAATAGTCATAAAAAAAGAAAGAACGGAGGCAGAGAAGAATGCTTGGGCGGAGAAGGTATTCGAGCGTGAAAAGTTTGTGACAAAAGAAATTTTCTTGGAGAAGATGGACCAAGTAGTAGCAAAGACAAAAAGTTTTGATGAGAACGTGGGTGGGGAAATTGTGACGTCGGAAAAGAAGAGGCAACTGAAGAGGAAGAAACGTTGGAAAAGGAAGAGGCGGCTGAAGAGGAAGAAAATAAATTGTTTTCACAGGTTGCAAGGGAGGAGGCAGCAGAAGAAGAATCAGCCAAAGAAGAAGAATCAGCAGCCGAAGAGATATGTTGCGAGCAAATAGTTGCATGCGAAGAACTGATGACGAAAAAAATCGGGGGAAGAGAAAGTGGGATTGTCATGACTGCAAAGGAACCGACGACAATGGAAATGGAGGAGCGAACAAAGTTGGAAATGAAGGAACTGACAAAGGTGGAAATGGAGGAACTGACAATGGTGAAAATGGAGGAACCGACGTCGATGGAGAAAACTATAATTTCAAAGAAAGAAGCAACGTCGATGGAGAAAATTGTAATTCCAAAGAAAGAAGAAAAAGAAACCACCTTATTTCCAGAAACCTAAATTGATGGAAGGGAATAGTTAGGCCAACTCCAACTGTGGCCCACTTAGAAAAAATTGGGGTTTTAAAAAGGAGAGCATTTCAACAAAGGCTATTGGGCACTCAATGTATCATGCAGAGGAAGAAAAGAAAACTTTTGGGTTTAATTCTACCCTACTTCCTCTTAAGAATCTTGATGATGACTTGATCGAGACAAAGTATTACGATTTCAAAGTCATTTGAGAAGAAAATTGTGAAGATGTAGATAAAAAATGTATTTTTCATTTTCTTCCACATTAAGGACAAAGTGTCTTTTTAGGGCACGAGTAATGATAGGTTAGAAGATTAATAAAAGGAAGTTAGTTAGTTAGTTGTAAGTCAAGTCTACTATATAAAGATTTCGTATAGTTGGAGAGACATCAGAGTATTTTGTAGAGAGTTACTAGGGACTTTGAAAGCCTAGCTTAGTGAAATAAGTGTTTTACTTGCTGTGTTGTTGATTGATAATTCAAGAATAAAGATTTGGTTCTTATATCATGTCAGCAACTGAAGCAAAAGTTTCTTCATACTTGATTCCATGTTTTTGTTTATAACCAAGAACAACAAATCGTGCTTTAAATCGATCTAGAGATATCAGAATAAAGCTTGATCGAGTAAATCCATTTACAACTAATTGCTTTAATACTAGGAGCACAAATTACAACATCTCTCATGTGGGATTATCTTTAAGAGCTTGAAGGTCATTGGCCATTGTTTTACGCTAACAAACATATTTCATAACTTTTGAATAACATGATGGAATGGAAATTAAAGATAAAGTAGTATGAAGAAATGTGTAAGAGAAGCCATACCGATAAGGGATCTTACGGACTCTGGAAGAACATTGAGGAGTTATGTCTGTATTAAGATGAGGCAAGATAGGAGCATTGTGACCAAGATCAGATTGCAAGTCAATCTCAGGAAGAGGCAAAGTTGAACGTCGTCATTTATACACAAAGCCAAGTTTGAATCGGTTAGGAGTCATACTTAATTCATCAAATTTAGGAAGAACAAACAAGTCTTGGCAAAGATTTAACATAACTAGGAAAGAAATATTGATTCTTGAAGAAAACATGTCGAGATATACGAAATTTGTTAGAAGATGAATCATATCAAACATAACCTTTGTGTGAAATGCTATAACCCATAAATACACATTGAACAGATTGAGTGATGCGAACTTAGGATTTTAGAGAATTCGAGAACCAAAAACAACACGAAATAATCATAGAAACGCCTTTATGATTCAAGAGGAAAGAAGCTTGACTCGAACCAAACTTGTTGGATGAATCGAAAGCTATCAAGTTCAATCTTTTCAAGCAAGCACTTGGAGAATATTAAGTTTCTCAATAAGAATTTAAGAAGAGAATTCAAAGAATCTCACAAAAAAAACATAAGCTCAATTTTCATAAATCTTAAAAAAAAAAGTGCAAGTCTTACAACTTTGTTTAAATAGAAAAAAAAAATTAGGTTAATATAAAACATAGTAAAATGACCTAAAAATACAAAAGAAAGGCAGGTTCGGTCGCGCGCTGGGCTGAGTTGGGCGCCGGTGATGCACGGGATGCGCTTAGAGGTGCACTGATGGGATGAGCATGATTTGCGGTGTCGGCGCGCTGACAAGGCTCACGCGGGCAATGTGCGGGCAAGATGTTGATGGCGTGAGCTGTGCGGTGATACACGCGCGGTGTGATGTGGTGCTGGCTGCGCGGTGCACCCGCTGGTGAACTGAGGCGTGCGCGCGGCGCGTGTTGCTTGGATCCTTTTCCAATTTAGCAACACTTAATTGTTTTCCATGCTTCTTTGGTCCTCCATTGCTTCTTTCTTAATACTTAGCATCATCATTGGTCTTTGCTTGTCGTTTGATGACTCTTTATTTTGGATTTTCTTGATAAAAATATGTAGATTTTTGTACATCTTCTTTGTCCTTGATCTTATCATTGGTCCTTTGATATTTTGCAATGAATCTTAGCCTTTGGTCATGACTAAACTCTTAATGGGTTATTGGATCACATCATTCCCTCCCTCTTTAGAAATATTCGTCCTCGAATCTCCTACATCATAAAAGGATAAGTCACTAACATTAAAAGTAGCGTTTACGTTACCATTCTCGCTTAGTAGGTCAATTTTGTAGGCGTTAACATTTATGCGTTCCAAAACTTGGAATGGTCCGTCCCCTCGCGGTTGTAACTTATTCTTTCGTTGACTTGCGAATCTTTCCTTCCTTAGATGAACCCGAACCCAAAGCCAACCTCTGGGTTCAAATATGACTTCCTTACGAATTTGGTTAGCTTGTCGCGCATAGTGCTCATTTTTCTTTTGAATATTTTTTCGTCCATTTGCGTGTAATTCCCTAACAAACTCAGTTTTCTTTTTTTTCTATTTAAATCAACAAATTCGTTAGTAGGCAACTGTAATATATTAAGTGGAGTAAGGGGATTAAAACCATAAACAATCTCAAAAAGTGAGTATGAAGTAATAGAATACACAATTCGATTATAAGCAAACTCGTCACATGGTAAACAATTTTCCTATTGTTTTAAATTTTTAGAAATGATTGCCTTTAGCAATGTAGATAATGTTCGATTTACTACCTCAGTTTGCCCATCCGTTTGAGGGTGTGCTATGGTGGAAAACAAAAGTTTCGTCCCAAGCTTATTTCACAAAATCCTCCAAAAATGGCTTAAGAATTTTACATCTCTATCACTCACAATAGTTTTTGGTATCCCATGCAAACACATTATTTTTTTCAAGAATAAATTCACCACAAGTGTAGCATCATTAGTTTCAGAACATGCGATAAAGTGAATCATTTTACTAAAACGGTCAACAACCACAAAAATACTATCCTTACCTCCTTATGTCATTGGCAAACCTAACACAAAATCCAAGGATGGTCGGGCATGAGTAAAAGACTATATAACTCATATGGTTTAACCTTCGATTTGACCTTCCTACATTCAATGCATTTTTCACAAATAGATATCACATCATGCTTCATTTTTAACAAAAAAATCTTCAACCAATACATTTCTAGACAATGCATCGGTGACTACGTTGTCCTTACCTTTCTTATAATGGATGACGTACGGAAAAGTCTAGATAAACTCCATCCACTTGGCGTATCTCTTGTGCAATTTTCCTTGTGACTTTATATGCTTCAAGCTCTCGTGATCGGAGTGAATGATGAACTCTCTCGGCCTCAAGTAGTGTTGCTATGTTTGTAATGTCCTTACCAAGGCATACAATTCTTTGTTATAGGTTGGGTAATTTAATGCCGCTCCACTAAGCTTTTCACTAAAATATGTGACTGGCTTCCTTTCCTGCATCAAAACACCTCCAATTCCTTTTTCTGAATCGTCGCATTCAATTTCAAATGTCTTATCAAAATTTGGCAAAACTAATAAAAGAGCATTAGTTAATTTTTTTTAATAGATTAAAAGCCCTTTCATGTACCTTGGTCCATTTAAATTTAATGTTTTTTTTTACCAATTCATTCATAGGTGCCGCAATGGTACTCAAATCTCTCACAAATCTTCTATAAAAGCTTGCTAAACCATGAAAACTACGTACCTCATTTGCGTTTTTTGGCGTAGGCCATTCCTTGATTGCTCCTACTTTTTCCTCATCCATCGATACTCCATTCGAGCTTACTACAAAGTCGAGGAAAACTACCGATTTCATGCAAAATGAGCACTTGTTAAGATTGGCATACAATTGATTTAACCGCAACACATTAAAAACAGATTTCAAATGTTCTATATGTTGTTCGAAAGTCTTGCTATATACCAATATATTATCAAAATAAACACCTCGAATTTCCAATAAATTACCGCAAAATATGGTTCATTAGTCTCATAAATGTGCTAGGTGCATTTGATGATATAAACGACATAACTAACAATTCGTAAAGTCCATACTTTGTTTTAAAAGCAGTTTTCCATTCATTTTCTTCTTTCATGTGAATTTCTGTAGATACAGGGAATTCGTAGCACATCACGTTGACTAGAGGCAGTGAGAACACAAACTGGCGGATGACGACGATGAACGAGCTCAATGAATTTTTAGATAGAGTTTGGCAACCACTAGTATGCTATGTGATTTTAAATTTCAGTCTGTCGTTTCTTTTCGACCTCGGCTAAAAGTTGGCGACAATGACTAGAATAGGAAGTCAACCGACCGTTTGCTAAGTGACCGACTTGGACAAAAGATCGATAGCAGGAAATTTCATCATCGCGGCAAAAAAAATTGCAACAAGATACCCAAAACAACAACTTAACTACAATCACGAAATTCACAATGACAACCGAAAATTCAATTGTCCCAGAATAATTTAAACCAAAATACCAAAAAATTGACACCGAAATATTTAGACAGAGTGGCTTGGATTGAATCTCTTTTATTGGGAGAGTTGTCTTAGTTATATAAAAAAATAAAGATTATGTAGATGGCCGAACATGAGTAATTATTTAAATTATACTATAAATTAGAAATTATTTACTGTTATAATTGTAATAATTGAACATTAATATATGATTTGATTGACAATTAAGCTATCATATGTGTACCAAGCGGTGAGAAAATACCATATAGAATTTGTTAACTTTCTTAATCATAAGCTAGTTGATGACCAATTTATATTTTTTTGCATTATATTACCTTCAATCTATTTTACTAACTCACCGGGTTCTTGGTTTAACATTTTTGCACACCACCTTATTGTTTAAGTGTTGTTTGACATCATAAGCAATTTTTTTTTATCCTTAAATAGAGTAACCGAGGAGCTTAAGAAGTTTGTGAACACGTGATTTTCGCGTGATTTATAAATTGGCAGGAACTAGTTGAACACGTGATTTGGTTTTGGGAAATATTGTTGCATATATTTAGGATATCGATATATCAATATCCTCCATTTAGATATTTGGGATTTGTTTTTTATTATTATTGTTTTCTAAGATCTAGTCTAGGAATCCATTATATAAATGAACAAAAGGAGCTTGAGTCATGAAATCTGAGTCATTCAATAGGGGCTCCTGAGTTGGACATTTGAGGGAGAGAATAGCATTGTTTGATCTCCTATATTTGTCTCTTTTTTGCCCTTAAATTTATGTAATGTTAATTGCTTTAGGCTTTCCTTTTTGGCTTTCTTAATCGGTCTAATATTATTTATCCAAAACTCAAGCTCACTAATGCATCAAATTTGTTGATGGTTTTCTTCTATATGTTTTTTCTCTATGCAGGATTCAATTGAGATAGATGAAGATTTGTTAGCAAGTAGTGAGAGGTCACTGGAGACCTTAGTTCGGGTTGGAGAGAAACTCGGTATTTCCACAAAGAAAGCATCAGAAAAGGAGCTGTCAGATATAGGAAAGTAGTAGATGGGATGGATTCATTCTAGTGTCAATTTTTAACGTTTATTCCAAGGGTTTGGTGCATCGGCTTATGTCTGTAATCAGTGTCATCGTAGGGTCTTAATTGAATTTCTATCTAATATTTGATCACAGGATACGTTCACTTTGGGAGGATTTTGTATTTTTATTGGAGGGGGGGTGTAAATCGATCACTTCATTCCAGTTTTAGTCTCCAAAAGGCTCCAAGCGGAATTGACTTTTGTTTCGAATTGAACTGCATTTTCGGTTTTGATCGGCTCCGGTTGCAGTTTACGGGTTTGATTTGGTCTAATGTCAGCTTTAATTTTTTGGGCTAAAATGTTGGCCCGGATAGTTAGATTTAGGTGGAAGCATTTTAGACGCGTGTCAAAATTAACATCTCCAAAAAACAAACAGAGGGAACTAATTATGTATAAAAGTAAAATAAATAAATAAATAATGATTTAGCAGGTGCGTGTATATCCTCCTCCCATGTTATGGGGGTTGTGTTGTGGAAGAATCTGTATCTGCCCCTGCATTCCATTTCCTCCGTACTGCTGCCACATCATTTGCTCTTCCATTAACAGCTTCTGCTTTGTCTCCATCTCCGACATCTGCACGTACGACGGCGCTGCCACTTGCACAGACGCGGCAAACGGATCGTCGTTCATTATATTCTTCTTTCCTTCGGCTGATGGAGCTGCCGGCAATGCCGGCATTGCTGGCCGCCCAGAAGATCCCACTGCCATGCTGCTTGCGCTCCCCCTGCCCCCGGAGGCCGAACCGGCCATCGATGATGCTGACAAAGCTGCTTGGTTATACATTCCATCTAGCAGAAGCATATCGTAACCTCCCGCGAGATTCGTTGTCTGATTGGACAAACAGCTTGCAGACTCAATCAACGCCTTCTCCCAATCGGCAGTGTCGTCGTTGAAAGCTTGCCATGTCGACTGACTGGCCGATGGCGCTCCACTGTCAAATAAAGCCAAAGCTAGTTTATTGGCTTGGTCTTCACTCGCCACCTCATCATCTCCAAGGTCCAATAAATCAACCTGGGGCATCGCCTTTGTGTCCTCTTTGGCATCCATTTTCCTCTTCTCACCTTCCGTCTGTACACCTTCTGGCCGAACGTCGACCTGAGCATCGGAGAAACTCTCCGGCGGAGGCAGCGCTTTTATTTCTTCCTTTTCTTCTTCTTCTTCTTCTTCGGCCACCTCTTTTGCTTGATGGCTCTTCTGAGCTGCGTCCTTTTGGCATTGACCAAGAGCCGACTTATCTCGAATAAACTCATCCATGACTTCGAGCTTTTTCATCGTGATTTTCTCTATCTCCGGATACTCCGAAGATCGAGCAATCCCAATGCTCTTGCACCAGCCGTAGAAGATGTTGAGTTCATCAAACTGCTTTCCTACCCGACAGAAGATCTCGTACACTTTGACACAACCCTGTACCTCGAGCTCCTTGAATCGATCGATCAAAATCCCCATCATCTCGGTTAAGTCATAGTAAATCTGGAAGCTCTCTTTCAGAATTGGGCATAGAGCTACTATCACCACCCTATTAGCCTTTGCCGCTCCTTTTTTTAAACAAAAAGCTAATTTTACTAAAATTTACAAAATAGAATGATTCCAAAATTGTTGACATTGATGTTACAGTTTCTTATCAGTTTTTACCCATCATTAGATCCAGTATTGTCGCTCAAAAAACTGATCCAAATCAAGTGATCAAGATCTAAAAGAAAGGGCTTCAAATGGTAATTTATAGGATTAAAGGTCTGTGTGTACGTACCTGTAGGACGACAAGCCAAAAATCGGTCGAGAAGCTGCTGCAAATGTTGCGTCCTAGAAAATATTTGTTCGGTCTTCATTTCATGAATAGGCGCTGATCTGAGCACCACCGCCAGGCTATTGCATGCCTCCTCCGCCTGTTCCTTCTCCTCCCATATGTACACGCTTCGTTTGCCTCTCCGGCTTTGCATCCTAAACTCAAGCCTCTCGTCCAAATACAGAGCATAGGTTCGAACGAAGGCCGAGTAATCCCACGGATTCGATTGCGACTTGTCGCGAAAATCTGACATATTTAGCATCCTAGTTCCACGCCTTGTCGAAAAGAAAATCTCCTGCTCGTAGGCCGGATCGCCTTCTGAGAGCAGTCGTTGAATCAACATAAGGATTTTCAATGCCACTATCCAGTTTCTTGTCTTGTTGAGCCGTTTCGAGAGGGAGTTTACTGATGCACTAATGTAGGCTCCTGAATAACATGTTAAGCTTAGAATTTCTCGAATGTGCCGTTCTTCAGCCGGGTATTCTTCGTGTCTCGTCGCTTTCACGATTGCGACGTCGAGATCAGAGAGGGATGGGCTGCTTCCGACCTTGGCTAGGCCTATGCTTGTCTTGTCCTTCACTGCTCCTAAGGCTTTTCTTATTTTGTTTGGAGCCATAGGTTTGAAGCTCCAAACTATGTTTCTCTTAAGACGAGATTGTAATTATTGATTGGGGAATAT
This sequence comes from Begonia loranthoides, assembly GCA_022433065.1. Classification (NCBI taxonomy): domain Eukaryota; kingdom Viridiplantae; phylum Streptophyta; class Magnoliopsida; order Cucurbitales; family Begoniaceae; genus Begonia; species Begonia loranthoides. The sequence goes on from CM039471.1 coordinate 28,127,318, forward strand.
TCTCTTTCTATCATTTTCTCTCCCTCGTTTTCTGCTCTTCTCTCTCTCTCTCTCTCTTCTGCCTTGGTGGGATTGCCTTAAATCTTGCATGGATCAGGCGTTGTTTGAGGATGAAAATGTGGAAGTTTTTTCTCTGGAGTTTTGCTACCCAAACCCTGAAACTTTTTGTACGTTGTATTCTCGCTCTAGAAAGAATAAATTGATGTTTAGTGTTGGCAGTTTTCAGGCAGTTGACCCTTTCAAAACCATAACAACCACATAAAAAGACATGATCGGACAGTTTTGGAGAGCCTCCAATTTCTACTTTCTCTTGCAAAACGCAGGTAGGGCAGACAGCGTGTTCAACTCAAGATAATATAATTACCCCGCAGCGTGTAATCCTTATTCTTCTTCACTCTCTCATCCTTCCTAGTACTTTAAACGGCACATGACATTTTGCATTAAGAAAAATAGTTTACTACGCCTAACACTTGAGTATTTCTCTATTGCCCTAGGCCATTAGCGGCGTGCATTGGGATTTCCAAAGCGAGACTAACTCATTCATTCCCACATTCGACCACTTAGAAAAAATAACAAATCAATTATCGTGGTTTGTGATTAATGACAAGTCAATTTTCATGGTATATTTTTTAACAAGTTAACCACTGACATATGAGTAAATGACAAATCCAACATCGTAATCACGTTCGCCATTAACAAGCTGACATGGTGCCGCCGCGGCGTCCTGAGATGCCGCTGCGGTGTCCTGGTTTGCGAAGCAAAGTTGGCAAATTTTGGCCTGGACGCGACTGCGTCCCAATTTTTAATCAGCGATACATAATCGTGAACGCTAGAGTTCGCCATTTGCACCCATTTTCAACGCGAACGAACACCGAAACTTCTCGGCGAACGATTTTCACCGAGATCAAACATTGAAAAACCACCGAAAACTCTCGCCCATTTTCGATCAGAATGTATTCCTGATCAAGGATATTGGCGTCAAAGCGTGGTGGGAAGGCAACAGTGGAATCTGTGCAAGCCGCGACGGTGGACGAGCAACCCGCGGCGCCCTATGCGAATCAACTCGAGGCGGTGCAACACGAAGACACCGCTAACGATCGAGAAACTGTGGCACAATCGCAATGTCAAGCTGAACCCGAGCTTGAACACCAAGACAGAAAAGCTGGAGGCTCAATTGTCCGGTTTGAACTTGCGACAACGGGGGGTAGGTCCAAATTATTTAGGTCATCCAATTGCAAATCATGGTATGAAGATGATATTCAACACCGTGCAATTATTGTTTAAAAAATAATAGATTTGGACTCATTGGTTGGAATGGGAATTAAACAACTGCTAGAAGATGCTGGATTAGCCGGGTTGTGCCAGGTGAGGGACAGTTATTGCGAGAAAGTGATAAGATTGTTCTATGCAAATTTGAGAATGTCAACTGAAACCATTAGAAATGAGGACGTACGTTTTGGGACGAGTGTTGAGATTGACTCCTGAAGACGTAAATATAATGCTTCGATGTGTACTAGAAGGGCCAAGCGATGAGTATTATCACGTGTCTTGGGATCCACCATTTGTCAACGAGAAAAAGGGTTAACGGTGCTTAAATTGTTGCACTGAGATCCCGAGGTTGCCGAGTACCACAAGCCAAAGGGCAAGGAGCTGAATGTCATATCCTGATTGATCCGCCTCATAATGACGTACACAATTTTGCCTCGGGATGAGCATCGAGACTATGTAAATTGCATGGATCTTTATATGCTAGAGAATGTGTTCACCAAGAAAAAGGTGGACATTGGATTTATTATTCTCAGCCACATGAATGAGATGTTGAACAACCCAACGAAGAACCTCCCCTACAACTGGCTCATACAGACCATTGTTGAGCACTATGGGGTGCCCATCTCCGAGAACAAGCCGAGAATTGTAGAGTCGCCCATAGACGTTTACAATAAAGCAAAAGTTGACCTAATGGGGTTCACCCACGTTGGAGGGGAATGGGTCCACCGGTCCAAGAAGCAGGCAGCACCTCCACCCCCTCAGAGCCTCAGCATGCTGTCCCCTCAGAGCCTCAGCATGCTGCCCCCTCATATGAACAACTGCCTCCTCCTCAGTCATCTCACTTTACTCCGATGACTAAGGAAACGTCCTCCTGGATGAGTAGAATTGAAATAATCGAAGAGCACCTCCAAATGCAACAAATCCAAATATGAAAAGGAGAGGAGATGGCCGAAGAGAGACATCGCATGGGCTAAAAGTGGCATATGCAAGCAACGGCTCTCGCAGAAGAGCGGCACAGCATATCCCAAGAGCGGCATATGCAAGCAGCAGTTTGGCAAGCGCGAGCAAAAGAGAGGCACCGTGAGGTGGTGGCAGCACTTCAGCGACGTGAGAGGCGAGCAGCTCGTATGGCATCTGCGTCATCGTCCTCTGACGCAACAGCTACCACATACTGCTCGTAAGTGATTTACTTTGTACGCAAAGTCCAATATTTACTTTGTTTGTGTTTGATGTAATGACGCGTTGTTTATTTGCAGCACCGGTGCCATCCGCCCCCAACTTGCTTCTCCAGTCGTGCCTGCCGAGGTGAGGATGACTTAGATGCTCGGCTGCTTAGAACTGTGCGCGTGGTACGTCTTTCATTTGGTTATATATGTGTGTTCGTTCATGTTCATGTTCACGTTCATGCGTTGTTAGTCTGACGGCGCTTTGACATTTTTTTTGCAGGCTTGGGATTTGATGGAAACATTCAAGGGTTATGTCAACGAAAATACTCGGCAGAACAAAGAGACGTGCGCATTTCTGGGGGGAAAGCTGATGGGCGATGATTACGTCGTCACTCATCTCATATTCCCGGAACAAGTTGGGACGCTAGATACGCTGAGAAGCCTTGTTTATATGTTACGTAATAACATTTTATGTTCGTACTCATTTGAACTTATATGCAGTGCTATTCGATGGATGACGCACCCGTACTCGCATTCCATCAGGAAAAGTGTCTACTATCATTAGGGTGGATTCACGTAAGTAACCATCTCGCTTCTTTGAGTTGTTGTTCATGTTTACTAATATAGCATATTCGTTGTTTACCTTACAGACACACCCGAAGCATAATCTCTTTATGTCCTCTGTCGACCTGCACACTCAATATGCCTACCAGCAATTGCTTCCAGAAGCAATCTCCATGATCGTAGCACCCACTGACAAAAATAGGTATGGTTTTTCCCTTGTCTAAATTCTTAATATTGCTTTCCGCGTAATTCTTATTGGTTACCTTTGCATTGCAGCTGGAACGTCATCTTTCGGTGTACAAGTGCGGGGATGAGGGTGATGCGACAGTGTAAAATTTTGGAGCCATTTCACGAGCACGACCCTGCAATTTTTGACTATGAGGGTCCGTTGTTCGAGAAAGCAGAAAGAGTATATCATCTTGACCCGCAATTAGGTTTTGAGATCACTGATTTGCGGCCTAAAAAGACAAGAAAGAAGAAGGGGACATAGGGCATTATGCTTATATTCAATTAGTTTTCATTTGTTTACAGTTACGTTGTTGTAATTTATGTTTACTTTAATTTGTTTACATTTGCATTGTAATTTATGCGTAGTTTACATTTAATTTGCAAATGGTATGTTTGGATTGGATGGTATGTTTGCAAATGGTATGTTTAGATTAGATGTTGAGATGATACTGGAACTGCTTGGGATCTTCTGCAGGATGTATGATAATAGCATTGGGGGAGAAAAGAAACAAGGGAGACTCTCGCAAAATTTTTATAAATTGGGGTGAGGATGAGTAAAAAGTAAATGTTGTACGAGTTCAATTGTGTACATAAGCAAGCAAATAATGAAGCAAATCTTGTATGAGTTCAATTGAGTTGCACAAGTTGCGGCGTCTTGCTTACATACAGGCTGTAAAATCGCAGTGTCTTGCTAACAATGCCGAGGTGGCTTCCTGGGATGCCACCGCGGCTTCCTGGGACCCCACCAAGGTGTCGTTGGACACCGGGGCGGTGTCCCAGTTCACCGCCGCGGCGTTGTTAGCAAGACGCGGCGATTTTGCAGCCTGTATGTAAGCAAGACGCCGCGACTTGTGCAACTCAATTGAACTCTAACAACATTTGCTTCATTATTTGCTTGCTTATGTACGCAATTGAACTCATACAACATTTGCTTTTCACTCATCCACACCCCAATTTATAAAAATTTTTCGAGAGTCTCCCTTGTTTCTTTGCTCCCCTAATGCTATTATCATACATCTTGCAGAAGATCCCAAGCAGTTCCAGTATCATCTCAACATCTAATCTAAACATACCATTTGCAAACATACCATCCAATCCAAACATACCATTTGTAAATTAAATGTAAACCACGCATAAATTACAATGCAAATGTAAACAAATTAAAGTAAACATAAATTACAACAACGTAACTGTAAAAAAATGAAAACTAATTGTACATATACAGAAGGTTAAGGTCCAATGAATGTATCACGGAAGGTTAAGGTCCACACTCGTGTACGTTTGTGTTTCTGGACCTTGCGCATCCGACTCCTGCAAAACATATTGCAACTGAAATTAGCATAGTTCAAATAACAATTGAAAACATAAACGTGATAATGGGCTCGCATGTGTCCCAATAACTCTGTCGGGAACTGTCTCAGGGACTAGGGCATGAATCATCTCAGGGGCTGTCTCGGGAACTCTGAACCCCATGAATGTGCCCTCCGACTTTCCTCTACCGCCTCTGCCTCTGGTTCTGCCACTCCCTCTGCAGGGCGCTGTACTTGACTCACCTCCACTATCGCAAGTGCGGGAATTGTGCCCCTCACGCCCACACCGGCCACAAGTGACATTCAGATGTCTTCTAGTTAGAACTATCCAGCTTGGGACCTCGTCCACATCCTGTACTCTACGTACGCGCAGTCTTCCTAGAAGCCGTTTAAATGGCGGTGGGCTAATTGGATCAAGATTTGTCACAGGAGAACACTCGATTAATCCATTGACAGGGTGGAGAAAGTGGGAGTACATCGCCATGTATGTTTCCCAGTGATACCACACATGCACAAATTCCTTAGGAGATCTCCTCGTGAAGTGAATGCACGGGATTGCCTGGACACACGCGATGCCGGTCAACTCCCATCGACAACGGGTACAAGTACACTTGTCCAAATCGATAGAGTACTATTCGTTACTGTTGCTGACCTCGAACTGGGTAGCTTCTGCAAACTGGGGGCTCCAATTTCAACTGGCAAGTTGAACTTTGGCTAGCCGACTGCTGATCGTTGGACACAACAGTTCGGTCGAGCGAGCCATCTTTTCATTTTTTTTCATGATCCTACCCATGATGCCCTTTCGAATGATCTCGAACATATTTAGAATTGGTTTGTCCTGTGCTGGTAGGATGCAAGCGTTGAATGACTCACTCTAGTTGTTAAGGCTTATGTCGCACTTTGAGATGGAGTAGAAGACATGTTTGGCCCAGCCTGTCACATCTATGACTCGTAGATAGTCGTGGCCCACCGGGTCAAGCAAAAATAACTTGTCCATCTCTCTCTCAAATTGCCTCACCATAGGGGCATTGGTCAGTCCAAATGACATCACCAGAAATTCGTAATGTCCCTACCTAGTGTGAAATGCAATTTTAGGTACATCATCTAGTTTAACTTTCAATTGATAATAACCCGAACGGAGGTCAATCTTTGAGAATACTCTGGCACTACATGGCTGGTTGAATAGATTGTCAATTCTTGGTAGGGGTACTTGTTCTTGATCGTTACCTTGTTTAATTCTCGGTACTCGATACACATTCTTAATGATCCATCTTTCTTCTTTACGAATAATACAGGTGCACCCCAAGGATAAAAGCTTGGACGAATAAACCCCTTGTTGATTAACTCCTCTAACTGAGTCTTTAATTCTTGTAGCTTTGCCAGGGCCATTATGTACGGGATCTTTGTAATAGGTTCAGTACCAGGGTGTAAATCGATCACGAATTTGATCTCACGGCTCAGAGGTAAACTAGGAAGATCATCGAGAAAGACACCCGGAAAGCCCCATACTACAACAATATCTTCCAATTTGTCACCAGGGGTCGCCGTAGTATCCAATACGTTTATTAAGAACCAATCACATCCACTTTTCAGTAATTTATCTACCTTGAGCGCATAAATAATAGCAAGTCTTCCCTTCTCCTTAGTCCCTTGGAAAATATGCGATTTACCGCCAAGAGGGCAGAAGCAGACTTCTCTCTTCTTACAATTGATTATCGCTTGGTGTAGAGATAACCAGTCCATGCCAATATTGATATCATACCTCTTTAGGTCCATGACAATCAGATCGGCACGAAATAAACGACCATTTATCTCTGTTGCATATGCCTTAAGAATTCCATCGGCAAATAAGTAGTCGCCAGAGGGCAACAACACTATGTGTGCACAATTCGTACGATTAGAGAAGCAATTTGCCTTTCTGTAGAACTCAATTGAAATGAATGAGTGCGTAGCACACGAATCAAATAAAAAATACGCAGCGCAATTATTAATATGAACCGTACCTATCAAGATTAGGCAACTTATTTATTCTAAGGTAAGATCTCCTAATACAACTAGGAAGTAGGTTAATACCACATATATAACTATTGCATAAAGTTATGTGTATCTGCCATCACTGCCAGTTGCTCCTCTTGTTCCTGGTCAAGTCCGTACATAGCGAAAACCTGTGGACCCACACCTCCTTGTCCTCCAGGTCTGGCCGTGCAATGCTTGGCAATATGGTCGGGCCTCCCACATATGAAGAACTGCTTAGAGCCAGCCAAGCATTCACCATGATAGACTTTCTTGCACTTCGGACATGCATTGGGTTGGTATGTTCTTCCATCCTGAGGGGCATTGTATGTTTTTGTCATGGGTCGTTTATCTTGTCTTTGTTGTGCCCCATTGTCTGAGGGTCGTTTGATTCCCCGGTCCACTAACGAATCACCATGTGATTGCTGGTTTGAAGTATTTTTCCACAATCGTTGATTCACCTCTCTTTGCCTCGCTGCCATAGCCTTCACGTTTTCCACCGCCAAGGCCTTCGCCTCAATTTTCAAATAGGAAACATCCTCTATACCAGACACAGTGACTCCCTCCAGGATTTCAATCTTGAGCCCCTGAACGAAATGGTGAACCTTATGCTCCTTTGTGGTGATCAGATGATAGGCAAAATGGGATGGCGCCTCTTCTGAGCATATTCTGATACTATTCCCGTCTAGATTAGTACAAATTCCACTAACTTTTGCGCACGGATAGTGTGGTTAAAGTATTTTTCATTAAACAATTCTTTGAAACTACTCCAAGTGAGGGTCCTAACATCTCGTGAGGACTTAACTGAGTCCCACCAGAAGCGTGCATCCTAAATCAGTAAGTATGCATCACACTTTACCCTCTCGACCTCATTTATGACTGCGTACTCGAACATATCCTCAAGGGAGCAGATCTACTCCTCAGCTCCCACAACATCAGAGATATTCCCATTAAAGCAAGGGAGCTTGAGCCATTGGAACTTCTCCCATCTAGCTTCCTCCGGAATCATCACTACGCGGTGATTCCCGTGTCCGTTCCCATTTTCTTGGCCCATGAACCTTTCCATATACTGAAAATGCTACTCCATGTATTGGGATTGCCGCTCCACCACCATCGCGATACGCTTAAAGGCATCATCCCTCCTATTATAAGCTCCGATACCCGCACGCCCGTTAGGGATTTCTTGACGGCCAGGTGCCTTGTTCCTCTCGTTGTTAATCGGAATGTTTCCTCTTGTTCGCCTAGCTATTTTATAATCCTATACGTTTTCACATTATAAAATAATAAGTTAAGGGGAATTAGTTCAAGGAACAAAAGTAAACTGACACTCGGAGGAGTATTGCCCGATGAGTCTTGAGTTACTAGTGGTGTAAAGAATTGCATTCAACTCGGTTATGCTCTAATACCAACTTGTAACACCCCGTGTTAATTTTCTTACTTTTTCCTTTTTAATTACCGTGTAAAATTATTTATTTATTTATTTAAAACATACAAGTGGAAATAGTTAAAGTGAGTGAGATAAGTTGAAAATGTATAGTTAAATCAGAGTAAAAGCGAAAACATAGTTAAATTCAAAATATGGTTTGACAATCAAAACGTGAGTTAATAGTTTTACAAAATGTTTATAAATTATCAACCCATTTCAAAATAGCATTTTTACTTCATGCGAGTCATAACCTTCTCTGGTCGATTCAGCTAGGTAACCCAAGTGATCGACTGGAAATGCCTCCTCCTCCACTCCAGGAATAACCACATCTTAGCAATCACCTACACCACAAGCAAACTGTGAGCCTAAGGCCCAGCAAGAAATGAGATGCAATATGATGTATGCCTGTAACTGATTATGTCAAAATAGAATCCACCCAAACCGTTCTTAACTCGTATATCGAGCTGGAACATTATAGGTTCCGTCGCAGGGAGAGTGGCCACTAGTTGACATCTAACCTTTGGGTAGACAAGCTCTCGTGACCCAACAAGGAAAGGGCATAATCTCGAGTCTACCCGGTTACGATCCGAATCACCTCCCTAACCTCCAATTTTCCTTACATTCATTTCCTTTATCCATTTTTCTCTCACAAATGCGTATGAATACCAACCACACGTGGTATTCCCAATGGTTTCAATTATCATGATGAATGTCAATGCAACACAACAATTACAACAATTATCAAGAAGACAATACAAAAGGAAAAACAATTAATTAAAATTAATGAATTAAATAGTGGAGAGTTAACATGAAGCAATGGCGCAATTTAGATAGAAAGCTAGTAATAAAGCATGAGACATGGAAAACTATTAACATGCTATATATGGCGAAATACTCTAAAACAACACATTTCAAGTTACTTAAACACAAGTCAATCAATTTAGTTTATTAACAAGTTATTATAACATGGATTTTAGGGCAGCGTTTTTATGCATAACAATAATATGATTCGGAATCTTAAACATGCTTAGAAATTAAAAGAAATAATAACCATATTTAACATCCTAAACATGCTTAGTAGATAAAAGGAAAATAGCAGTAATATATATCCAACGTCCTAAATATTCACAGTAATGAGAGGAAAAACAACAACAATATATTTGATGTCCTAAACATTCACAACAGTTAAAGGAAAACAGCGACAGTATATTCGACGTTCTAGACATTCACAGCAGTTAAAGGAAAACAGTAGTAGTATATTCGATACACTAAACATGCTTGATGATAATTTAATGACGTGAAATGAATATAGACATAACGAACGGAAGCAGCGTAATATTTGACAAGCAAAAATAGCAGGGTATGGTACAACATGGCATTATAAATTGACAGTAAAAACTTAAACTAGGAAGCTGTTGATGAAACCAAAATCCAGCAGAAAACTAGCAATGCAACATCACATTCAAAGCCGTAGAATAATACCCAAGAGAACTAACAAACAACTCATAATAGAGTGATAAAACGTGCTTGGAAAAGGACAATGTAGCTTAAATTCACAGATTTATGCACAAAGCAACTAAACTAATAGAGTGGCTATGCAGCAGGAATCATAATTATGCAGGGGTTATTAACAGAGAGCAATAAAATCCAAGTGTTCTAACCAACAGCAAGATACCCCAACATTGACTAAGAGATAAATGAGGATTTATTGGAAATCAAGAGCAAGAAAAGTCAACTAACAATTTATAGTTCTAACCTGATAAAGAACAATATTCACGTTCACAAGGTTATGCAGTGATTAGCCAGGAAAATCCATATAGGAACACTATCAAAATCGTCCAGAACTCAAAGGCATCAATCAACAAATACAATCAGTTTAACATAAAGGACACAACTTGTGGTGTAGGGCCTCCATTGACCATGACTCTAACTCAATTTCTTACCTCTCAATTACCAACAGTTGAAGATTTCCTACACTGGACAACCACAACGATGAGAAGTTCTAAAACCAGCAGCTTGCTCCAACCCCACACACGCACCCAGCTCTCGGTAAAAATACGGAGTCCTGAATGCCATTCCATCCACAACAAGCAACTTATAGACGGAGGGAGATCACGTGAACTCCCAGGTTGATGGATCAATTGCCCACATCAAGAGAGGGTGGTCCAGTGAAAGTCGACCACGTGGAAAGCTTTCTATCATCTTGGGAGAGGAGGGAAATTTTTGGGAGAAAAATAAATAAAAGCAGAAGCAGTCTTTTTGCTAAAAATAGACTTTTTGGTCGAATGAGTAATTCGAAACCTCAACCGCACAACGACCGATTATCCAAATTTCGCCTCAGCTTTGTGTTTTGGTCAAACCTTGCAACTGTGTCTCCACCGATGATTCGACTGTAAAATTGATGAATTTGACTGATTCAAAAGCTTGTTGTTTTTTGGTCGTGCATCATGTCCACACTCTCGACTGCGTTGCGTCTGAAAACCATAAAACGTAATCTGAAATGCATTTCAGACGCAAACCCTTTGATCTTAACTTCTACCGTGGTATGACCGAAAATGCAAAGAACAACCTATAATGCATTTCAGACGCAAACCCTTTGACCTCAACTTCGACCGCGGTACGATAAAAAATGCAAAGAGCAACTCGTAATGTATTCTAGATGCAAACCCTGACTGTGTCTTCGACCATAGTGCGATCGAAAACCCAACATGCAGTCTGTAATGCATTTTGGACAAGAAGCTCGACCACGACCCGAACCGCCCGACGACTGAAAACCCGAAATGCACATTTTCCTTTAAAAATTTATACTTTAATCACTCCACAATATTTTCCTTGCATTTACATGGTATTAGTCCAACAAAAAAAATATCCCGCAATATAATACATTAATTTCACAAAATTCATTACATTATATAAACAAGAAAAAATTATCGGGGTATTACACAATAACTTCCTTAGATGATGCTTATTATCATATAAAACCAGTTTCAAAATCCAACCTCTTCTGTTATGGGTAAAACATTCCAAACAGAACCTTCTTTTTGTTCAATATATAGTTTTAATCTCATTGTTTACCTTCAACTTCCAAAATTCATAACTTTCATTATACATGTCCAAATGCCTTGCTTCCAATGGCCATAGTTCCATCAAAGTGTCCATTAAAACATTCTAAAACAATTCTTAAATTAGTTATCATTAAGGTTGTTTGGTACTATCAAACTCGAAGCTGGTCAGATTTTTTCAGTTTTGAACCAAACATGATATTAGGTGCATAAACATTACTTTAATAGAGAAATCCTTCCATCCCTTATCACTAGAATGTTTTTAGGTCATAAACAAGTATCTTTCAATCATAAAACTTGAGCATAAAATCCAATTTTTTGATCCTTCATTAAAATTTTAAACACCACTTTATAATATCCATTTTCTCATTACCTTTCTACTTCTCAAGTCTTAAATCACTTCAAATTGAAAGAGAGAACTTCACTAACCTTTAGAGAGTTGCTGAAATAGTGGATCTTTTGCTTAAGATTTTGAAGAGCCATACCCCTTTATTTATAGAGGTTCAAAGTGGTGACTTAACCTCCTAAAGTGTCACAAACTTCTCATGCTGCAGCCATGTCTCTATGAGGTGTTAATCATCCATTTCCCTTCTTCAATCAACAAGACATCTATTAAGGATCATAACCTCATCCATGACATATCAACTTCTAGAAGGTTTTAGTGACCTATCATTTTTGGTCAACCGCTATTCATTTCCCTAGATAACCGCATGACCAACTGAGACCTTTTTATTCAAGATTTTTCCATGGCCAGTCAACCGCTCACTTAAACTTTAGTGGACTACATGACTATTTCTAGAGGTAAATCCAACATCGGATGCCCTTTACAGATATTTGCTACCCACTAATTTTTGCACGAGCGATCCATGTGACAAAATAAATGTTCAGATGTCTACTCCTTTGAAGGACTTAATCTTCAGACATTTTTTAACTTGCAGAAACTAATGCGTCCGTTGTGGAAGCCTACTTGTTCACTGCAGGTATCTGCTCTTTTTTTAATTTTTTGTGGACACTCCCACATCCACAACCACGTGTCCAAGTATCTGTGGACTTTATTCTTTCGTGGACACCCACACTTCTGTGGATGCCAACACTTCAGCAGACATGTCATCCTTTGATCAAATATTCGTACACTTATTCTTCTGCACCCAAGAAATATCCAAGCCTAAACGTCCGCACTTAGTTCGAAACGTGCCCAATGACTCCAAAACCATAATTTAAATATAAAAATTTAGGATTTCATTTTATTTCTCCATCTATATTTCAACATACTCCAAATCAATAATAATTAACTATTTTTAAATCCTTAGTAAAATATTACTTTGTATGAAATTGTACTTAAAATTTCTCAGGTGTTAGATCTTCACAACTCTTCTTTAAATTTCTTTTGTTCACTTTTTCTCTCCTTTCTTCTTTTTCTCTCTTGCTTCATCTTTAACCATGTAAATTGAGTCCTTTTTTTCACTAGGGAGCTTCATTTTATTGATCTATTTTATTTAATCGCATAGTTGTTGAGAAAAATAGTCTATAAAATTCAATTATGCAGTGGATATATTATTTTTGCCATTTTTGTGTGATTAAAAATAGGTTATTAAGCCATATAATAATAAGTCACAAAATAAAGCATAAAATAAAGACATCGAATTTAACGTGGTTCGGCAATGTGCCTACATCCACGAGACCAAAATCTGATATGAACTTTCACTGTAAAATAATGGGTATACAATAATCATTTCTAGAATAAACTAGGAGAAACAATGGTAAGAATGATTAATATCAAGAATCAATATTCTTTGCAAACAAGAGAAAAATGGAGCGATCTCACCAAAGTAACTAGTGAAACAACCCAAGTGATTTGGCTCTTAATTAATCGAAACTTGAAGAATCATAAATCTTGTCAACTTGAAGAACACTTTGAAATCTTGGCTAAAACAGAGAAAAATCGACCATTCGATTTTGCACGCAAAGATTGAAAAAAACCCAAAGAAAATTCCCTTTTTTCTCTCTCTGTAGCCTATCTCACTCTCAAATTTTCTTTCTTAAATCTCTTTTTAAAACAACAATTTATCTCTCACTCTATCTTTTATTTTATTATTATTTTTTATCTTGTGAGACCATCCAAAAAAGAAGGCAGTACCCAATAAATCTCCCCCTCTGCCTCATGCGAAGGGCTCCACCATTCTCGCTTTCCATTTGCAACTCTCAAGCATCTGCCTAAGCAATGGCTTTGTCATCATATTAGACCCATTCTCGTTGGTGTGAATCTTGTCAACAAACAACTCATTTGCTTGGACTTTATTTCACACCTAATGGTATTGCACATCAATATGTTTGGATCTTGAATGAAACATTAGATTCTTGCAAAGGTGAATAACACTCTAATTGTCACAATAGAGAACATGTAACATCCCGTAACCTTTTTGCCGTATAAATTTTTTTTGATCTTTTAAAACATTTATGAGGGAAAACTAGAGTAAACAAACGACAGAAGTCTTAATCGTATAAAACTCAGAGTAACAAAATGCGAAAGTCTTTATTTAATAAAATCATACCAAATCACCGCTTTAATGAAAATCCATTTAAAACAAACCGACTTTAATGTTTAAGAACCACTTAAAACATTTATAGCAATAAAACATTACTTAAATATTTGAAGTACTTAATATATTAAAAACATCATGAGCCATAACCCACCAATGTCAATATCACCAACAGCACAAACAACTCAACATGGCAACACCCCATCAGCTGCATTCTTAACAAGCTTTGTCCAATCATTGGCTCCTTACCTACATCACAGGACCTAACTATGAGCCTAAAGCTCAGTAAACGATATAAATATAAAGCATAAAATACACATCCAGCTTTTAAAGTCTGTATGCAATTTTCTATTTTCTCTTTCGTTTTCGTTTATCTTTTACATATTAGTTTCTTTTGCCTTTTATTGTTATTTCTTTTGTTTACGTGTCGGGGCTTAATCTACTGGACCACAAAAACGTCTATTTACTTATCTTTGGTTTCTATGCCCGACTTCACCTACCGGACCACAAAAACATCTATTTATTTATCTTTGATTTTTGTGCTGGGTTTAACCTACGAGACCACAAAAAACAGCTAATTACTTTTATTCCGTTTAATTTAGTTACATTTCAAAACAATGCAGAAAATCATTTTCATGTACTTTAGGAAAACAATGATGCAAACATACAATTCTATCTAACATGTACATCTACCTTATCCTTAAGACATGACCAATTCTTAACTAAGGAACTGAACTTAAGTCTAATAAACACATAGTTAACATCAACCAAACAATTAGCAGTACATCCTCGAAGTAACAACATGATCATAACCTAATCATCTAGTAAATGCAAGCATCAAACAACTCTAATTCTCGTGATGTAGGTCCTTTCGGACAAAATACATGCAGTATCACTTAGCTAGAGTCCTTAGCTTTAAAGAATTAACACTTAAAGTTTCCTCCTCAATACCTATTCATTAGTAAACAACACCTTATTAAACTAAGTGGAATAACCACCAACTCAATCTTAAAAGATTAATTTCTCCAGCAGAGTATAGCTTCTCTAACATGTCCAACAAAATAACACTTTCAAGAATTATACCTCAACCAATAGAGTATAGTTTCCAACCTTATTCAACTACTGAACCCCAACAGTTTATTCCACATGACAATAACCAATCAAAAACTTAAACTAGTAGATAGGACAATATCCAGAATATTAACCATGACCAATAGGTTTCCACAGCATAACTGATTTCTTTCCTTAAGGTCTATTATGCATGATCACACACCGACTTAATAATGTGTTTTCCAATTTGCCACAAAATAAACACAAACTAAACTCAAACATCAGTAACCAACTTCATGGATATCACCCTAATATGCAAATTCTACTTAGCAACCATACAATGACTTAATCCAATTTTTAGAATGTATCTAATAATATCACTTGGCAGAAACCATTCAAACGACCAAACTAAATTCAACAATAATTAGTAGTAATAACCAACCACAAACAATATCTCAATATGCTTATTGAATAGAACCACTAAAGAGTAAAATCATACAAATCAACCAATCATGCATCCTTATCAGTATGATTACATTAAAGCAGTAACTAAGCATGACCATTACGACATATCCATTGTTAGACAAAAATACAAGTCTTAAGAGACCATGGAAGAGTCATCTTACCAGAAGCTTCCAAGAATAAAAAGCTAAACACAGAAGTAGAATTCCTTCCCGTTAAACCACATAGCATAGCAGTAACCTTCTCACTTTTTGAATTGTTTCTCCTTCTCTCAAAAATCATAGCAGCGTTGTCACAGTTTCTCCCTCGGACAGCTTCTATAAAATTCTCCGCAACACACATTTGTCTTCTATTTATAGGCCACATTTAGCACCCCTTCAGCGTCTAACAGAAGATGGAAGGCCAAGGGAGGGACACTTGATTGTCCATGAAGCGTCAATCGTCAACCCCATGAGTTTCTAGGCGACGATTTCCATCTCTAGGCGACTTTCCATTTTGTTGGTCGATCAGTCTCCTTCAGGTGATCGACCACCAACATTCCAGAATCCTAATTTCCTTTAACACCGGTCAATCGGTGATCGATCGCTAATATGCAATTTTCACTATTCGGGGAATTACCGATAGATCAATTTCCTTTGGACAATCGGCCGGTACCACATTGTTAGCTTTTAGTAAGGAATTCCTTTGGCATCGGTCAATCAGTCCTGTTTGGATGATCGACTGGTACAACCAGCCTTTGCTATAGAACTATTCTACAAAATTAAAGATCGACCGCCCTCCTTTCAATTGATCAATTGCCGTATTATTTCTTCTTCAAATATATATATAATAAAAAAAAACCACTTTTTCAAATTATCCACACTATCCTTAAATTTATCCCCCTATACTTAGAGATATATGATCCACAATTCCTCATTTATCTTATTCTTTACTAAACCCAATATACTCTTAAATATTAACAACCTTATTATTCTTAACCTTACTATATCCAAATATATTTTCTCTTACCAATACTTTAAACAAAAGCTTTCATCCATTTCCTCCAAATTTCACTAACTATCAATCCAGGGTATCATAATTCACTTTATCCAAATACGTTTCTCTTGACCAACACCTTAATCATCCATTTCAACTCCTAATAGCCCCAGAATTATTACTTAAGTCGTATGCTTTGTGTCACGGTCCTACTTTTAAGAGACTTTTAAGAGGGTCGTGCAGCACTCGTTGTTAGGGCGAAACAACGAGTCAGCCTACAAAGTGCGCCAACGGCACTGGTTGCCCACGACGTTAGAAGGAGATTTGGTGTCTATCGAGCGAGTGGTGAGCGAGCGAGATTCATCAAAAGCGTCATTGAGCATAAAGAGAATAATTTGAATGTAAAAAGCTTTATCATTGATTGTCAGCAAATTACATTGGGTAGGGGGGTCTACGTGCAGTCATGCCTCTTCCCCTAAAGAGCATTCTGGACCATCTCCACTATAGCAGGAGTGAACATGCTATAGTGGTGAGGAGTCACTTTCCTAAAATAGAAATAAAAGGAATACAAAGAGATTGCCAAAAATAGAAATAATCTAACTTAACAGTAGGGGCGGCCATGGACAACATGTCCTGAACAAGCCCAGATTGTTACATTCTCCCCCAACTGAGCTGTTGATGTCCTCATCAACTTGTCTTCAACTCGAACTCTTCAACCTTCTGCACAGCATCTTCGTAGTCTTTAGCTTTTTCCTAAGTAACTTCATCGTCTCCAAGTCCTACCCATCTGACCAGATATTCTTTGCGTTGTCGCCTCCCTGTCTTCACACTTCTCTCTGCTAGGATTTCTTCAACCTTGTTTGGATGCTTATACCTGCTGAGGATGATCTCCGGCCTGGTGATGTTGTTTCGCTGCTGATCTTCTTCGTCTGGGTGATAAGGCTTTAGATTGTTGACGTGGATGACTGAGTGGATTTTGAGCCACGCTGGTAGATTAACTCTATAAGATGCTTGCCCAATTTTTTCAATGACTTGGACTGGACCTTCGTACTTCTGAACAAGTCGTTTGTCTCTTTGACCTCTGAAACATAGTTGTTCTGGCATCAACTTTACTAGTACAAGGTCTCTAGCTTTGAATTCCAGCGGCCGTCTTTTCATGTCTGCCCATATCTTCATGTGTTTAGATGCTCGTTCTAGGTAGGCATGAGCTATCTCTGTATTTTGCCTCCACTCCTTCGTGAAGTTGTCAGCTTTTGGGCACTTCCCTGAATATGGATGGTAGAGGGTGTGTGGCATAGTTGGTTGTCTTCCGTAAACCACTTTGAATGGGCTCATCCCCGTAGCTGGGCTTTTCTGGCAATTGAAGCAGAATTGTGCAGCATCGAGCAAACTTGGCCAGTTCTTTTGATTGGTGTTGATGAAGTGCCGTAGATACTCTTCTAGTAAACTATTAAAGCGTTCCATCTGTCCATCCGTTTGGGGGTGGTAACTGGAAGAGATGTTTAGACTGGATCCTAACAGCTTGAATAGTTCCACCCAAAAAGCACCTGTGAATTTGGTGTCTCGGTCACTGACGATACTTTGGGGTATCCCCCATAATTTCACCACATTCTTGAAGAAAAGTTGCGCTGTCGTCTCTGCAGAACAGTATTTTGGGGCAACAATGAAAGTGGCATACTTGGAAAATCGATCAATTATTACTAAGATTGCTTGGAAGTTATTTGAAGGCGGTAGATTGGTGATGAAGTCAAGAGAGATGCTTTCCCACGGCTTCGTTGGTACCGGTAGAGGCTCCAACAGACTAGCTACCTTATCCCTTTCAACTTTGTCTTGTTGACACACCAAACAAGTCTTGGTGTATTGCATCACATCTTCCTTCATCTTTGGCCAAAAATATCCCCTCTTCAGAAGGGTGTAAGTTCTTTGCCACCCAGCGTGACCTGTCCAAAGGGTGTCATGACATTCCTGTAATAAAGAACGGCGCAGCTTATTGCATCTGGGAACATAAAGGTGGTTTCCATTGGTTAACAACAATCCATCTTCAATCCAAAACTGCCGAGTCTTCCTCTCTTTCACCAGTTGCATGACAACCTGAGCAGCAGGGTCATCCTGTAAGCTGTTTCAGATGGTATCCTTCATGGAGCCGTTGATTCTACTAGCTTGGAGTTGAGAGAGGTAACAGAGACTCGCGCATTCTATTTTGTGGCTTAGGGCATCTGCTACCCTATTTGAAAGACCTGCTTTATGTTCGAACTGGAAATCAAATTCTGAAATAAGTTTGTGCCAGCGAGCTTGTTTGGCGAACAATTTTGGTTGGTCGAAGAAGTGGCATATGGAGCTATTGTCCGTCTTCACCGTAAATTTGGAACCCAGCAGATACTGTCGCCATACTCGCAAGCTGTGAACTACTGCTAACATTTCCTTTTCCGCAACAATGTATCTTCTTTCTGCATCTTTCAACTTACGACTTTCATACGCAATAGGGTGGCCGTTTTACAGCAAAACCCCTCCTAGTGCGTAGTCAGACACATCTGTTTCTACTTTGAATGGCTGTGTAACATCAGCGAGGGCTAAGACCGGACTCTGCATCATTGTGTCTTTTAAGTTGGTAAAGGCTTCTTGACATCCTTGGTTCCACTCCCAAGGAGTACCTTTCTTCAGCAGTTCAGTAAGAGGAGCAGCCCTCTTCGAGAATCCTTCAACAAAGCGTCTATAATAGTTTACGAGCCCCAAAAACGAGCGCAATTCAGTAACAGAAGTAGGGATCTTCCAATCCCAGATGGCTTTCACCTTGTCAAGATCCATGCGCAACTGCCCTTGTTCGGTGATGTGACCAAGGAATCCAATGCCCTTCTGGGCGAATGAGCATTTCTCTCTCTTTATGTACAGTTGGTTCTTCCTTAGTTTTTTGAGGACAAGTCGAAGATGGCTTTTATGTTCTTCCAAGGTCTCACTTTAGACCACAATGTCATCTAAGTAAACCATCACAAACTTGTCGAGAAAATCATGAAATACTTGGTTCATAAGCGTGCAGAATGTTGCTGGTGCATTTGTTAGTCCAAACGGCATTACCTAGAATTAAAAGGCTCCATAGCGAGTCACACATGTCTTCTTTTGCTCATCACCTTCAGCAATTTGAACTTGATAATAGCCCGATCTTAAGTCGAGTTTGGTGAAGTATTTTGCTTTATACAACTGGTCAAATAGATTAGTGATGAGTGGAATTGGGTACCTGTTACGTACCGTGACCTTGTTGAGTGCCCGATAATCAATACATAGTCGTAAGCTACCATCCTTTTTTTTCTGAAACAATACAGGTGCTCCGAATGGTGCTTTTGCAGGTCTGATGAATCCAGATGCAAGCAATTCATCAAGTTGTTTCCTTAACTTAGCAAGTTCAGGTGGAGCCATTCTGTAGGGTGCCTTTGCAGGAGGTTTAGAACCTGGATTCAGTTCGATCTTATGATCAATGTCCCTGCGCGGAGGTAATGTTTTGGGCAAACAGTCTGGCATGGTGTCTTCGTATTCCTCCAAGACTTTTAAGATCTCTAATGGTATCTCTTCTTTAGTTCCTTCATCTACAATCGAGGGAACCAAGATGTAGGTCGGATCTTGGTGTCTCAGCCCTTTCTTGAATTGCATTGCTGAGATCATTTTTGTACCATTGGCAATAGGTTGTCTAAGTATTGCAGGGACGACTGTCGAACTATTTCCTATAATAACCAAGCACTTGGCTGAGGGAATAGGAATAACTTTATGTTCCATCAAGAATTCCATTCCTAAGATAATATCAAAGTCATCCATTTGTGCAACGACAAAGTCAATTGGCCCTGACCAAGAGTTGAGCTTCAACTGGGTCCGTTTCACTACTCCAACTACTGGCATTGCTTTAGCATTAACGGTCTTCATTTTGCCGGCAGTCTTTTCCATTGTGAGGCCTAAGCGTCTAGCTTCCTTTTCCGTGATGAAGTTGTGAGTGGCACCCGAGTCAATCATAGTGCTTTTAACGACCCTATTATTGACAAGGCTTTCCATGTACATGAGGCCCTCATTTGGAGTCTTTTTCAGCTCTTCCATTTGTTGTAGGACTGCAGACAAGAAAGTCATCATCCCAACTTCTGCCACTTCTGCGGTTTCCTCTTCGGCAACTCCCTCAGTTGAGTTGTCGTTTTGAATGTAAGCTTGTGTGGCTGCCAAAGCTAATTTATGTGGGCACATGTGAACTCGGTGAGGTCCTTTACACAAGAAGCATGACATTGGCCGCTGAGTATTATTCCCTCTCCATGCTTCTTGGCCTTCCTTTGGGGCTCTCCATGCTTCTTGGTTTTCTCTTGGTGTCCTCCATGTTTCTTGGCCTTCGCTTGAGGCATATGGCTTCTTTTCCGGAGGACCCATGTTTGGCCTTTGTGGCCTTGAATTATTCATATTTGGAGGGCTCTTCTTGGGATTAGGATTCTCATTCGCATAATCAAATAATCGTTTCGCCGTAGCAAGTGCGCTTGAGATACTCTGGACCATTTGTTCGTATAGTTTTGTTCTGGCCCATGGTTTGAGTCCCTCAATGAACGTGAAGATTTTATCCTTCTAGGCCATGTCATGAATATTAAGCATTAGGCCAAAAAATTGTTTCACATAATCACGGATGCTACCCGTTTGCTTCAGCTCTCGCAATGATCTACGGGCATTGAATTCAACATTCTCAGGAAAGAACTGTTCCTTCAGCTGATTCTTAAGTTCATCCCAGGAGTCGATAACACAGGTGCCATTGCATATGTCATTGTACTTCGATCTCCACCAGAGTTTTGCATCTCCAGTAAAATGCATTGTGGCCAAGGTCACTTTGGATTCGTCAGTGGTTTTGGTGGCTTTAAAATACTGCACCATATCAAAGATGAAGTTTTCGACTTCTTTAGCATCCCGAGTCCCATAGAAGGAATTCGGCTCCGGTATTTTCACTCGACTAGATTCAACTACATTCATAGTTTGAGTTTGGTTTCCCATTGCCTTCATGGTGATGTTCAACTTAAGGTTATTTCCGCAATCTCAGATTTCAGAGATTCAAACATCACTTTGAAGTCTTTTGTTACATTAGCCACGGTGCTTTCCAGTTGAACACGAGCATGGTCTACCTCTTCTACACGTTCTCGTAACCCAATCATTGTATTTGTGGAGCTCTCTCCACTTTCTATTATCTTTCCCTTCTCTGGTCGGGATTTGAGGTTTTCTATCCGATCCATCGGCTCTTGGATCGGGATAGTGTCTATCGTGCTATGAACAGCAACAGTCTCATCAGGAAATTCAGTTATTTCCTTCATTCGTTCCTCTAGGAACCGAATGTTATCAGAAATTTCTTGGAGGTATGTCATCTCCTCCTCCAGCGCGACAAGCCGTTCGAGCTGGTCCATCGACGGGTTCGTCTTCTCTGACGAAATCTTTCTCGGCATGATTTCTTGTAATTTGAGCCAACCTGGCTCTGATACCAACTGCCATGGTCCTACTTTTAAGAGACTTTTAAGAGGGCCGTACGGCACTCGTTGTTAGGGGGAAACAATGAGTCAGCCTACAAAGTGCGCCAACGGCACTGGTTGCCTACGACGTTAGAACGAGCTTTGGTGTCTAACGAGCGAGCGGTGAGCAAGCGAGATTCATTGAAAGCGTCATTGAGCATAAAGAGAATAGTTTGAATATAAAAAGCTTCATCATTGATTGTCAGCAAAATTACATGGGGTAGGGGGGTCTATGTGCAGTCATGCCTCTTCCCCTAAAGAGCATTCTGGACCATCTCCACTATGGCAGGAGTAAACATGCCATAGTGGTGAAAAGTCACTTTCCTAAAATAGAAATAAAAGGAATACAAAGAAATTGCCAAAAATAGAAATAATCTAACTTAACAGCAGGGGCGGCCATGGATAACGTCTCCTGGACAAGCCCAGATTGTTACACTTACCATTACGAAGATCCGAGATATTACAGAACATATTTTTCATGAAAAATTCCCAACTCGTATAGAAATATCTTCATCCACAAAACTTCCTTACAAATTTCAGCAATAGCTAAATATTTGGCTTCTGTAGTGGATAGAGCAATACATTTTTGCAATTTGGATTGCCAACATACAACTCTCGTAAAAATAATCATATGCCTAGAAGTTGAATCATCACTACGTCAGTGGTTAGAATTAGTCCTATTGAATCCTTGACTTGTCATCAAAGATTCAAATTTCTTGTATCACTGTCTCAGTGCTTGCTTCAAGCCATATAAGCTTTTCTTTAGTCTACAAACAAGATGTCCTTTGTCTTTGACTTTGAACTCCTCTAGTTGTTCCATGTATATTTCTTTTTCCAAATCTCTAGGAAGAAATGAAGTCTTCACATTAAGTTGTTGAATCTCGAGATTCAAACAAGCAGCTAAACCCATAACTTTTTTTGAAAGATGTCATCTTAACAACTGGAGAGAAAATTTTATTAAAATCAACATCTTTCTTCTGACTGTATCATTTCACAATCAATCTAGTTTTATATCTTAATTGTGAGCAACTGTCGTTAGATTTCAACTTGTACACTCATTTATTTTTTAGAGCTTTCTTGCCCTTAGGCAACTTTACCCATTCATATGTATGATTCTTTCCACGATTTTCTTGCAAAAAATTTATTTTCTATTTCATGGCTTTTTGCCACTATGTCTTTTGTTCTTGATACATAGCTTCTAGGTAAGTTTTTGATTGTCCTCCATCTGTAAGAATTTTGTACTCATAGACACAATATCAGACTCTTTATCTCTTGTTGATCTTCTTTCTAGACTATGTTACAAAATTTTCTTCATTTGATCAATCGGTTGAAACCCATCATCTGTAGAAATACCCTAATCAACAATATCACCATTGTCTTCCTCTTTGACTCCCCCTATAACGACCACATTTTTTCAAAACTTTTTTTTAAGAAACTATTCTTTTCTCAAAACCCAATCGTCACTTGAAAACTCTTACTTTTAACACTTTAAAACCTTATAAATTGAATCACATATTTTATTCTTCTAAAAATGAACGAAATCTCTTTCTTGAAAAACATATGTGAAGAATCGATATGAACATAAGAGGGGGGGGGGGGGTGTTGTTGCGAGTCAGCAACCCTACCTACGTCCGCGCTCCAAGCCGCACTTGGAGATCCCTAATCCGTCCAACCTCCCCGGTTGACAATGTTTGACTTACGGGTGTCAAACAAACTTTACAATTAACTATTTTGGGCGTCAACCTTTCCTTTGATTATTGCTAGTCGTCACCCTTTTTGATGAATTCGTAAGGCGTCACTCTTTTTGTTTAAGTACAAGTGTTTGAGGAATTGAAAGTACAATCTAACTATTCTAAACTCTCCCAAATAGAAAACTCCAGTTTTGGGATGAGGAGAGTTGGATTATAAGCTCATTAAAATGCTAGAAAAGTTTAGTGTAAAATTTGGCAGAGCTTCGCTACCTCTCTTGTTGGTTTTTTTTAGCTTTGGAGTGTCTTCTTTCATTTTCGGTCGACCCAATCCTTTTTGGTCGGCAGTTTCTAGCCGTTGGAAAAATAGCCATTGAAAATATTGTCGTTGAAAATCTGGTATGGGCTTTTTCGATCGCATCTCTCGACCACGCCTCGACCACACTGCGTCTGAAAAATGACATAAATTCCAGAAGCAATTTGTCAATTTTTTTGGTCGCCAACTTCGACCGCAGCCTTTGATAGCATTTCGACTGAAAACTCTCGGGCCAATCTGTGAAGCTTTTCGATCGCCAACCTCGATTGTGTCTGGACCGAAAAACTCATGATCGCACAGCATTGCGTAATTCAGACGCTTTAGCTATGTCCTCACTTAGTCCAAATCTTCGAGCTTGAATCTGTAATGCTTTTCGGTCGCATAACTCGATTGGGTCTTCAACCGCGTTTCATTTGAAATATTTTGGAGTAATCTGTATATGATTTTGGTCGCGGTCTTCGACCGCATCTACGACCGCAACTTAGACCGTGTTGAGTCCAAAAATATCCAGAATGAAATACCTCTCCTCGATTTGCATCCCTCAAATTCTCTAAGTCCCAAAATGATATCTATTCACTGTATGGACTTATGTAAACATGTTAGCCCACTTAAATACCCGTTTTGAGAGTATTTCCAATAAATATACATATAAATATTATGATTAAGCCATTTAAAATATAATTGATAAAAACATGATAATTTATTATTTCACTCAAAACATTCATCATCAAAATATATTAAGTCTAACACATTTAGGCTAATAATATGCATAGCGGAAAACTTTTCACATTGAACATAAAATATTGACTTTCTATAAAATTATTTTCTTATAAAATACTAGAGATGGGAAACGAGTAAGCTAGCTCGCCAGCCCGTACTGTAGCGGGCCAAGCTCGGCTACGCCTGCTACAGTAACCGAGCAAGCCGGGCTCGAGCTCGAAAGGCGGGCTGAGCTGAGCCTAACAATTTAGGCTCACGAGCCCAACATCCCATGACCCAGGCCGCGAGCCAGCTGCCAACCCACAATATGGGTTGCCCAGCAAGGTGAGCAAGAAGAAGGTAGCCTAATTGGAAGGTCATCTCCCACCAAACCCTAATAAATAAAATTTTTTATTCAATTTATAAATTCTCATCTTTCCACCATTCTTTTTTTAATATTTTTTTTCACTCAAAAAGTCATCCACTCAATTCCATTTATAACTTCTCTCTCAAGACATTTTTTGCTCATTTGTCTATGTGGTATATACTATATTTCCACTCATCTCCTATTTTTTATTTTTTTTCTTTTTCTTTTTATTTTCATTTTTTACTTATTATTCTTTATTTTTTTGGCTTCCTACAATTCAACCTCTCCTCTCTCTTCCTTTGAAACCTAGGTGACTTCATTGATATAATTGATCTAGCTTATGTTTGCCTATTTAGTCGATCTAACTTATGTAGG